>CM021101.1:829275876-829312346 GCA_007115665.2 Sequoiadendron giganteum | reverse complement strand
AAATATATAAGAATAGAATATGTAGATAATTGAATGTAGTTTCTAAACTACGAGGTCTAGTTTAAAAAAAAGAAAATCTATTTGCTGAAAAAATGAAATTTCAATGTAGTAGTACTTAAATTTCAGGGAAAAAAGAAGAAGTAGGTGTATGTCTGACCACCTTAATCACAATAAAATGATAATATTCTTTTATAAGATTTTAGATATAAGTAGGGGACTCATGTCCCAATGTGATGCATATTTTTTTGTAAATTTTTTCCAAGTAAATAATTAATTATGATTTTTTTACTACAAATTTAAAAAATATAAAAACTCGTACATCTAACCACCTTAACTTGGTAATAACTTCATGGAATTCATTTTTTTTTTTTAATCCTATAATATGTGAAGCATAGAATGTGACATATTTCGGATTCAAAAAATGTGATACCGTTTGAAAGTTATAGATGTTTTTCAATCAACCTATCAATTAGGACTTTAGTCATAATTCAAATATAAAATGAATAATATTTATTTATTAAATTCAAAGTAAAGAATAATTTACATTGGTGGAAAGCTGATAATCGCCTTTAAAAACCCTTTCCGTTTCATCAATTTTGGGTGAAAAGAAATTTTCCTGCCACATGGGCCATCATATCACTTAGATATTGCCACTTTTTGGCCCATCATGATCCTACACATACCCATGAAGTTCTTACATCTTGTGGGATATGTCCATCATTAGTCTATGGGCCTCTGGTGTACTTTTTTTAATCCTCCTCAAGAGAGAGTACCTATGGATCCATTTTCCTGCCCTGCACTTTTGGGTTGCAATCTACTTCCTCAATGGTTTAGGTATATTTTCTTGGAAAATTTTCAACCTAATTTACCAAACACTCATTAACACTCATGTTCACTAAAGTGGGGAAAAAATATATATGAGTGAATTTTTACCCCCTTGCAAATTCCCCTTTTACATCCTTCACCTTAGAAAAATCAAATCTGACCTATAATTTCATGTCACCTATCCATACTCCATCCACTTGGTGCTTTTTTTTTGTGTTGGTGGGGAAATCTCAGTTGGAGACGCATGTGTGGTGCACAAACATCTACGTGATGCATTATCATCCTAACATGATTCCTACCAATAGAATCTGTAGAGGTGTTACATTCTCTATTGATGACACACCCCTACACCCTCCTATGGACCTTTGAATGGCTCTTTCCCTCCTAATAGACCTTCAAATGGCTATCTCTCACATTCTTCATGTCCTCTAGACACTCATTTGATATTTCTTTACAATATTTTCATTCTTGATCCATATTATTGAAACTTCAAGCTACTAGCTACACTATCAACTCTTTCAACCGTCAAAACATTATTCACATCTACCACAAAATTTGCAACTTGGTGTCTTGGGAGGCTACTTTCAGGATCACTGCAACCACGTTAACTTTTCCAGATTTTTAGACTTGCATTTATCTCTCATTGGACTTGAGTACCTTTAGTCGAGGGTGGTATTTATTTCTTGGTATTACTTTGTTGTTGGATTTGAGTAGCATAGTGTTTCTCGTAGGATTCATAAATTTAATTTCCTATATAGTTTATTTATCATATTTCTATATCTCTATCTATCTGGTTGTCTATGGAGGTGGAAACACCAAAATCGGGGTTTGGTTGTGGCAAGCCCCAAAATAGCCCCAACATTTTTCCCTTCTTTATTTTCTATAGGTACTCATCCATGTCGAGCTTGTTGGTGAATTGGACTCTTCATGAATTAAAATCTCTCTTTTCTCGTCCTTACCATTATCATATTATTTCTCTAGTTATTTTAGTTGTTTATTCATTTAGTGTCTTAGTCATCATTTAAAACATCCTGAACTAAGTTGTTAGTAGATTTTAGTACCCTTCACTATCTTTTTACACTTTATATCTATACGGATTCCAACACACCTGTGAGACAATAGTCTGTTGTGTTGTCATCCCTTTCCTGCACTACTATCCTTTGGGAGAGAGTTGTTTGAGGTACAGTCTAGGTCACAAAAATATGTTATTTAGTCTGAACCTAGTTCTCAGGTTAGTAGAGTGATAGAAGCACAAAGTGTTCTCTGCATTATCTATCCCTAGCATTAAACACTTGTCTAGCTTGAGGTAGATTAGGGAAGCCTTCAAATCTTAGCCCTCTATGACCTAGAGTCATTGAGTGGTCGGTCCCCCTCATCTAGAGTACGTAATACTAAAATATAATTTATCTAGAGTTGTATGGAAGATTATTTTTAATTAGAACATAACAACAATTCTTGGATGGATTGGTGATTATGGAGAATCTTTGGTTGTGCTACCCTATTGAAGGGTAGAGCCACTTCCAAGTGGGAGGATTTTGTAGGACCATCGGTCGATGATTGGAGTAAAATATCTTACATGATTCTATCCATCTTGTAGTTAATATTTTGAAGACTTGGTTCTATTAGGCACAAATATTGAGAGGGTGTGTGAACCAAAACTTAATTTGTTTTAATTTAAATCACCACATAAATAATACTTTAAAAAATTAATTAATAGCAAGACAAGTAATCCACAAAAGATAATATTAGATTTATGGGGAAACCTAGAATGGAAAAATCATGGCTAGAAAAGTTTCTTGGAGTTACTATCGAAATCCAGCCTCAAAGAATTATATAGAACTTACAATAATCTTGTAAGTACCAACCCACAAGGATTACAAACTTTAAGGGAGACACCAATCCCCTTGAATTTTTATTTGTAGGTACCGACCTATAGAAGAGACCAACCCCCTATGAATTCTAATTTTTAGACACCAATCCCCTATGAATTTTTATTTGTAGGCATTAACCTACAAGAGACACCAATCCCCTATGACCGAGCTACAACACTGTCATTGAGTAACAACTTAGATTAAGATGTTTCAATCTCATATTACAAAAGGAAATGTAGATCTTATTTCACATAACCTTCTCAACATTAACATGTGAACAGATCCTTTGATGATATCTCAATTGCATTAAACATCCTTGAATTCTCTTTTTTTCGTGCACATCAGTTTAGCATATACATTTTGTACACAATCACACAACACTTGATTTACAAGATCCACACTTTCTCATAAAATGGCATATAATATATATCCATTCTAACATGTTAACAACATCTAAATTTTAATCTATCTAGCACTCTAACATCATCCGCAATTATCCATGTTGGCCAAGGATATACTTTAATTTAAAATGATATAAAATGTGTAGTTAGCTTAATCCTAAATCAAATACCTTATTTTCCGTGTAAGACAAGATCATTCCCTTCATACCATGAACTTAACTAGTCCTATTTTACCTTCAAAAACTTTCCCTATTTGGTTCATTCTTCCCTTCACTGGCACAAATACTCAAATATTGTAGACAACCAATTAACAAACACATAATTCACTCTATCATTTCTATCTTGCAGCTTTATAACTCAAATCTACTAAAATTGTCAAATAGGATATTTCATGCATATTATTTCTTAACTTAAAAATCACAAGCCATGATTATTAGCAACAATAGAATGTGGTACCAATTTTTTTTTATTTTAGTATAGTTCATGTACATCTTTTGAACAACAAACCTCAAAACACTATTGCAACCACTTTTAGACTTTCACAAAAGTAGTGGACATCCAAGAAACACCAATACCATATGTATCCAAAATTCCCATGTTTTTCTCTTCAATAATGATAACATTAACATTCTACAACATCTAAAACTAACATACTATTTTCAGATATATTTGACATCAATGGTAGTTCAATAACACTATGTTCAGCGAGTTCATCAAAGGTAGTTTCTTTAATTTTTATAGTTATATATTTAGCTATTATACTTGATATTATTAGTTATATTATCTTATGTACTTAATATTGTCTTCTTGTCACTCATACTACGTATTGTAGATTATTTTTTTGACCAAATGCTCTTCATAATTGTTGGATTTTGTTTTGTAGCTTCACTTAATGTATAGTTATACACTTTAATTATTTTCAAAGTTTAGGGATTGGTAGTATCAATAAATAGTTTGCTAGGATTTTTATGATTGTGTCACAAGGATAGTATGCTTTGATCAACTCCTTCATATTGAAAATATGAAAAATTACACTCAATCCCTTAAAATCCAAATTCTTTTCTTTTTAATCATAGAAAAAGTAAATTTTCAATATTAATTAATTTCTAGAATATCCATAATTATCTTATTCAAATGATTAGCGGATAATTAGAATAAAATTATTAAATATTTTCAAATACTCAAGCATAAAATCTAATTGCATAAAAAATGTTAACATTTTAAAAGGATAAAAAAACTAGTCAATTAATTTTAAATTCAAAAGAGACAAATATGTAAATTTTAAAATGAAATGAAAAACAAATTCAAGTTACAAATGATTAAATAAAAATAGACAACTAAATAAAAATAATTATGAAAATAATAAATTAAATAAATACTAATATGCATAGATGAATAAAATAAATATAGATATAAATAGATTAAAAAACTAAGATAAAAGAACCTAAAATTTCATAAATTAAATTATCATACTAGACCTATGCTAATTTAACCATTAAAATAATATTATATAAATCTATGATGTTGCATTTCAGCTCCTTGGGAGACACAAAAAAAACTTTTAAAATAAATGTATTGCTCAATCTTTATCTCATCTATCTCCTACTCCTTGAGCACAAAGATAATATCAACATAAGTAGTAGGAGATGGATGGTTGTATAAAATATTTTATATTGCCATGGGAGTATATTGTGCCTATTCCTAAAGAGTAATTTCAGAGCTACATTTTTGGGCTTAAAGAGGATCAAACACAAAATCCTATTAAGGGAGGAAAAACAAAAAGAATGTTGATAAGGATCAGGTGGGTGAACATATCAATCCCTGAAATCCCACCAAATGATATCCATGGCTTTAGCCTCGAAGTGTCCAAACCAATAAGTGATAAAGGGTTGATTATTCTAACAGTAAATTTCTGGTCATCCACGGATATAAATACCTATATTCTCAAAACTAGGATTCTCAAAACTCTCATTGATTGATTCTTCTAGCACAAAAGTATCTTCTTCACCAATAGGAGATATATTTGGAGAAGAATGAATATGGTCGTTAGGATTTTCCAAGGTCATATTCTCTTTCAGTAAAAAAAATCTCATAGGGAGGGGATATGAACTTTTCCTTAGCGTACCTAGAAAGGTAAGGTACTAACATTGTTTGACTAAAAATGAAAAGAACTTTTAACCATCTCATGCAACACATTAATAATGTAAATAATGTGTATCCAAATATGCAAAACACTTTTATCGAATGTATGCAAAAATTTAGGAATGTAAACAATGTATATCCATAAATGAAAAAAACTTTTATCACACTCATGCAAAGTTTTATGAATGTAAACATTATGCATGCAAAAGGGAAAAGTGATTTTATCCATATTATACAAAGTTCAAGAAAATTAAAAAAATTTAAATTTTTAGACCTAAGACAAGGTAATTTGATGATTGCACTATGTAATAGACTGAGAATGACATTTTGTAAATGCCATTTTGAATGTTGATAATGTAGTGAATGAAGACAAATTAAGCTACATTCACTAAATCTGAGGAAAAAACAAATCAGAGAACTGAAATAGGAAAGTAATTGTAGCAAACAAAAGCATAGAAAAGAAAATTTAAACCCTGGAAAATGGAAACTTCAAACTCCATAGGGTCTAAGATTCCAACAAGGGTTTCTTGGTCCTACTGATGAATTTTGAAAGTTCCAGAAATTGGAATAGAATGCAATTAACTTAGACATGATTTTGAGGTAAAAATCCAAAGAGGAACTAAGACTCCAATAGGGGCATTTACTCCCAATAATTTTTTTTCAAAAAGACAGAAAAATCTAGATTGATAAAAGTGTTCCCAAGTTGCCTACTCAGGGACCTGATGTTTAGAAATAGGAAGTGTGCAAATGAAAGCAAGAAAAAATAACTAATGACAAGCAATTAAGTTGATTTTTTTTTCAATTTTAAATGCAATAAAAATGTAATTAGAATGATTGAAAATGTACTTTTTTAGTTTTTCAATGAGATAAGATGATGCAAGAAATAAAAAATGCAACCTATATACACTTTCACTAATACACATGTAAGAAAACCTAGATGCACTTTCACTAATGCAAGAAAGAATGCAACCTAGATATAGGACTTTAATGAACTCCAAATTAGAAAATGTTGGGTTCACCAAAATGAACAGTAATGGGAAAAGGGGTGGGATGAGTATGCTTTATGGCCTAGGTCATATAACACCACTCTTCTCCTATTGTCATTCAATAATGTCCTAGGATCCCAAATTAGATTAACTATCAACCCAAAGTGAGTCAATTCTCAACAAGGAAGACCTAGGAGGGGTTATTTTAGGCTTTGAATGGTTCACCAAGAAAAATCTTTGAAAAGATAATTTAACATTCAACTCACTAAACCTAGTAATGCAAGTCAAATGATGAGTGCAAATGAAAAAATTAAGCAACAATAGGTTAGGATGTGTGTACCTCGAAAGTTTGGAAATGTGATGAGGATTATCAAAATGCAAAAATGTTGTCAAAATATGGTAGGTAGGACTAAGATACCCTTAATGTTGTCTTAGTCCTATTGCTATTTTTTGGGGGAAATGTGAAATCTTCAGATGTCGAAACATAATTCAAAATAATCTCTACAAAATACCCTTGGGAGGACTAAGGCATCCTTAATGTTGTCTTAGTCTTGATCTAAATTTCTAAAATCTCTAAATGTGATCCTGAGGTTCAAGGTTTGCACTTCCTTCTTAAATCTCAGGTTTTGAAACTTTCAGATTTGGCCTATAGGCGATTTTTTGTGAAGATGAGGACTTTTCAATGCAACTTTGCAGCTTTACAACTTTTCAATCCAAATGATCTTCAAGTCTTCAACCTAAATCTACAAACAAAAAAATGTAAGAGAGGAAAAACTTGTTGATTGTTAGTAAATGGGGGCCTTTGTCAAACCCCTTGTTGGTAATTAAACCTTGGAATGAAATGAAATAATGGAGGGAAATGATGAATAAACAAAGTGTTGTGTTTCAACTCACCAAACCCTTATTATGAAGTTTTCAAACTTGTATGAAGTGGCTAGCTTGAATGTGGATCTTGACTTGAGTGAATGCTTGATAGATCCTGACTTGAATTGCTTGCTTTAATCAAAACCCTACATCACAAAAATTAGCACAAAAACACACAATATGCAAGAATATATTTGACATGATGCTTGAATCTTGATGATTTCTCCAAATTCTTGATGAATTGCACTTGAATGCTCTTGTGAACTCAAATTTTCTATTATGAATGATTACTCAAGTCCCTATTATTAAAATGAATGAATGAACCTTCTATTTATACTTATCTATGCTTAATATCCTGAAATTATACCAAAAAAATCTGACATATAAATTCATTAATTAAAGGAGGCTAAATCCCACCAAGATTTTAAATTAAATCCTAAAAATAATTTGAGGGGGACTAAGGCACCCTAGGTGGCATCTTAGTTTTGAGGCTTGAAACTCGGGGCACAGACTCCAAAAAGGGGCCCATTTAAGGTGCTTTTAAAAAGAGGGTCCCAAGACCTTTGGAGGATAAATATTTCCTAGCTGGCATCTTAGTCCCGACCCAAAAATCAGGGACACACAACAAGAATCATTCAATTATCATTTACCCTTTGATGTTTTCCGAGATTAGCCATAAAAATATGTAATTTATTAGGCTTGTGGGTGCAAAATAGGACCAAGTAAGACATAAATAATGATAAATAAAGCAAGGCAGACCCAAAAAAGTGTGAAAATGTAATGGTATGCATTTTCCTACACTACAATAATTAAATAATAAAAAACTAACAATGAAGTGTTATCTACTTAAACAAAACTAGAACTAGCCATTATATCCACTAACTAGATTGACTCTTCAACCATTGATCCAAATATATAAGCTCGAGAGGAGTTTTATTCTTACAAGAACTAAAAATAGAAATTAAATACATATGTCCACTCTCCTTCAGATAGCCCAAGAGGACTAGTCTTTACAACTGAAACCATAATTGAAAAAGATAAAAGAAGAAAAATAGAATTAAAACTCTACCCTAACATTTTGAAAAAGACATGCTTTGTGAAGAATATCATGTTGGCTTCCTTATCAATATAGACTTATTCTTCCTGCTATTGTCTTATTGGATGATCTAGAGACTCACATTTGACATTTTCATTGATCTCCTTCATGACATCCTGTAACTATCATTATTTTAGCATTCTAGACTCTTCCTTGTAATCTTCTTGGAATCCTTTTGTTGCAGGTTGTTCAATCTAGTTATTATAGGTTACGGTTCTTCTGGTTGGAAGAGGTTAGTTTCATCTAAAGTATACACATCTTTAGAAAGAATGAATTAAATATAGATTCATATTGAATTTCGTACAGATTCACACATTTACCCATGCAAACATCATCATAGAATAATTATATTTCCATATATCAAATTATGGATTAGGATGCATAAAAGACATAAAATATTTATAATGTTCACAATTATCTTTCAAATAAATAGCTTGAATTGTAAAAGACATGAAGTAAATGGATAAAAACTAGTTAGTAACCAGACACAACTCAATGAACTTGAAGATCCCTAAATTAAGCAATTCATCATTCAAGATAGGGCTTCATCAAATTATCAACTTGGGATTTGTAGACTTCAGATGATGTTGACACCATATATGCATTGAAGAACCCTAGACGTCCTATATTGACTAAGCATAGGCGATTTGAACAAATATAATGCATCAATTTTTTTTTAACTCCTATCTATGAAACAAGGTAGATAATTAATAATTGTTAAGTGTTATGGGTACTTATCATTGCAACTAATAACTATTTATGTTGCAACATGTCCTAATTCAACTAACCTTCGAGAGTATTGAACAAAATATAAACTCAAGACTTTCAATTCAGAAATTAAAACACAACATTCATTATAGAATAAACAAGAAACTAAAATTTTAAACTTATAATGTATAATGTAATCAATCATCTAAACTAATGTGGCTTCGCAATACCTCAAGTGGCTCTTTCTTGAGTTGTCGCATCCATAGGATCTTCTTCAATTACTCAACTCAGGAAATATGCTACCAAAATATCTTATCTATTATATTGGACAATCAAAGACAGATTTTTGAGAAGAATGTAACAAAATCTCTTATTCAATCTAATATGTGCAATAATCTAGCTCTTGGACTACTTGACATAATACCCTCCTATATAGGGTTGTGAGTCCACTTATTTGAAAACTATAAACAAACTAAAAATCAAATATTCATTCTCCAAGATAAAAGCAAGAAGTGGACTAAGCTCAATAAAAAATAATAACTATTAAGAAGAAGAGTGTAGAAATAAAATAAGGACCTTCCACTATTTTTAGATAACTGTTATAAACTGGAAACATGCCCTAATAGAGTAGTCCTGATTATAAATGATATTACTTATTGGAATAGACTCATTTTTTCCTTCATAATTTATTAAAAATGTGGAATGACACTTGTCCACTCAAATCATCACGTCCATCTTATCCTAAAATCGTGCTCATGTTGTAGCACATTAACTCCTTTAGCTACATTGAACTGTCATCATTCTAGTGTGGGTTGAGAAATCTTTTGTTGTGGGTTCACAATTTTTTCATTGTAAGGGTTAATCCTTATTTCTTTAAGGCATTTAATTATTAGCAACTATTGATTAAATATGAAATTCTATGAAACTCATAGACACTCAAAATTCGCATACACATTTATTAATATAATATATATCTCCTTCAAATGCTTTGAAATGCTTAAAGTATATAAAGGTTCGGTAATGTCTTTTACAATTCAACAGAAATAAGATAATTACATGCAACTATATAACAAGAAAATTGGTCGTTATTATGGCTCATCAATGAACTCCTTCAAACAATATGAAAACAACAACCAATCCATTAAAATCCAAATTCTTCTCTTTTTAATCATAGCAAAAAGAAATTTGCCAATATTAATTGCTTTCTAGAATATCTATGATTATCTAATTCAAATGATTAGTGGATGATTAGAATGAATTTGTTAAATATTTTCGCATAACATCTAATTGCATAAAAACTGTAATCAACTTAATATTAATATTGTAGAAGGAATAAAAACCAATCAATTAATTTTAAATTGAAAAGTAACAAGTATGTGAATCCTAAAATGAAACGACAAGACACAAATGACTAAATAAAAATAGACAAATAAACAAGCATAATAATGAAACCAAAAAAAAAAATTAGTAATAATATATATAGATGAATAAATTAAAAATAAATATAAATAGATTAAAAAACTGAGATAAAAGAACCCAACATTTCACAAATAAAATTATCATACCGGACCTATGCTAATTTCACAATTAAAATAATATTATATAAATCTGCGACGTTACGTTTCAGCTCCTTGGGAGACAGAGAAAAAAACTTATAAAAGCAATGGAACGCTTCATCTCTATCTCATCTATCTCCTACTCCCTGAGCACAGAGAGAGCATCAAGATAAGCAGCAGGAGGAGATGGATACTCGTATAAAGGCTTTCATATTACCATTGGAATATATCGCGCCTATTACTAAAGAGGAATTCTGGAGCTACGTTTTCGGGCTTAAAGAGCATCAAACACGAAATCCTGTTGAGGGAGGCGAAACGGAAAAGATGTTGATAAGCGCTGGGTGGGTGAACATATCAGTCCCTGAAATCCCACCAAATGATAGCCATGGCTTTACCCGCAGAGTGTTCAAACCGATAAGTGATAAAGGGTCGTTTATTCTAACAGAAAATCTGCGGCCATCCAGAGATATAAAGACCTATATTCTCAGTGATGTCCGTCCTTCCTCATCACCCCTTGATGCCGTCTTCGTTGTATGGAATACTCTTGCAGGGTTTACTTTGCCTGGTGTAGAAGTGGTCCTCCAGGCCTGTCTCTTTGCTAGAAAAATATATAAAACCACTCTCTCTCGCCCGCTTCGATACAGACGCTTACTCTTAGACGGTTTACGCAGACATCTTGAGTCTCAAACCCTTAACGCCAATTCCTGCGAGTTGCTTGCCTCGGAGGATGATGCCTGGTGTGATCCTTCGCTTTCAGAATCATTCTGATGGACTCCTTTTACTTTTCATCCTTAATATTTGTTTTTGTGATAGAAAAGAAATATGAGATACTTTTTATAATATTATATTCAAATTTAGAAAATGTAAGGTATTTAAACTATTCTGTTTTTGTGTTATAAAAATTGATTGTATCATGAAATTATGTGTAGAGTAAAATTAAAATTAGTATTAAAAACTTTATTAATTAATTTATTATTATTTTTTTAATTTTGTACAAAAATTATCTATATGTTTTGAAATTTAAAATAGTATAAGTTAATTTAATGTATGATATTCAATCCAATTTACTTGGATTTGTTTTTATAAAGTTAAAAGTATAATAAAATTATCAAAAAAAAATTAAAATGAGGTTTAAAGATAGTAAATATTTTTTCTAGTTTAACAAATATATAGTGTACGAAAAAAACATTTTTTATATTTATATATTTTTTAATAAATTGATAAATTCAAGTTTATTAAAATGGTAGAAGTTTTGATAGACCTCCAATTTATGTCTCAATTATTTATCATAAATATAAACAAAATATATCATTTTGAAAAAGGGTTCCCACGTCTAATGCACCATATTTGGATTATTTTTTTAAACTAGCATATATATTATTTTCATAATATATATTACTAAAATAATATATATATATGCTAGTAGCATTCACAACGAGACATGGATGGAAAAATTATTATTGTTCATGTTACACTTAGGATGAAGAATAGGGTTAGGGTTAGAGATAAGATTAGGATTAAGTTTGGAGTTAATGTTACTATTAGGGTTAGGTTTAGGGTTAGGATTACGATTACAATGAACAATATAGTTAGGGTTAGAGATATAATTAGGATTACCTAGGGTTAGGTTTATTGTTATGATTAGGATTAGGGTTGGGATTAGGGTTAGAGATAGGGTTATGTTTAGTGTTAGGATTATGATTAGGGTTATGGTTATGATTTGGGTTAGGATTACGATTAGAGGTAGATATAGGCTTAAGGTAAGGTTTAGGATTATGGTTAGGGTTACGATTTACATCATGGTTATGATTATGCTTATGCTTAGTTTTTGGGTTAGAGATATTGTTAGGTTTAATATGATTATGTGGTTGGGTTTAGGGTTAGAAAATAACTTACGAATAGGGTCACGGTTAAGATTAAGATATATAGTTAGGGTTAGGGTTAAGATTAGGGTTAGGGCTAGAGATATAGTTAGGGTTAGGGTAAACATTAGGATTAGGGTTAGGGTTAGGGTTGGATATTGTGTTTGGGATTAACATTTGGGATTAATTTTGGACTAGGGTTAGGTTAATTATTATTATTAAGATTAACATTAGGGTAAGAAAAAAAATGAGGGTTAAGGTTGGGAATAATTTAATTATTCGAAATAGGGTTACGATTACGTTTAGAGATAAAATTAATATTAGAGTTGGAGTTATTATCAGGGTTAGGATTAGAGTTAAGTTTAGGATAATTTTTAGGCTTAAAGTTATGATTAGAATTAGAGATAGAATTAGAATTTGGATTGAGATTATTATCACAATTAGGGTTACAGCTAGACATAAAATTAGGGTTAAATTTAGGGTTAGTGTTTTTATTAGGATTAGTATTAGGATTAGGTTGAGGGTTATGTTTGATGGTTAGGGTTAGGTTTAAGGTTGGATTTTAAATGAGGGTTAAGATTGGAAATAATTTTACTATAGAGAATATGCTTAGGGTTAGGGTTAGGTTTAGAGATAAAATTGGCATTAGGGTTGGAGTGAATATTAGGGTTAGGATTAGAGTTAGGTTTAGGATAATGTTTAGGGTTAGAGTTATGATTAAAATTAGAGATAGAATTATAATTTGGATTGGGGTTATCATCACAGTTAGGGTTAGTGTTAGAGTTAGAATTATAGTTAAAATAGAGGTTAGGGTTAGGGTTGCAATTAAAATTAGTGTTAGTGGTAGTGTTAGGGTTAAGGTTATAGTTAAAGTAGGTTAGGATTAGGGTTAGGTTTAGGGTTTAATTCCAACCCACTACCATAATTATAATCCTCACACATATCATACTTCTAATACTAACCCTAGGAAAACCCTAATTATAATTTAACATGTAACCATAATTCTAATTGTATTTATAATAATAAATCTAATATAAACCATAATTTAAAATGTAACCCTAATTAAACCCTAACCCTAACCCTCACCTAAGTTTAACCCTAATTGTAATTGGATCCTAATCCTAGCCCCAGTTAAACCTTAACAATAATTCAATATAAATCCTACGCATAATGCTAATGGAAACCATAATTTAAAATGTAACCCTAATTAATCCCCAACCCTAACCCTAACCCTCACTCCAAATCTAACCCTTACTCCAACTCTAACCATAACCCTAACCATAATGTTGACCAAAAACTTTATTTATGAACTCCAATCCTATCCCCAACCTTCACCCTAATTCTAATGCCAAGATTTACTATAGTATCCTAATTCAAACATAAACCTAACCCTACTTAAGTCCTAACCCTAACCCCAACCTTAACCCTAAACTTTACCCCTAGTTTTATCATGTCAACCTAACCTTAATGTTGAACCCTAATTGATCCCAATATTAACCCTAACCATAATTAAATTGTAATCTTATTTAAACCAAAACTATAACTCAAACCTAATTGAACCCTAACCCTAAAATCTCTTTTAACCAAACCCTAATCCCATCCTTGACCCTAATGCTAATGTTAAGATTTATCATAGAATCCTAATTGAATTTTAAACCTTAGCTTAAATCCAACCCTAACTCTAACCCTTATCTTAATTCTAACCCTAACCTTAACTATTTAACCTAATTCTAATTCTAAACCTCATCATGTACTTCTAACTCTATTCATATTTCTAATTCTAACACTAACCTTAATCCTAATGTTAACCATTTTTAACTATAGTAATAATTGAACCCTAACCCTGAACCTAACCCTAAGCCTAACCCTGACCTTAACCCTAACCCTCACCCTAACCCTAACCCTAACCCTAACCCTAACCCTAACCTTGACCCTAACCCTAATTGAACCATTAACTAACCTACTATTAAGCCTAACCCTTTAACCCTAATTTATTTGTACCTTGATTCAATTATAACCTAACCCTACTTGAGTCCTAACCCTAACCCCAACTCCAACCCTAAACTTTACCCCTAGCATTATCATGTAACCCTAACCTTAACCCTAATGCTAATTGAACCCAATCCTATCTCTAACCATAATTAATTTTGTAACCCTAATTAAACCCAAATTATAACTCAAACCCTAATTGAACCATAAACCTAATCCTAAGCCTAATTGAATCCTAACCCTAGTGTCAACCTTAAGATTTATTTTAAAAGCCTAGCCCTAGTTTAACCCTAACCCTAACCTTCACCCTAATTCTAACACCAAGATTTATATTAAAACCCTAATTGAACCCTAACCCTAATTAAATTTAAATCCTAACCTCACACTTGACCCTAGTTGTAATTCCACTTCTAACCCTAATCATACTTCTAACTCTATCATAATAAATATTTTAACAATAACCCTAATTCTAATAACCAACTTTTTGAACTATAATATTAAATGAACCCCAACCCAAAATTAAAACTTAACTCTAGTTGATCCATTACCCTAACCTAACATTAAAACTAATCCTATCCCTAACCCTAATTGTATTGAACCCTAATTAAACAGTAAACCTACCCCTACTTGATTCGTAACTCTAACCGTAACCCTAACCCTAAACTATACCCCATTATTTATCCTATAACCTTAACCTTAACCCTAACCCTAACCATTGTTGGACTGTAACCCTAATTAAATACCCACCCTAATTGAACCCTAACCCTAATCTTACCCCAAGATTTATATTAAAACTCTAATGCTAATTTAAACCTAACCCTAACACCAACCTTCACCCTAATACTAACCCTAATTGAATCCTAACACTAATTGAATCTGAATCTTAACCTTATAATTTTAAGCCTGATTCTAATTCTAACCCTAACCATAATTTTAACTCTATTCATAATTATAATTGTAATACTGACCTTAATTTTAATGATGACCCTAACTCTATTTATAATACTAATTGAACCTTAATCCTAAACCTATGAGAACCCAACCCTTATTGAACCCTTACCCTAGTCCTAACCCTAATTAAAACCTAACCATAACCCTAATTGAGTCCAAACCCTAATCGTAACCCTAATCTTAACCTTTACCCAAAGCTTTATCTTCTAACCCTAACCTTAAAACCTTATCCTAACCTAACCTTAATTTTAATTGAACCTTAACCCTAATTGTAACCTTGGTCTAATCCCAATCATGCTAACCCTTACTCCATGCTTTATCTTAGAATTTTGATTGAACCCCAATCCTAACCCATAGGTATAGGAATTCCAAACCCATAGGTATAGAAATTTCAACCCATGGCCTTATAACAGAGGGGGGGAGTATGGCGACTAGACGCCACACTGACGGTTTACTCTTAACAGGTCTAATGAGGTGTGTTGATCTTCATTCACACCTCGATAACATTAATTTATATAATATTTTCTATTATTGTGTTTTACTATATTTTAGAATGGGTTTCGAACACCCCCAATATTTCATCTTGCACTCTACGGGTAGTAAAAATGCTTTTAGTTATTTTACAAAGGAAAAAGGACATGCATATAAGGTTCATAGCGAACCATTTCCTACTTAACTTAAAATTACCCTTCCACTGCAATGAACACTAGGTAACATACTATCATGTTGTATATCTACAATCAATAATTTTAATCATAAATATATATATATATATATTCAAAACCGAGTATCTAATAATCTGTAAGTGTATATGATAAAGAGTTTCCCCCATTTTTTCCATACAGGTAAATTCTCCAATGAGTGCTTAAATCTTGAGAAGGGATAATTTCAAATTTTTTTATCAAACTAAGTCTTTTCACCTTATTTTATAGTTTTACATCAACATTTTTCTTAAAGAAAGTTGTATATATATATGAAAGTAAAACTTATGAATAGGGAACAGAATGATGCATAAAAGTACTTAGAAGAACAATACATTTTATTTTATTTTTCTCTTCATCTTCTATGACAAGGAATTTGAATATAATGCACATCTAACGCAATAGAATACCATAATTTCTATTTTGATCATAAGAAATATATTTAGGAAGAACATAACCTTTTGTAAAGTCTGTGTATTCTTTAATAACAAATTTCCTTTAAAATGTACCAATCATACAAGACATACATAATTCCTATTTTCTGATCAAATAGGGTGTTGTAGAATTATAGAAAGTCAAAAATATGTAGCTTCACAACAAAAATTCCTACTATATGTATGTTCCTACCATAATAGGAAGGATCTTGGTGAACCAAATAACATATATTTGCTTATTTTCCATCCTATTTCATGTTACATCAAAATATCAACTTTTCATGTATTACAAATAGATTTAAAGAAATACAATGAAGAACACACAATTGTTTAAGGATTTCTCTCCACCCTACCATAATGGAATCATGGAGCCTCATGGGCTCTAGCCATACCCTCGAGCAAGGAATTATTTTGGCCCCAAGATGATGTAATAGGGCCTTGTCAATTCTTACAAAGAAATAAGGATAAAATGATTGAAAATTACATGCATGTAGGTTTTCTACTTGCCATATTCATAGTGGACTATATAGCATGTCATCATCTTACCACATAGTTTAAACAATTAAAAAATGGGAGTAAAGAAAAGGGATAAACTTATCTCTTCTCTTTTAGGTGAACTGATTGAACTCTTTCATCCATCCTTCCTCTCCAAACCAAGCCATCTTGATCACTATCTTCCCAAGAGGTAGAATCATCTCCTCTTCTTCTTATTTTTACCATCTCTACTCAAGTTATCCAAGAGGAGAAGTGGGTCATGCCCAAATCTTCCATCTTCTTTTTGGTTTGTTGGTCATGCCAATTTTCCTTTATGGCTATGAGGTTTGGGGAAGTAGCATGTCAAACCACAAGTGGAGGCAGGTTGAAATAATTCAAAAGAATTTAATCACTAAAAGTATCAAATTCAAGTCTTTGGTTCCCTATGAGATCCTTTTGGCTGAAGCTATGATGTTTCTGATGGAGGCATCAATGGTGATCCGCTTAATAAGCTATTTAAAAAAAGTTAAAAAAACATGGATGTGCAACGCTGGCCAAAAATAGTTGTCGAGGAGGAGCTAAATTGCAGGAAGAAGACTTGGATGAAATGAAATAAAAATTGATTGAGAAAGAGGGACATTAAGTTACAATATTTTCCTAACACTAATGGGGAGATAAAAAAGTTTGTGTTCGAAAAGTTTAGAGCTGCTATGTGGGCTAAGTAGCTTGGTCACAAAAAGGCACATTATATCAAAGAGTTCAAACCCATGTGGGAGCATGATGAAAAGGACTACCTAAGGGTTCCAATTAAAGGTAAGTCGAGGCTTCTCATTGCCTAGCTAAGGACCAGGTCTCATCATCTTAGATGTGAGACAGGTAGGTGGATTTTCCCCAAGGAAGAGTGGGAACAAAGAATTTGTATTTTCTACAACAAGGAGGTGGTTGAGATAGAGTGCCACTTTATCTTCGAATGTGTAGCTTATGATGACATTCGTATCCAATATGAGAGAAACTTAATTTTGGATAGTCTAAATTATCTTTTTAAAGAGGCAAGACTCCTCAAGATGGCCAACTTCCTCATCAAGATTCATAATAGAAGAGCGAACATGAAAAGGAACCAGAAAATGGTTAAAGATCAAAATCTGGGTCCCATAGGCTGATGGTCTCATGGACGTTAGTAAAATCATTCATTCATTCATCCAAACCTACCCTCTTTCCCACAAGTTCTCACACATGTCTGAGTCTTGTGCCAATTCCAAGAACTTTTGGGGAGTGGGAGGTTGAAAGTGACAAGTCACTCTTCCCAAGCCCCAACATTTTTTGAATTCGTCACATTCATGAATGTGGACTTTTGAGGGGTCTTTTCACACTCCAAGGACAAGTTCAATGATGTTCATCCTTCCTCATCACCCCTAGATGTCATCTTCGTTGTATGGAATACTCTTGGGTTTACTTTGCCTGGTGTAGAAGTGGACCTCCAAGCCTCTCTCTTCGCTATAATAATATATAAAACCAATACTCTCTCTTTCTCGCTCCGATATAGATGCTTACTCTTAGACGGTTAACGCAGACATCTTGAGTCTCAAACCCTTAATGCTAATTCCTGCAAGTTATTTGCCTTGGAGGATGATGCCTGGTGTGATCCTTCGCTTTCAGAATCATTTTGATGGACTCTTTTTACTTTTCATCCTTAATATTTTTTTTTGTGATAGAAAAGAAACGAGATACTTTTTATAATAATATATTTAAATTTAGAAAATGTAAGGTATTTAAACTATTTTGTTTTTATGTTATTAAACATTAATTATATTATGCAATTATGTGTAGACAATAAGTAAAATTAAAATCAATATTAAAAACTTTATTAATTTATTTATTGCATATGTTTGTAATTTTATACAAAAATTATTTATATGTTTTGAATTTTAAAATAGTATAAGTTAATTGAATGTATGATATTCAGTGCAATTTACTTGGATTTTGTTTTTATAAAGTTGAAAGTATAAAAAAATTATAAAAATAATATATCAAAATGAGGTTTAAAGATAGTAAATTTTTTTTCTCATTTAACAAATATATAGTGTGTGAAAAAGAAAAGAAACATTTTCTTATAATTATATATTTTTTAATAGATTGATAAACTCAAGTTTATTAAAATGGTAGAAGTTTTGATAGACCTCTCATTTATGTCTCAATTATTTATCGTAAATAAAAACAGAATATATCATTTTGAAAAAGGCTTCCCACTTCTAATGCACCATATTTTGATTATTTTTTTAAACTAACATATATATATTATTTTATATATATTATTAGAATAATATATATATATACATATATATACATATATATATATATATACATATATATATATATATATATATATATATATATATGCTAGTAGCATTCACAGTGGGACATGGATGACAAAATTATTATTGTTAGGGTTACAATTAGGATGAAGAATAGGGTTAGGGTTAGAGATAAGATTAGGATTAAAATTGGAGTTAATGTTACTATTAAGGTTAGGTTTATGGTTAGGATTACGATTATAATGAAGAATATAGTTAGGGTTAGGTTTATTGTTATGATTAGGGTTAGGGTCAGGGTTAGGGTTAGAGATAGGTTAATGTTTAGTGTTAGGATTATTATTAGGATTATGGTTACGATTTGGGTTAGGATTACGATTAGAGGTAGATATAGACTTAAGGTTATAGTTAGGATTATGGTTAGGGTTCGATTTACATCATGGTTATGGTTATGCTTAGGGTTAGGTTTTGGGTTAGAGATATAGTTAGGTTTCATATCACTATGTGGCTAGGTTTAGGGTTACACAATGACTTACGAATAGGATCAAGGTTAAGATTAAGAGATATAGTTAGGGTTAGGGTTAAGATTAGGGTAAAGATTAGGATTAGGGATAGGGTTAGGGTTAGTAATAGGGTTAGGGTTAGGGTTGGAGATTGTGTTTGGGATTAACATTTGGGATAAGGTTTGGGCTAGGGTTAGGGTAATTATTATTATTATGATTAACATTAGGGTAAGACAAAAAATGAGGGTTAAGGTTGGGAATAATTTTATTATTCGGAATAGGGTTAGGGTTAGGTTTAGAGATAAAATTAATATTAGAGTTGGAGTTATTATCAGGGTTAGGATTAGGGTTAAGTTTAGGATAATGTTTAGGGTTAAAGTTATGATTATAATTAGAGATAGAATTAGAATTTGGATTGAGATTATTATCACAATTAGGGTTACAGTTAGACATAAAATTAGGGTTAAGGTTAGGGTTAGTGTTTTTATTAGGATTAGGTTGAGGGTTATGGTTGATGGTTAGAGTTAGGGTTAAGGTTGGATTTGAAATGAGGGTTATGATTGGGAATAATTTTATTATTTGGGATATGGTTAGGGTTAGGGTTAGGTGTAGAGATAAATTTTGCATTAGGGTTGGATTTATTATTAGGGTTAGAACTAGAGTTAGGTTTAGGATAATTTTTAGTGTTGGAGTTATTATTAAAATTAGAGATAGAATTATAATTTGGATTGGGGTTATCATCAAAATTAGGGGAGTGTTAGAGATAGATTTAGGGTTAGAGTTATAATTATTTTTAAAATAGAGGTTAGGGTTAGGTTTGCAATTAAAATTAGTGTTAGTGGTAGTGTTAAGGTTAAGGTTAGAGTTAAAGTAGGTTAGGATTAGGGTTAGGGTTATAATTAGAATTAGGGTTAGGTTTAGGGTTTAAATCCAACCCACTACCCTAATTATAATCCTCACTCATATCCTAATTCTAATGCTAACCCTAGTACAACCCTAATTATAATTTAAATTGTAACCATAATTGTAATTGTATTTATAATCATAATTCTAATACAAACCATAATTTAAAATGTAACCCTAATTAAACCCTAAGTCTAGCCCTCACCTAAGTTTAAACCTAATTGTAATTGGATCCTAATCCTAGCCCTAGTTAAACATTAACACTATTTCAATATAAATCCTTGGAATAATGCTAATAGAAACCATAACTTAAAATGTAACCCTAATTAATCCCTAACCCTAACCCTAACCCTCACTCCAACTCTAACCATAACCCTAACCATAATGTTGACCAAAAACTTTATTTATGAACTCTAATGCTATCCCCAACCTTCACCCTAATGCTAGTGCCAAGATTTATTGTAGTATCCTAATTCAAACATAAACCTAACCCTACTTAAGTCATAACCCTAACCCCAACCCTAACCCTAAAATTTACCCCTGGTTTTATCATGTCAACCTAACCTTAATGTAGAACCTTAATTGATCCCAATATTAACCCTAACCATAATTAAATTGTAACCCTAATTAAACCAAAACTATAACTCAAACCTAATTGAACCCTAACCCTAAAATTTCTTATAACCAAACCCTAACCCCATCCTTCACCCTAATGCTAACATTAAGATTTATCATAGAATACTAATTGAATTCTAAACCTTACCTTAAATCCAACCCTAACTCTAATCCTTATATTAATTCTAACCCTAACCCTTACTATAACCTAATTCTAATTCTAACCCTCATCATGTACTTCTAACTCTGTTCATATTTCTAATTCTAAGACTAACCTTAATCCTAATGGTAACCCTAACCTTGAATCTAACCCTAACCCTAACCCTAACCCTAATTGAACCATTAACTAACCTAATATTAAGCCTAACCCTAACCCTAATTGTGTTGTACCTTAATTGACTTATAACCTAACCCTACTTGAGTCCTAACTTTAACCCCAACTCCAACCCTAAACTTTACCCTTAGCATTATCATGTAACCCTAACCTTAACCCTAACCCTAATTGAACCCAATCATATCTCTAACCATAATTAAATTGTAACCCTAATTATACCCAAACCATAACTCAAACCCTAATTGAACCATAACCCTAATTGAATCCTAACCCTAATGTCAACCTTAAGATTTATTTTAAAAGACTAGCCCTAGTTTAACCCTAACCCTAATTAAATTTTAATCCTAACCTCACACTAGTCCCTAGCTGTAATTCCACTTCTAACCCTAATCATACTTCTAACTCTATCATAATAAATATTTTAATAATAACCCTAATTCTAATAACCATCCTTTCTAACTATAATATTAATTGAACCCCAACCCTAATTAAAACTTAACTCTAGTTGATCCATTACCCTAACCTAACATTAAACCTAATCCTGTCCCTAACCCTAATTGTATTGAACCCTAATTAAATTGTAACCCTACCCCTACTTGATTCGTAACTCTAACCATAAGCCTAACCCTAAACTTTACCCCATTATTTATCCTATAACCTTGACCTTAACCCTAATTGAACCTTATCCTAACCTTAACCATTGTTGGACAGTAACCCTAATTAAACACCCACCCTAATTGAACCCTAACCCTAATCTTACCCCAAAATTTATATTAAAACTCTATTGCTAATTTAACCCTAACCCTAACACCAACCTTCACCCTAATACTGACCCTAATTGAATCCTAACACTAATTGAATTTTATTTTAACTTTATAATTTTAAGCCTAATTCGAATTCTAACCCTAACCATAATTTTAACTCTATTAATAATTATAACTTTATTAATAATTATAACTTTATTGATGACCCTAACTCTAATTATAATACTAATTGAACCCTAATCCTAAACCTTATGAGAACCCAACCCTTATTGAACCCTTACCCTAATTAAAACCTAACCATAACCCTAATTGAGTCCAAACCCTAATCGTAACCCTAATCCTAACCTTTACCCAAAGCTTTATCTTATAACCCTAACCTTAAAACCTAATCCTAACCTAATCTTAATTTTAATTGAACCCTTTTGAACCTTAACCCTAATTGTAACCTTGGTCTAATCCCAGTCATACTAACCCTTACTCCAAGCTTTATCTTAGAATTTTGATTGAACCCCAATCCTAATTAATAATAATAATAATGTTACATAATTATTTTATATGATAAAGTTAAGTGTAAATCTAAAACTTATCTATTTAAGTTCTATATTTTTTTACAATAAAACTTTTAGAAAAACTTTAAAATGTTACTATTTCACTTATATATATGTTAATTTTTAATAAAATGGAATTTTAATGATTTTTCCTCTTTGAAATATTCTCATTTTTCAAAAAATAGTGAATATTTTTTTGTTGAGAATTTTTATTATTCGTGTAGTGTTAATTCATGTGTATTTTGAGCAATCATTATTATAGTTGAAGATTATTCAGATTTTATGACTGATTTTTCCTTTCTGAAATATTCTCAATTTTTCAAAAAATATTAATTTTTTTGATGTTTTTAATAAATTAATTTAGAAACATATATTTTTTCATTTCTCTTTGATTTTATTTCTATTTTATTATTTAAAAGACCATTTTACAATGACATCTCTCTCCCTATGCCTCCCTCTCCCACTATCCCTCCCTCTCCCACTCTCCCACTCTCTCTCTCTCCCCCTCTCTCTCCCTAAAAATATTTTTTGTTGTTAAAAATCAATATTTTTTAATTTTAAATATGTTAATTTAGAAAATTCCTTTTATATGCAATAGTAAATTTAGGAGAAAAAAAATAATACTTAATTTTCTAAAAAAATTTATGTGTTTTATTTATTTTTATTTATTTTGTATCTTGTCTTTAATTTATTAAATTTAGGCAATTTCTTCCATATTTAGTTTTTTAAATTTGTTTTATGTGTTTCACTCTTTTATATTATTTGTGTATCTTGACTTTAAATAATTATCATTGTTGATTGGAAAAAATTACTTAAATAAATCTATATTAAATTTAGGCAATTTCTTCCATATTTAGTTTTTTAAATTTGTTTTATGTGTTTCACTCTTTTATATTATTTGTGTATCTTGTCTTTAAATAATTATCATTGTTGATTCGAAAAAATTACTTAAATAAATCTATATAAAAAATCTCAAGAGATGTTTTCTTTTAAAGAAAATTTGAATGTTTTTTAATTTTAAATATATAATTTAAAAACTTGTTTTTTTTTGTAAGATGGGTAGAAACTTACTTTTATATGAAATGGTAAATTTCGAATATTTCTTTTATACTTTTTTTTTAAATTTTAGAAACTTTTTTTTATATCTAATAATTTAAATATTTATTTTATACTTTATTTTTTAAAATATATTTCTAACGTTAAAATTTATTATCAAATTTCTCTAAAAATCATATTAAAATTATATTTCTCTTTTTCATAGAAAATACAAATTTAAAAGTGAAATGTGCTTAATATAACAAAAGAAATAGCTCTACACAAAAGTAAGAAATTGAAAATAATTATATGAAACTTTTGGAAAAAATAACATATAAACAATCAAAAAGATTAATATTATTCATATATTTTTTAAATCTTGTTTTTATAAATTATTATTATTATTTATTGAAAATAATTACTTAAATAAATCTATGTAAAAAATGTCAAAGATATTTTATTTTAAAAATATCTTAAGTATATTAATTTTGAAACTCAAATATTAAATTTAGAATATAATTTATATGTTGTTGAAGTTTATTTTCTCATCATTTATTTGGATTGCCCCATACAACGAAACCTTGGGAATTGATTGGAAATAGAAGCATCTCAAATGACACAATATTGACTTACTACTGATTTTTTGTCTACCCCACAACCACCTCCAATAGATGATCCAGACCATGGAACTAGTGGATGTGAAATAAAATGAATTGCAAAAATAAAACCATGAACTTTCCTACGTGTGGAGGAACACAGAGCCTTACAATGAGTATGCAAGGCATTCTACACACTTTCATCACTTTTTATGAAAAACCCAATTTAACTACATTATACATACAGATTGTAGTGAGGTTGGATTTGAGAACTTTATAGGATAAAATAGCCCCAATTGGAATCTTTCCATTAAACAAATCATACTTCTTGATGGCTTGATTAGGGATAAAAGGTTCTTGAACAAAATCTACAACAAATTGAGAAAGATGACTATAAGATTGAAGCAGATCCATGATGTTAGTAAGATAGATATTCAAGAAAGAAGGATACAAGCTTTGAGGAGTGCAGTCAAGAAAATCAATGCCAACAGGCAATCAATAATGGGCAATTTTGCAAGCTGCTCAAAATCGATTATCACTTTGTAGGAGCTCCCATTTACCAATTGGGTTGGGAATTCACTCATTCCTCTATGCAAGAGCCATAGCTACAATGTCAAATGAGATATGGAGATGAGCCATAGCTACATTAGTATAAAATGCTTCTGCCTAATAGAAAAAAATTCTAAAATTTATTTTGAAAGATATTTCTATTATTTTTTAAGTAAATAAGACTCTTGTCTAACTTCTTATAAATTAATATCATTTCATATCAACTTCTAAGATAGAGCTTTCTTTTCAAAAAACCAACAGATTAGCTTGTTCCTCTGACTTGCTATTTCCCCTGCTTTTTGTGATAAAATAACTTGTAGAATGAAACTTCTTGGACACCATCAAGCTAGGTGGAGGATGACCAGGATGACAATGGTATATTCATTCATCTTCTTCACCAACTCGATAATGCAACAAACCCCATTGTTTTCTAAAAACAGTTAAAAAAAAACCAACAACAGTAATGAAATAGTTACGCATCATTCAAAGATTCCAGGGTGGTTTTCATTAGCAAAATTTACGATGAAAAAAATTGTTGCAATTACTAGTACATTGTTGATGAATCTGAGAAAGAAAGCTTTGTGATGCAAGCCAAGCATGCAACAAAATCTATAGCACTTGAACCTATAAAACCCCTATTAACTCATCTCTAAATTATCAATAGAAGCACAAAAATGGCTTATACTTCTACCGATTTAAAAAATATATAGTTTCATTTCCATTAAAGGCATTGGACTCCACTCCCACCAATAATGTGCTACACTCCCACTCCCACTCTCACCGATGATGCTTTGAAATGGTTCAATTACTTTTACTGCCCCACTCTCATTCCCACAGATTTGAACTGTCACTCCTGCAGGTTATTAATATATCCATTCTTCTTGTAGTTATTAATATTATTTACGCATACAGGCACCTGCCTGTCAATTTTTTTTTAAATGTAAAAATGTTAACCAAGATTTTGCTGCCTTTTTTATATGTTTTTTAATATCCTATCAACTCTATCTTTAAATCTAGTGATCTATTTGTATTTACTATGATGTTATTGTTAAAATTGTTTTTTATAGGTTACTCATACTAGCTATTATAAAATGATTGAGTTATTTTGGTCTTATTTGGTCTTATAATTATGAGTGTATTATTTATACCATTTGACCTAGTCATTATAAAATCAAAGAGTTTTTAGTCTAATCATTATGATTTTATTTTTTATGTCATTTGACTTGCCCTTAATAAGATTATTGTGTTCCTCCGGCCTTGTCATTATAACTATATTATTTATTTCATGTTGGCTTTTTCATTGTTAAATGAATGTGTTATTCAATATTATCTTTCGGAAATTATTATGTTGTTATCAACCTCATATGATCATATCCTTTATGGGATTTGGTCTTGTCATTATTAAATGACTATATTTGTATACCTTGTCAAAACAATAATTGTGAATATATGTCTCCTCCTTGTTAATGAGGAATATATGTGTAAACCTATGCTTTGTTTTGTATACTTTGGCCTTACCAAGACAAAATTTGGTTATGTTTAAATCTATGTATATTTTGTATGTCTCAACCATGTTAACAAGGAATATTTGTACATAATCTATGAATGGTTTTATATGTAACCTATAATATCTTATGGGATAACAGAGCTTAGACCCTATCTTGGTTTTAAATTGCATCAAAACTATCATATAAAAAGGTATGTGCATAAAACCTTTTTTCTTTAATTGACTCATAGTCATACATTTCTATGTTTTTTATAGTAAATGAGTTGTGCTTGAAAACTTGGGTTAGAGCAATAAATTTCATAATGAAAATTTTGGGTTGAAAGTAAGTTTCTTGAATGAAATTTCAATAGTAATACCTTAGGTAGATTTGTGACTATTGAAAGTGATATCAATAGAGTTCTAAAGTCTATGTAAAAGCACTAATTTTGTATTTTGAAATATTATCCATATGTTTATAATTATGTTGAATGCTTATGTATGAGTTAAAGTCTTATAGAATGTCAAATCATATGTTCATATGTATACAAAAGTTCACATACAAAAAAATTATTTTATTAAAACAAATTGTAAGATTCTTGACTATTTTGTGCTTCTTATAAAAGGGGAATTATATATGTATCTACAAAGGTGCATACATATGGAACATGCATATGTATGTACAAATACAAATACACAAACAAATAATATTGTTTATAATGAATGATAGCATATTACTATTTACATGTAAGAATGCATGCATATATGTACATATTTATATATGTATAAGTGGATATAAATGAACGTATTTGTATATCAGGATAGTATGCATCACTAATATTTATTTTAATTTGGAATATGAAAAGAAGATTTTTGATTTATTTATTATTACGAATATGTGAATAATTGACCATATTATTATAAGAATTGAATGTGAAATTAAGTTATTGATGACCAGTTTGGGAAAGAGTTGTGTGAACATATGACACATTATTTTAAGAATGTTTATACTTTATTATTAAATCTTTATCCAAAGTAATGAAAATCACTTATTTCATTGCCAATTCATAGTGTCTATTTATTACAAATTATTTAAATTGGTCATACTAAGATATGGTTTATCTAGAGTTGTGGGTATCTGCAGGATCATGATGGGCCAAAAAGTGGCAATGAGAAAAAATAACATTTTGGATTGGCTCAAAAACACGGAAATGTCGAGTTGGCTTTTCTAGGTTCAGGTGTTAGTACATTTATTCGACCCAAAGACCAAACCTAGTTTCCACAAATCAGATATCCGATCCAAATCGGATATCCGATTTCTAGAAACTATATAAAAAAAAAATAGCCGACTGTTTAACTTCATTTCTCACAGTTTGATTCGGGCGCAAAAGGAAAAACCCAAATCTAATATCTGCTTTGATTAGATATCCGATTTCAAATGTATGTATTTGGTTTTTTCAATCTTGTAATCAATTTTTCAAGTAGATTCTCTTTTGTTTAAATAAAAAAACCAAAAATAGGTTTTTCTATTGACTTTTTAAAGAAACTAGAGTTTACGTTGATTTTTTATTAAAACTTAATGTTTTGAAATGGATCTTGATTAAAAATTAGTGTTATTGATGAATTTTTATCAAAAATAAGAGTTTGTTATTGATTTTTGTGAAAAAATATGGTTTTTTTTTGGATTTTTATTAAACACTAGGGTTTTTTTACAATAATTTCATTTATAAATTATATTATGTAATTTCAATTAGTTTAATTAGTTTTTAACTTTACTCAGGTATTATGATTGCGAATCAAAATCCACAAATGTCAAACGCTCCACCACCTCCACAGAAAAATGCTCCACCATCTCCATAGCCACCAATTGAAGACTTAATTGGTGAAAAATTGGGGCAATTGAGGAGCATTTTTGAAATTTATCACACAATGCCTCGATTGAGAGATATGACAAACACATTGAAGGAAATAATTAAAAATATAGAAACCCTCTCTACCCAACATAATTCATTTTATTCGTGGCGAGAAGACATGAGGGAATATTATCGATGTGGATTGTCTTACGATGACGTGAAAGATCTCCAAATAGCCTCTTTATTCATTAACCCCCACACCGGTTTGCCAGTGACTGTTAATAAAAAAAAAATTTCCATAAAATGGTGCATGCATAGGGACATTGTAGCTAACTTTTGGGATCATTGGCGTATGGTTTTTGATAAACCACTGAAAAATAATTCTGACATACCATTTTACTTTATTAAAAAATTATATGTTGAGTTTGTGTTAGGGCATCATGTCAATTACTTTGACATTAAACCCTTCCAAGGCGTCGGTGGAGGTATGCCCCAGGATAGACTAGGGGTAGTTAGAGTAGTCCCGCACCCAAATGTTCCCCTTCCTCCCCTTCCTCTACCACCTCCAATTTATCATCTAGAGATTATCCAGGATGCATCCACACAGACTATTTAGGCTATTCACTCTTTGAGTGGTCATTTGGTTTTGCATGCTTCTACAATAGCTCAGCCACATTTTGGTGGTGTTGGTGAAGGATCAAGTGCTGTTGCATCATCCTCCACAGGTCCACATATTTGTGTGCCACATACTTGCACTATGTGTCGCCAGATATTCTTGGGTCCTCTTATACAACTTGTTGAGCATCCCTTGGATACTTCTGATTATGACCTCCATGATGTGGACATTATATATCACTCACAAGGTAGTGGAGTGCACCCTACAGAGTCCTCTCCTGCTAGAGAGGGAGATGCTAGAATAGTGACACAGGTAAGATTTAAGTTGTAATTTCATAACTTGCATTTGTTTTTAAATGAATATTAATAAGAGATAGTATCAAGTACTAATATTTATTTACATGGTCTATTTAAAAATTGATGTTTGAGGAGGATCTCACACGGGTGACTGATAGCACCCTTAGGGCCATTTCATTTGGCTTGGAGACACACACAGTATATATTTTCCACTCACTCGTTTACATTTTATATTATATACTTGTTTGTCATTTGAATTGTCATTAATAAAATTATATAATAAATTATATGTTTATCTTGTTTTCCTCCTATAGGAAATACCTTTTGTGAGTGAGGTGCAGCATCGTCCAGACTATGGAGGCACAAATCTAGATAAGGGGAAGGTAATTGAACTCAAATTGGATTGAATTAATATTTTTAAGATCTTATATTGATTATACATATGTCGACATAGATTGGTAGTTTCATATGTACTTGCCAATTTTATGTACAGGCAATTATGAGCTATATAGATATGATGACAAGGGACACACCACCTAGAGGAGTAGTTATTGGAACACCTCAAAGAGTAGGTGTTGAAACACCTCAAGGAGGAGGTGTTGAAACACCTGAAGGAGATAAAGAAAAAGATCAAACTAAAGAGGTATGTGCTTCTTTTATTTTTTGTTTGGTAAATAAGTTCCTATTACCAATAATCGTATGCTAACTTGGATCAATTTTATGTTTTTGTTCACATATATAGATTGGCATTTCAAAAGTTGATTTGGTATATTCTACGACTCTTAGCCCTTTGAAGAGACGTATATTTCAGGTAATCAAGATTTCAATTTTAGAGTTCAATTAAAATTCAATGTATATTGATTTTGATGTTAATTATTCAATTTTAAATTATATAGTATAATTAATCTCAATTGTGGTTTGAATTTTTCTTGTGCAGCTACCTTCAGAGCCAACAGGTGCTTCAAAGAGGCTCCATTTTGATGATCCACCAGTAGTTTAGGATGAGATAGACATTTTGGCATGTAAATTTTGAATACATATTGAGATGGCATATGCCACATTTTATAAAAAAATTGTTTGAGTTGGCGTCGATGCCATTTTTGTATAAGGACATACACTTGATTATTGGATAATTTGATATATAGAAGTTGAAAATCGAAATCCAATTTGTTCCTCATGTGCATGATTGAACTCTTTGAAAATTTTATCTTGAGCAATGGTTAAATATCAATGCACAATAGCTTAAAACTGAATGGTTATATTATGTAGTTTATATTTATATTGCTGATTACATTGCATTACACATCTTTCAAACTCAAATCATTAATTCACATTACATAACTAACAACTAGATGTTCATAGATGAAAAATTTTCAATTACAATATAGTTCTAACAAAGTCAACCTAAGCAATTATATAATTACTTCACATTGCATAACTAAAAACTATGAGCAGTTGTCAATTGCATTTGTTTGTCATTGAATTCTATGAGACCACATTTCTTTGAAGCTTTTTTTCAAATAGTCCACTGCCTTCTCTATGCTACCACATTTTTCATACATGATAGCCTATGGCTATTTAATTTATACTCATTTTATTTAAATGGATGAGGCCGACCTTCCTTGATATGATTTTGTAATTTATTATTTTCAAGAGAGGTCAACCTCCTTGAAGAGTCACCTTATTTTGTATAAATATGAGGTGATGTTTGTTCATTTCCTCAATCAAGTTCATTCAGCATAATTTTCATTCTAAGAAAAATTTTGCACTTGAGCAGCAACACTTCGTCTTGCAGCAACAACACTTCATCTTGCAGCAGCAGGCCGATTTCAAGGAGAAGCATATTTGATTGTATCTTTGCATCTACGAGAGGTGCTATTATTCATCATGTCAAATCCAGCCATGAGTTGGCCTAAGTTATAAGCAAATTTATTGTTGTGTTTATTGTCTTATGTGTTTCATTTTTTGAGTGCTTTTAGTTGTATTATCTAATCTCTAAGTTGAAGACAGTGAGAGAAATGGTCATATTGTTGATGACAAAGATTTGACCATGTTGGCTCTTAATGGTCTTCCTTCATCTTGGGAGTCTTACATTCAAGGAATCGGCGTGAGATCCAAACTTCCCAAGTTTAATCAGTTGAGGGCTGACTGTATTCAAGAGCAGTCAAGGTTGGTTTCGAGAGGTATTGGACAAAGCCCTACAAATGAAGACATTCATGTTCTTTCCACTCAATCCTCAAAGAAGGAAGGAAAAGGAGGAAATAAAAGATGTTTTAAGAGGAATGGAGATAAAGGGTTAGATGGTGCTCCTGCATTCAACAATTAGTGGGACCTCTATTGTGTTTACTAGGTTATGATTTTCTCAAAGTCATTCAACTTGGATTTAACATTGGTAGCTTTGCAAACCTATTCAGAATAGAGTGATCTGAAGAGGACATCCCTAAATCTCTACAAAGCTGTAAAGTTGCAAAGTGGTGCAAATTTCATTCTCAAACTCGTATGATCCAACAGACTGTTCCAACACGTCTGGATGGGTACATTTACGTTAGGTATGGTTCTCTCTTGCACCCAAATATGCCGAATCGCTCTGAGTTGCATTGGAGTGGCGTTTTCCCTTAAGAGTCCAAAGTGCTAAAAGACAACAAACTTTGATGGACTATTTCTCAGAAACCGTGATTCTTACAAACTCTTCATCTGAGGATATGGGATTGTGTTGAGACCATATACAATAACCTCTCTTGGCTTTTTCTATCTCGAAGGAATTTTTCCGTGGTGATGAATTTCCAATTGAGGGAAAAGTTGTCAAATGCAAGCAGTGTAAAGTTGCAAAGTGGTGCAACTTTCATTCTCGAATTCATACAACCCAACAGACTATTCCAACACGTCTGCATGGGTACGTTTACGCTAGGTATGGTTCTCTCTTGCACCCAAATATGTCGATTCGCTCTGAGCTACATTGGAGCGGCATTTTCCCTTAAGAGTCCAAAGTGCTAATGTCAATGAAATGTGGGGGCATAAATATTTAAGGTTGGATCAAGATTCTACAAGTCCTAGCTCTTGCATCAAAAAAATCTTACCCAATCAACTTGAATCAATTACATGGAAAATAAAATTCACAATGAACTTTTTACTTTTTTGTTTTTCGAAAAAGTGGCAAGCCACTGTAATTTGTTATATATAAATAGGAGATATTACAAAACCTGGTTCCAACAAGCATACTGATAGGAAAGAACCAAGAAGAAAACCTTCAGTTGTAGCTTGATTAAATACAAAAATATTTTTACATTTTAAACATACCTTTTATACAATGGCAGACATTTGAACCGTATTTCAAAAAACATCACTGGATATAGATTATGCCTATACACAGTTATCACCTTTTTACATTGTTTCACATTTCAAAATTCAATTTTTACAAAATTTTCCTATTTGAGGCATTCAAGGCACAGTCTTCCACAAGAGTAGTATGTTGGCGTTTTCGAGTGACAAGCACCTGTACAAACCATCAAAGTAGCAGTTAAACTACATACAATAGAAAATATGCTTAGAATAACCAATCGATATTATTGTAATTTGTCACATACCTCTCTGAAAGGATCAGAGTTGCCTATTGTTGCAGCAGGTCCATGAGCAATCGTGCCAAGAATATCGCAAAATTTGTCAAATGATAAATCTATATTGTAACAACAAAAATATGCTTAGACTAAAAACTCTATATTAATCTAAACATCCTAAATGATGATGAATTGGTAATGCAAACTATAAAAGATGCTTTGAATAACCAATCTATATTAAATTAATATATCGCATACCTCTTTGAAAGAATCAGAGTTGGCTATTGTTACAGTAGGTCCATGATCAATTGTGCCAAGAATATCACAAAATTTGTCAAATGATATATCTATATTGTCACAACAAAAAAGAGGCTTAAGCATTGTACTTTCCATTCTTGAATATGCTATTCAAGTGTGCTTGAAGGGTCATCTCTTTGCTTAAGATTATCTAATATTGCTTCATGATTAACATTACTAAGTGTCCATAGTTGTTTTGTCTTTGATTTGGCATGATGCTTTAACAACTTAACATTTGTTGCTATAACAAGGTGTAAATACATGAGAATGGTTTCGTGTTTCTCGTAGTCTTCAAATGCAGGTATCCCATTCTTTCTAATCATGTATGTTCACAACCAATTTCCTGCAACCACAACTAAACCTATAGGATACACGAACCCATCATCATCTTCCATCGATTTTGTTAGCTTTTGCTTTACCCACACACATTGAGCTAGCCAATATTCTGATCTCTCTTCATTCCCCTATGGTGCAACAACTGCAAAAACATGTCCTGGATGTAGTAGATCTGAAAGCCAGTCGTAATCAAGTGAACTTTCCATTGTGTAATTTGTCATGGATATAGTTTGAGATAAAGGAGTTAGATACTGTGGAGCCCATGTATCCACCCAATCACTTGACTCACATGGATCCCACTCTCACTGAATATAACTCTAACAAAAACAAGCCAACTATCGTGTCCAAGTGGTCTATATACTTGTATCTGAGCTTCGAAACGAATGCATCTTTGAAGAATCTTTGATTGTATGAAAATGCAATCTTCCTCCCATTGTACCCTCCTCAACCAACCAAAATAATCTGTGCAATGTTGAATCAAGTGTCCCTCCCTGTGACAATGTTGAACTTCACCAATCAACAATAGAATGTGCATCACTGAATTTTTCTCCTGAAATCTTCAATTGCTCCTTAACTAGAGCTCTTTTTACACATGCACCTGCTCCATCATGCTCCCCTTTCCCATGCCCAGCTTAAAAAAAACTCCAAATATTAGGTACATCCCTCTCTACATGCATTCTACTCAACCAATAAAACATACAAGCATTCTTGAATTGACCTATATAGTTATCTGACCAAATGAGATGTCGGCCTAGTGCTATATCATGCTCCTGCAAGAACTCAAAAAAATTATTGAAACAATGTTTGACATACTCAGATGAGTGAGATCTATCATCACTCATATAAAAATGATACTCTCTAATTATCTTTCGATCCTCCTCTGTACTATCAAGTGCATGTCTAAACGTTATGTGGACAAAAATAGCAATCTAAATGGAATTTTAATATTGAGATTGTACCTCATTTTGTGGTTACAATGTGTAGTTTTTAGAAAAATTAACCACTGATATAATAGTGCCAATCAGAAAAGAGTCCTTACATATCCTAAATTTTTGATCCAACCACTGAGACCTATGACTATGCCTTGCATATTTGTAGAAAATATTATCCTTAAAATCTGAAATAAAATCAGCAACACTGCATTCTTTTGTAACCAACTTGCATCTATAACCTTCACCTCCACTCTGCAAAGTATATTTGAATATCTCATATCTCCTTTTCTCAACAAGATTCTTTCAAAATTCATGTTCAGAACCCTCATGAAAACATTGAACAAACTTTTACAAGCCACCACATTGTGAGCACTTCACATTTAAACAATCATTTCTATGGAAAAAGGAACCATCATCCCTAGAACATAAAAATAGATCTAGCAAGTCCCTTGATGATTTCAGAAGATGCATTGTACCACACTCCTGCAAAATTTCATTAGTATGCAAAGTAGAACGGATATAGCATAATAGTTCATGGTACATTGAAAACTCCACATGGTATTTGCAACAACAAGTATTACAAATCTTAAAAGGCACACAATAAAATGGCTTCAAACCTTCAAAAGTTCTTTACGAGATTTCCATATTTGGATATGTTTGAATAAATTTGTTGAACAACATTGTTTGGCTTGATTCCAAGAAATATTTAGGATGCAGTGTATAGTCTCGACTGCCAATTCTTAACTTTAAAACATCCTTTGCATTGGGTGATACTCTAGAGTTATCATGCCAAAATTGTTGAATTGCTTGTTTTACATTATCGGTTAGCTTCTTATCAACATGTGTAAGACTTCCGACAAAATCCCATGTATCATTTTGAAGAGGATCATCTATTTTTTCTCTCCTTGCAAGTGCTTTATCCAAAGTTTTACGATTTAAGTCAAAATCAATACAAGTTTGTCTCATAAAACGAGCCTTTTTCAATTGATGGCTTACTAGGGCGGTGGTAATCACTCTCTGAGTAGGTCTCTTATCTTTTTCCTTGTTATTTTTTCCAATAGACTTGAGAGCATTAAAAATATTTTTGACAATAATAGAATTTTTTCGGTCCTCTTGTTCAGACGAATCTTCAATTTGGCTTGCAAAGGTCTCATCTTTTTCATCTTTAGCAATTGTACAAAAATTTGGCATTGCTCGGTCAATGTATTATCGCTAAAATATTGGTTGAAAATTATTCTAGCCCACAACTGAATAGTTTGTGTTGACCTCTTGCCTTCAAATTTTTTTATAATGTTATCATCAATTTCAACTAACCATTTAGGGGTCCTTGAAGGTCTTGAATTTGGAATACGTCTTTCTTCCACACAAGGTTCTTCATTTCTTGTGTAATCTGGTGAAACATAATTTACACTTGCTTCAATATTATGTTCAACATCTTCATTTCCAACATTTTCAGCTTGAACATTTTCAATATCAATTTGAACAATTTCATTCCCAATTTCAATATCATGTTCAACATCTTCAATTCCAACATTTTCATTATCAATTTCAGTATTTTCATTCCCAATTTCAATATCATGTTCAACATCTTCAATTCCAACATTTTCATTATCAATTTCAATATTTCCATTCCCAATTTCAATATCATGTTCAACATCTTCAATTCCAACATTTTCATTATCAATTTCAATATTTTCATTCCCAATTTCAATATCATGTTCAACATCTTCATTTCCAACATTTTCACCTTCAAAATTTTCAATATCACTTTGAACATTTTCATTCCCAATTTAAATATCATGTTCTAAATTTTCACCTTGAACATATTCAATTTCCTCTTCACTTGAAAGACCATAGGGCTCAGGTTCACCAATATTTAACATACCTTGTCTTTTCTTCCTATGACCTTCTCTATCTGTTTGTCTATATCCTTCAATTTTTTCTTTTTTCAGCTTTCTCTTACGTTTTTGCTTCTAACGACTACTACTCCCCATTATACCAAACAAAAGATGCTAAAAAATCATTATGTATGAAAAGTTTGAGTACAAGAAGCTCCAAACTTTTTATCTTTGTCTCTTCCTATCTGA
>CM021101.1:829053866-829275776 GCA_007115665.2 Sequoiadendron giganteum | reverse complement strand
GGGAGAGGCAGAGGGAGAGAGAGGGAGAGAGGAAGAGGGAGAGATAGAGAGAGGGAGAGAGGGAGAGGGAGAGTGGGAGAGGGAGAGAGAGTTTAGAGTTGAGGGAGAGGGAGAGGGAGAGATAGAAGGAGAGGGAGTGAGAAGGAGAGGGGAGAGTGAGAGAGTGAGAGGGAGAGTGGGAGAGGGAGAGAGAGTGAGAGGGAGAGTAGGAGAGTGAGATGGAGAGGGAGAAAGGGTGAGTGGGAGAGTGAGAGAGTGGGAGAGTGAGGGAGAGTGGGAGAGTGGGAGATTGAGAGAGAGAGGGAGAGTGGGAGAGGGAGAGAGTTTAGAGTTGAGAAGGAGAGGGGAGAGTGAGAGAGTGAGAGGGAGAGTGGGGAGAGGGAGAGGGAGAGTGGGAGAGGGATAGAGGGTTTAGAGTTGAGGGAGAGAGGGAGAGGCAGAGGGAGAGGGAGAGGGAGAGGGAGAGATAGAAGGAGAGGGAGTGAGAAGGAGAGAGAGGAGAGAGTGAGAGTGATTGAGTGAGAGACTTGAGAGAGATAGAGGTGGAGAGAGTGAGAGGGAAAGAGATAATATTTAAATAATTTATAAATTGGTAATCTATATATTTAAATCTTTATGGATTAACTAAAATATTGAAATAATATTAAAATATTTATAGATTAACTAAAATATTATATATTAAATACATAATTCGGTAAGAGATTATCATAAATTGTATATTAAATATATTAGATTATAAAATTTATTGGATATTATATATATTAAATTATAAACATAATTGCATTTTTAAATAATATATTAATGATTGTATAAATTGTTTTAAAACTGATCTAAAAGATATCATATATCGAATTCAAATCTGATATAGGATTTGAATCGGATATCTAATTTAAATCAGATATCAGATTTGAATTAGATATTCGATTTGAATCTGATATCGGATATTCTGACACAAAATTTAATGCCTTGGTATTAGGCTCGGTATTAGGCTCGGGATTTGGTTTGGACCTGCCAATCCTAAAAATTCAACACGTAAAACGTGTTTAACAACTTACCTTATTTTTCCAGACTTTGCCCATGTGGCTAACGACTTTTATTTTACCTAAAATTGATGAAATGAAAAGGGTTTGTAAAGGAGCTTCTCAGATTTCTACCAATATAAATTATATTTTACTTAGAATCTAATAAATAATAATTATTTATTTTTTATTCGAATTACGACTAAAGTCCTTATTGATAGTGTGATAGAAAAACATCTATAGCTTTCAAATGGTATCACATTTTTTGAATCCAAAACACGCGTCACATTCTATACTTCACAAACTATAGGACTAAAAAAAAAAAGAATTTCATTAAGTTTTGCCCAAGTTAAGGTGGTCAGACATACAAATTTTTATATTTTAAAAAAATTGTAATAAAAAATTCATAATTAATTATTTATTTGAAAAAATATTACAAAAAAATATGCATCACATCCGGACATGAGTCCTCTACTTATATCTAAAATTTTATAAAAAAAATATTATGATTTTATTATGGTTACGATGGTCAGACAGACACCTAATTTTTATTTTTTCCCTCAAATTTTCACCAAATAGATTTTTTTTTTACAAAAATTAACCTAGCAATTTATAAACTACATTCAATTTTCCATAGATTCTATTCGTACATATTTTTGAAATAATATAGATAACTTCTTCAAATTTTTATGTCAAGTTGCACAACTCTGATTTTTTGAATTTTCATTGCCACATAAGGACCTGTTTTTTCCATGATGATCCTGCACATACCCTTGTATGGTAGATTATTTTTAATTAAAACACAACATCAATTATTGAATGGATTGGTGATCATTGATAATCTTTGGTTCTTTTACCCTCTTGAAGAGTAGGACCACTTCCAATTGGAAGGTGTCTCGAGGACCATCGGTCTATGATTTGAGGAAAATATCTTAGATCCAGTACTCTCCCTCTTGTACTTTAGATGTGATGCAAGAAGGATTCTCCTACAAATTCACATATCAAAAACAAAGAATTTCCCTTGTAATCCTTTTGCCCCAATTTAAAATTTCTTTGCTAGAGTAAATAATATAAATACTTCCACAACTTTTTCATTTCATTTAAATAACCATAGTTTGATTCTTAAACACCAATCTTCAGTATTTAAGTCAATAGATAAAAATAGATTAACCCATTTAATCAAATAAGAAAACTTAAACTTCAAACAATTCAATAATAGATTGCCTTTGTCAGTATTTCATTACACTTATACAAATTATTTTTAGATTAACTTTATAGTGATAAACTATTACAAGTTTACCCTATATCAGCATAAAAATGGGCAATAATAGATCAGATTTATTCATCTCTTGGGACAATCACTTTCATAACTTCATTGGATGTTATTATGCATCCATCCCTCTCTCTCTTATCTCAGAAAATGCTCTTATACAAAATCAATGTGTTTAGGGTTCCCTTTGAACACCTTCTCCCCTCTGGCACAACTCAATTCTAAAGTAAAATGGTGGCCCCTTCTCTCCAACCCACAAACTATTGTAATTCGAGCTTCCACCTCATAAAGAAACCCAACTCTAAGATAGTGGTGGGCATTAAATTGTGCTCTACCACCTTTTAATTTTTTGAAGTAGCCTCATTATTCACCAATGTGGGTCTTTTTTGAAATCAACCTCCCCAAAATTATATCATGTTTAACACATGACATGAAGCAAATAGAGGTGCAAAATATAACTTGCAACTTTGTCAAACAACATTTAAAACAGAAGTCTCTCAAAAATTAGGTCGGTTCTACATTGACTTCATGGCAGTCAAGTGTATGAGCTCTACTAGGGTTTTGTGGTGTATGCGATCACTCTTGGCCCCTCTTGCATCATACTACATTGTTAGTGCATGAAAGCCCTCTTTTCCTATGTGTACAACCATATTTAGTTTGGTTTTTGTGTTTTAATATTCCTTCAACCAGCTCTAACCCAATAGTTCATGCTAGTGTTAGGGGTTCGTCAGCTTTGCTCAATGGCTCCTCCTCTGAACAAATGACCCCAAAAATTTGTTTTGAAATTCTTTCACGAGGTAAGTTTCAGACTCACCAGTTGATGTGGTTTTTACTTTACCATAGTTTGACCTTGCTTTTCAATGGCTTGAGTAGCATACCCTTGTTGGGTATTTTGTTGGGATGACCCCCCTAAAATTTTTCTTAAGGAGTGGGTCAACAAGGCTTGGGTCCCTCGTGGGGTCCACTTTGACATGGTCCAAAATTTAACAAATGGTTTCTTTTTGTTCCACTTTGTGGAGGTCAATCATGTCCAACCTATCTTAGCCCATGGTCCCTGGTATGTATGGTCTTCTTTGTTAGTTTTCTAGGCATGGACCTAGGATTTTTCTATCTCAGATGACACCAAGTTGTGAGTCCCAGTTTGGATTGAATTTCTTGGTTTACCCTTGCCTTGTGTTCCTTTTCTGAATCATATTACCTCCTCACTAAGGAGGGTTATTTGCATTGAGCCAGATAGGTTATTTTAGGCCTAACCCTAGAAAAGGTTTTGTGTGGAAGTGGACCTTTCCAAAGATTTGAAAGAATCCATTGATATCCAACTTGGAGCTCTCTGGCATACCTAGAAGGTTACTTATTTTAATCTACCCAACACATGTTATAGGTGTTAGTCCATAGACCACAAGATCAAGGACTACCCTTTAGTAGTGCCTCGTACACCTTCTCCTACATGAGATGTTTAAAATCCTCAGTCGGTGGATGCTTCTGCTACCAAACTTCATGAGAAATAGACTATGATTACAAACAGCAAGAATAATTCCAATGGTTCTGGGTCAGCCCCCAAGGCATCTAAAGTAGAAAAAGTTGTTTAAAACCCTACAGTGAAGGGGAAGGAAGCTCTGATTGGGGCTGATAATGTTTCATCATAGCTTAGGCCAAAGGCAATGCCTCAGCCAATTGTTGAATTGATAACACAGTCGAATGATTCTCCTCCCATGTCGGGAGCTCAAATTTGGTCTCATAGCCCTTCTCCACCAAGGGAAGAAGGGGAATATATTCAATAAAAGAGGATATTTTCCTCTCCTTCTATCCCAGATTGGTTTTATTCCACCATAATTTTTGTAGAATCATTTCTCTTCTCTGAATGAAGAGGAACTGAACTCCGATGATATGAAGGAGTTTCATTCATGAATTTCCTCTCATGGAATGTTCGAGATCCAATAGACCTCTCCAAAAATTATTCTATAAGGGATACCTTGAGTAATTATTTTGGTATTGAAGTGCTTTGTCTCCAAGAAGTTAAAAATTTTGGCTTTTTTCTTGCTTCGGCTTGTCGCTCTATTTGGCCAACTAGTAAAATGTTTTGCATTACTCATGATGTTGGACATGGTGGAGCTATCACCCTTTTGTCCCCATCATGGCACTCTTGTGTGGTCAACCATGGGTTTGATCCCACTCATCAGCTCATCTGGATATTTCTCAATATTGATAATCATTCCTTTGTGATTATTCATGTCTATGCCTCTAATAATATTGTGGAACACTCTTTGCTTTGGTAGTGGATTGTTGATTCATTTTCAGTTGCTACCTGGTTACTATGTGGGGTTTTCAATATGGTTGAGATGGCATATGCCAAAGATGGCACATTTCCATTCAAATGGGCAGCTGGTGAAAGGGAGGTGTGGTTTTACATGCGCAATAAATTGGGGCTCTTTGATCCCAATATTGGTCGCCACCATTCTCATTCTCTCTGGAAGACTTGGTTTAATTACAGGGCTGATTCTAATAGAATATTTAAGCACCTTCATCATGCCATGATCTCGGCTCAATATTTTTTCTCTTTTGATAGTTCTTCTCTCCCGGTTAAGCTAGTAGTGGATGTGAATTTTTCAGACCACTTCCCCATTTCTGTTTGCATTGAATGGGAGACGCGATAGCCTCACATGTGTAAAACTCATTTTTTTCTAAAGACGTCTTTACTCTGCCACAAGCCTACCTTGGCCCACATTCATAGAATCTGGAATCTGGAGAGCAAGCCAGCTCATCATATAGGATGGATTACTTGGTGGAATGATGCACAGCTAGATTTTTGTGCATTTATGAGTGTCAATTGGCTATCATTCATTGGTGGTCTTCTGAGGCTACCATCGTTGACCTCTGATCAACTATTGATGCTTTGGTAGCCATCCCTTTTACTCCATCATTGCAAGTTAGGGTGGTGGAATTAATGCACAAAAGAAAGTTTTAAACAATTATGCTACCAGAGGTATGTAAATCAAAACCTGATTACATTGGCTAAAAATGGTGATCATGCGTCCAAAGAGTTATTTTTGCTTATGTGTCCCAAGCACTCATCCTTGGGAATTAAAAAAATTAAAGATGGCATTCAGGTGCTTTCTGAACTTCCTGACATTCTCCAGGCCTTTGTGTGTCATTATGAGCAGGTTTTCACTACACAGGAACCCATGCCTATGCAACAAAAATCCCTCAAAGATTGCCTTTTTGCTGTGCCAAATAGGCTTTCCTCAAAACAATTGTTTTTTGTGATCAATTGTTAAAAATTGATGATCTAAATGAGGTTTTCCATTCCATGGCTGATAACAAAGCCCCGAGGATTGATGGGCTCCCTTCTGAATTCTACAAAGCCCTTTCAAACTGTGTTGGGCAAGATCTGTATCATGTTTACTTAGAGGCTTTTCATGCTAATTCTCTAGGTAACTTAATAAACAAAGGAAATATAAAATTCATATCTAAGTCTAGTAATCTAGAGGATATTTGCAATTGGAGACCTATCACGCTTCTCAATGTCTCCTACAAAATCATCACCAAGGCTTTGGCTTTGAAGATCTACCATATTTTACCTCAGATTGTGCACCCAAAGAAAATTGGCTTTATCAAATCTAGGTTTATTCTAGATAATATTATTGATATTTGGGAAGGCATGGAATGGGCTAGGTGTTCAAACTAGAAAGCCATGTTTATCAAAATTAACTTTTCAAAAGCCTATGAGTGTATTGAATGGCCTTTTATTCTTGCTAGGTTGCAAGCTCTGGGTTTTGCGTCTAACTTCATTTAGACTTTTTGAATGCTCTTTATGGATTCCTCTACTTGTATCACCATTAACAGACATCAATCCTCTTCCTTTGGACTCTTTTGTTCCATTCGGCAAGGGTTCCCTCTTATCTCCTCTTTGTATGTGCTTGTTATTGAAGGATTTAGCTACCTTCTAGCCAATACGGTTTCCCAACAACATGTCAAGGGCATTTCTCTTCCTAACTCTTAGGCTCAGCTGCTTAATGCCATTTTTCTAATGAATCTTTCCTCACTCTCCTAGAGGAAGAATAAAATATTAAAGCAGCCCTAGATTGTCTTAGCACCTTATATCTTGCTTCTGGCTCTACCATTCAGTGGCACAAAAATTTGTGCTACAGACAGTCTATCTTGCCTACTCCTCCTTGGATTCAACACTATGGTTGGAAATGGATTGGGCCAAGAGAAATTTTTGGTTCCTGGGCATTCCCTTTTCTTTCCAAGCATCCCCGAATGAGCTATGGCAAGTTGTGCTTTCAAGAGTCGAGAAAAATCTTGCTTACTAGATTACCAAACCGCTTTCTTTGGTAGGGAAATTTTAGGTGTGCTCCAAAGTTCTTGCAGATACCCATGTTTACTGCTCCTCTTGTTGGGCCCCTTCCAAAGCTACCTATGACAAGCTTGAAAAACTACTCCGAGAATTTATTTGGGCCTCTTTTGAATCCCACAGAGGGTTTCACTGTGTTGCTTGAGAATTTTTTTCCTTCCCAAAGATTCTGGAGGACTTGGGTTGCTCTTCATTCAATGACAAGGGACTTCTTTATGTGTTAAATGGATTATATGTTCCCTTACTGGGGATGAGGCATAGAAAATTATTCTCAAGCATTGTATTTACAAAGGCTTTCCTATCCATAGACCCACTTGGAAGGGGATTGTCTTTCAAACCCTTATGCTCATGAAGGAATCGATCCAAATTGTTGGAACTTTTGTGGCCAAATTTTTTTGGCGAGCTTGGGAGGCTATCAATCCCTCGCTCTGTTAAGTTGGCTTTGGTTTTTGTTATGGGCTTTCACTCAACTAGAAGAATATTTGGTCATCACCTCTTTTTTCTTGCAACGGTTAGCCGTTGGCTAAGTTGCCTCGGCTTAAGGTGATTAGATTCCACAAGAAGGGTATCTAGACTCTACAATAGCTATTTCATAGACCCATAATATGTATCATGCAGTGGAAAAAATTGTGTGCCTTGTACAGGATTCATAACCAAGACCATGCTACTTATGATGGTTTTTTGAATTCTATTCCTATAGAAATTCTTCATAAGGTTGGAATTCATGGGACCAAACCCTAGTGGAAAGACTGGAAGTGGTATCCAGACACCCCTTTTAGGAATTAGAAGCCTTGACTTGGTTATAGGTGGCTTCCACCACACTTTTCTATGATTCAAATTTTGAACCAGAGGTGGCTTCTTCAATCTCCTACTCATGTTTGGCATAAAATATTTGCTGCCACTTGGTTTGCAAGTGTTAAGTTGAAACTTTCCCACTTTGCCTTGTATATTCTTTTCCAAGGCTTGCTTGTGGGTTCTTGGCTTGTTCACTTGGGGGTCCAGGACCCTCGTTGCCCTTTTTGTGGGCAAGCTGAGGCTTTTAATCATTTTTTTTGGTTTTGTCTCAGAGCTAAGCAACTTTGGACTTGGATTCATGACTTCTTTAAGCCCTTTAGGCCAGAGCCTTTCTCCTAGCATATGGTTCTATTGGGAGATTTTCCCATAATTCTTGCTAAATTTACCCAGCTTTGGCACACTTTTAGGGTTGAAATCCTCTTCAATATCTAGAAAGAATAGAATGCCTACATATTTTCTCATTCTCAAAAGGATATTAATGTTTATTTATATATGTTACCTTTTTTTAACTACAACTCAAAATAGGTATAGCTGAATTGCAAATTCAAGCCAAAAGGTACACAAGATATTAAAAAAATTCTGCTAGGTATTCATTATTGTGCAATGACTCATTACAAGTGAATTTCAGTTGTATTATGCAAGAGCTTTTTAAAATAGTATCATGAAATTGCATATTTTTCTTTTATTCATAATGTAAAAACATGAGGTCCCACACAAGTCGTGGGAGTAACTATATCTTGTTAGACATAAGATAGAAAATAAATGCAAAAATAAAAATGCATGAAATTAAATATGGGACAAGTCATTTCCTAGTGAATGATGAATCTCATTGTTGGAGTCTCTTTCAACATCTTTGAGTTGTCCAACTTCTTGAAGCTCTAGATGGAAACTTGCAAGGGTATAAGAAAGGTTGTTAGAGCTCAAGGTTCCACATTTAAACTTATGCATATCTAATCTAACGGATACTTGCTACCATAGATCCAATCAAGAGAAGCAGATGAGCATTCAAGATTCATGAAATCCAAATCAAATCATCAAATAGAAATGAAATCATCATATGAACATCTGAGCTTCAATTATTTTGCTAACTTGTTTGTTTAGTGTGTAGGTATAGGTATAATCAGATCATTTCAACCAACAAATATTGTTATGAGTGGTAAGAAATGTGACTCCCAAAAGGGTTGATCCCATCTCATTTAAATAACATAACCAACATGTAGAAGTGAATAATCTAATGCTAGAGATAGTCAATAAAATATTCACAATCAATTGTCATTTTTAGGTTGTTTCAGAGATCGAATTCAAGCCTTGTAAATGAATGTACAACCGCAGATGAAAGCAATAATATCACAACCATAGCATGATAATGGTACCTGATAGTTCAAAAGAAATGCCAACAGTAACTCATTGAAGAACATTGAGATAAGAGCTTAACGTGATACACAAGGAATGAACAGAGTCCATTTAGTTATATCTTCAAATGAACATAAATAAGCCAACATATAATGCTCATACATGCAATCCAAGTGTGGTTTTGAAAGTCTCACCTTTGTCACACCAAGTTAAGAGAAACTTGAATACAATGCTTTATATGTATACATTTTTCCTTATTCTGATGTTTGAAAACAATGCACATAGATCTAAAATAGTGGGAGTGGTCTACATATCACTATTATTATCACTATCATTGAGCCAAAATACATAGTGAACCTGGCATGATAATGTCAGTCCTGTATAGACAATGATTTTCATGAGAATATATGAGTATTTATGGAGCCTAATGTTTTTATCCAAGACAATACCACATGCAGCCTAACATCAAGTGAAGGTTCAGTTTTTAAAATTACAGTCCTATATGATTTAAAATTTTTAGAAGCTATAGAAGCTACAGTCATGTTTCATTCCAATGAAATATCAGTTGTTGTAGTCATATGAACACCAGAGATATGAGAAATGATAGAGATGTTAGATATTCACAGTCATGAAAATCATTTTTATATAGAAGGCCACAAGACCTCAACAATACGATTAGTCTTCATACAATATAAATCCCACAGAATGGGAGATAGATTTTATCACAAATGGCCAAGATCCACTTGGGGGTTTACACTAAAATTTCAAATATATGCAAATGGAGGGAGATATAGGCCATGGTTATATTGAAGGAGATTTAGAAATAACTAGCCCTCAAATGGAAGCATAGAAAATGCAAGAATACTCTGTTTGATAGAATGCATCAGGGAGGCCATCTCATGGGAATGCTATGAATTATTAAAAACATGAGAATTCTCAAAAAAATACATATCTCAATAGGAAATATTTTTTTTTGGAAACCTTTCAATAGCAAGAACAAAGCCCTCGATATTCTCAGAAATCCATAGAGAAAAAAGAAAAAGAAATCATATATACAACCACGGCTAGAAATGTAGAAATTTAATTATTTTTGCATCTATTGTGCTCAAACTTGAGCTTCTTGAAAAAAAAAAAAGGAGTGATGAATGCAAAGATTCAATAATATAGTGCTTACCCATGGTCGGCCTTGATGGAAACTCAACATCTTGCAACAAGGAAAGCTTTCTCCCAGATGTCAAGTACAAACTCAATGAAAATCCTAGTATCGGCCTTAGAGGAAAACAAAATGAAAATATATCAGAGCATGGCCATGGTGGTAGCTTGAGACCCCAAAAAAATGGCTTTGAAAATGAAACAATAGCCAAGATTTCACTTAAAATAACACCTAGCTGGTTTTTTCTATCAAAGGCCATCAGAAAAAACATAAAGAGCAAGAGTTCAAACTTCAAACCCTCATGGAGGCACAAGGTTCTCCCAGAAATAGGCTTTTCCAAAGTTGAAAAGTGAGAATAGAGGAATGGTTAGGGTTCAGAGCTTTTACTCATTGCACAATGACTATTTTTGACCATATTTTTTTTCCAAATTATTTCATATTATCCTTTCCACACACTAGTAAATAATTTAAAGTCTTTTGAACCTAACAATTCAAATCATGATGCCACAGGGGCCCGTGAGGGCTAAGATTCCTTAAAAAAAAAATTAAGAAAAATTCAAAGTAAATAATGTTAAAGATAAGGCGTGTGTCGTATATCTTTAATTACATCTGCATGGAGCTAGAAGGTGGTGTTAATATATGAGGTTTGTTTTTGTATATGGAGTGACAAAGTGTCACGCATGCTAAAAGATGCAATGAGTAAATATGTATAGGAGTTATAAGGTGTTATGTAATGCATCTCTATATGGCATGGGAGAGATAAGGAGTTTATTTGTTTTTTAATCTTCTAAAGGGAAAATACATTTCAAATTTCCATGATTTTGCAACTAAATAAATGTAAACAAATAATAAAGTAATGTGCTTATAAATTACTTTATTATTTTGTAACAAGTTGTCAAATCGAGAAGATAAGACAAATTATCACACATAGTAAAGTAATTATCCTAATTACTTTATTTCTTGCTCACATATCCTAAAATCATGCAAATTTGGAGGAGAGAGTGAACTAAGGCTTTTGGAGTTCTTTTCTTGTTTTTTGGCCAAATTTGGAGAGTTTGGTCCACCTTTTGGTCAAAATTATAGAGGAGAATAGTTTGGAGCTATTTTAACCTGATTTGGGGGACTTATAGACCTTATTTTTTAGGGTTTTCATGTGTCCTCGTGAGGAGGATATTCTCACTTTCAGTTCTTGCTTAGTTCCATTTTTGGCTAATTTGTTCATGCTTATTGTATATATTGGAAAAAACTTAGTCATTTTTCCTTTAGTTCTTGTTTTTTGACTTTGCCTTCAGAAAAGAGACTTCATGTAACTCAGCTTTCAAAATTTAATATATTGTTATCCAGGAGTTTTAATAGGTTAATTAGTTAATGGAATTTTTGTATGCATTTTAGTTTAAGTTCACTAGTTAAACATTGTGCATGTAAATGATTAAACAATTTAGTTGTGAAAACCATGTTTTCCCTCAAAGATTGTATTTAATCAAGGCCTTTGTTTAAAACATTCAGGTGATTAAGCTACTAGATTAGATTGTGAAAATAGAAGTACTGGGTAATCATTTGGGAGTTAAGTCTGCACATTAGTTTCTTTCGATGCATCACCATAATCAATTTTTCTAGTTTTACATTAGATTAAGTCCTTTTCCCTTTTCCCATCAAATTTTTAAGTCCATAATCAAATAATCAAATAGGAACCAACCTAGAATTTGGAGGTCTATATTCGCCATAGGAATACCCAAAACTTGAATATAGTTCCCATGTTTCAATAGATTGGTGAATTTATCCATTCAAGCATTTAGGTGAAATCTGTTTGACAACAATATGCTAAAGTTATTATTTGTTCTAATTTGCTCTTACAGATTCAGGTACAAGCTAACAAAGTTGCACTTGAGGTTGCTCACCTACAAATGCTATTGGATAAATGGGGCAATGCCCCATGTAGTGTTGTTTGGGTTCCTACTTCGCCCACCTCTTCCCACAGCTAATCACCTTCTTGAGGTCGGCAGGGGAGTAGTTTTGCATGTCCCCACTCTCAGCCTCCCCTTCGGTGAGATTCTCGCCCTCCTTGATGAATCTGCTCTCCTCTGACATGAGCTAGCTAGGGGTGGCCTTCTAGAATTGCTTCATGGAGAAGCGGTGGGGGTTATGGGTTGCCCTCTGATAACCCTTTTGCTTCTAGCTCTAGCTGGCCAAACACTGGTAAAAAATTTATACATTTGGCGCTTACAATCTCTCCCTAGCATGAGGATAAAGATAAAGAGAAGGAAAAATATGTTGATGATGGTTGGGGTCCTCCTCCTGACGTCACTCCATACCCCATTTTTGTATGGAGGAAGAACATGGATGACATTAAAATCAGTATTTTTCACCAAATCTTCACTTTCTTATACCTATACAAGCTAAACCATTAAGAATTTGAAGATGAAGTAAACTAGTGATTTGTGAGATTTTGTGTGTAGATTCTAATTATATTGGTTTTTTAAAATTAAAAAAATAATTATGAATCCTTTTATGTAATTTTTATTAACTTTTTTTTTACTAAACAATATTTTCAAAAAGTGATGTTTACTTTCAGTTGCATAAACTTTTTGCTAGAAAGGATACAATTCTAGTTTTTTAAATACATATTTTTCACACCAATATCTAAGGCATAGATATTGTTAAATAGTTTTTTGTTACATACATATTTTTTAATTAATTTTATAAGTCGGAGTAATTATAATTTGGATATATTATACTTTCAGCCACATAACGTTTTTGTATGCATTTGAATTAACTCATTATTTTTATGTTGGAATAAGGACATCAATAGCTAGTGTAAATGTATTTTTGAGAATTTTTTTTCTCTCTTTTCCTATTTTTTCATATGTGTGAAACAAAAACCTCGATGTTCATTGAAGAACCTACATTCACAAGAAATAAAATTATATATAATAATAAAATTAAATATATTGAAAATTATACTTTTTGGGAAGCTTATAATAAGGATTGCATGCTTAGAAAAGATAAATTTTAAATGAATTCATTTGATCCCCCAAAAGGTAAATCAAAAGTGGATTCTTTTAGAATTTTGATAAGTGTAGAGGAGATTCCATTATAGGTATGGTTTAAAACTGATGGCTTCTATCCAAGGGGGTTTGATTTAAGTGGGTTTGATCAAACCATCTTCAATTAAAATCCTTTCAATGGAATATTTTTAAGGCTTAAATCATTATATTTTCTAAAAATATATGATTTCAGCAAAAATCAAGATGCCCCAAAAAGTGTAACCCATTATTGTGGCAACACAGAGTTGGCATTGCTTTGGCTGCTTAATGGCCTTTTTTTATGTTTTGTAATCATGGAATTTGGGACTCGACCCATGTGACTTGTTTTTTTTTTTTGGTTCTTCTGGGTGTTTCCCATACGACTCTCAAGGTGTGCCTTCTTACCACCCATCTATTTTTGTGAATAAGTAACTTTATTTTAATATCGATAGTTGTCTATTCATCAAAAAAATAGAAGTCTCTCCCAATTGGAGCATTTAAAATGGAAGCTTCTCACCACCATTCTCTTCCACCAATAATCTAATCTCTCCTCCCTCATCCACATTTTTAGCATGTTTTTTACTACAAAGCATTTCTAGAGGCATTTCTAGAGAATTATAAGACCTTTTATTTATAGAGGCATTTGTAATTATTTTTTAGTAAACAAAAAGAGAAAATAGTTATGTTTATTGTGCAATAGCATTTAGTTTTTAGAGGCTTTCATGTGTGTTTTATTCTACCCTGCATCCAACATTTTCCTCTGTTAATTTTCTTTGTTCTATAATTGAACAACTATTTGTGTGATGCATCAATTTTGGGTTTAACACTGATGTGTATTGTTGTTATGTAATATGTATATATATATATGTATGTATCTGTTATGATTTTTTTGCTAACAATTGGTATTATACTAAAAAATTCTAACAACCAGCATCAGATCCAAGATATTAGAAGTTTTGGTGTGTATAGGGATTCATTGAGCAAGCATGGAGACAACAATAGTGAGTGATATGGAGAAATTAAACATGGCTAATTTTTCCCTATGGAAATCCCAAATGGAGGATATATTGATTTTCAAGGATCAATATTTTCCAATTGATGGAATATCAAAGAAACCCACAATGATGGAAGATGAAGATTGGAAAAATCTACATAGAAAGGCAATTGCAGCCATTCCTGAATATCTGGCTAAAAATATGTATTTTAATGTTCCTGGAGAGAGACAATAGTAGAACTATTGAAAAAGCTTCATGATCTATATGAAAAGAAAACAACATCAAATAAAGTGTTCTTAATGAAGAGGCTATATAATCTTAAGATGAAGGAGGGTGCTTCGGTGGCAAAAAAATTAAATGAATTTAATATCATTACTAGTCAACTTGCCTCAGTTAAAAAAATTTAGATGATGAAATTAGAGCTATTTTACTAATGTGCTCTATGCCAGATAGCTAGGAAAAATTGATTGTCACTATGAGAACTTTGGTGGCTATAGGAACCCTGAAGTTTGATGATGTCAGTAGTAGCATAATGAATGAGGAGCTGCGAAAAAAGTCAATTGTAGAAAAAAAAGGAGGAGAATCTCTAGCCCTAGTTGATCGTGGTAGGAGGATTGATCGAGGCCATCAAGGATTCTCAAGATTGAGAGGTAGATCCAAATCAAAAAGGGCCAAGATAACTTGTTATCATTGTGGAAAGTTAGGGCACATGAAGAGAGAGTGTCAAGTCTGGAAGCAAAGCTAGAAAGATCAAAATCAGAAGCCAACTAGAAGAAATGAAGGTGAGACCACTACTATAGCTACGAATGGAGATGTTTTAGTTACTATTTTAGTATATGTATGCTTGAATACCTCTAGTAGTAGCTTTGATTGGATTCTTGATTCTAGGGCATCTCACCATGTAACTCCTAGCAAAGAGAATTTTGTTGCATATAATCCTTGTGATTATGGTAGAGTCCATTTGGGAAATAATCATTTTGGTAGCATTGTTGGAGTGGGAGATGTCAAGATCAAGATGAAGGAGGGACAAGATATCCTACTAAAAGAGGTTAGACATGTAATAGAAATGCGCATGAGCTCGATCTTTATGGGATGTTTAGATGATGAAGGCTACTTTGTAAGCTTTGAAAAAGGTGGCTTGAAAATCAGCAAAGGAGCATTGGACATGGCTAAAGGACCAAAGACTAGGACTTTGTATACATTGATGACAATGATAGAAAGATTAAATATGGTTGTTGTTGCAAAAGAAGGAAACTCAACACTTCATCCCTTCAAGGGTGGAGTAATTTTCAATAAATTTTTCCATTTTGTTTTTGCAATGTGTTTCCCCTTTTAGTAATTTTTCCCTTTCCCGTAACAATTTCTTTGTGTTTTAGGTGATTTCTAGGAAATGTCCAACTTTTAGGTGATTCTAGGAAGTTTTGTCACAGGCAACTTAGGCAAATTTTTGCAAGTAGGTGATTAGGATGTAATGTTGACTCTAATACCCAATGGACAAGGCACTATTCTAAGCTCAAAATCAAGAGATTCTATGGTTCTCCTATGCTGAAAGTATCCGACATGGTCCCCAAATGGAGCCAATTGTTGTACCCCAAATTAAAATTTTGCTACACTTAGTCATTTTGAAGAAATGAGTTAAAGTCTTGTCAAAATTGGGGTTTTGTACGTCTTGCATGGGGGTCATAACTTGAATTTTCAAATTATGACAATCTAGGTCAGTTCAGAAGGACCATATCTACAAAACCCAGATGTCATTTTTTCAACCCTAAATTTTAGGAAAAATTTCTATTTTTAACAATTTTCTAAAAATAGAAAAATTTTATAGGTTTTTCTAGGTTTCTTTGCAAACAATTACTGGAAAAAGTTTCTAGAAATAGAAAATTTGTAAAAATAGAAAGTTTGGCTTCTAAGGTTAAGACTGATTTTGATTGGCTCAAAATACTTCCTCATCAAGCTAGTGTAGTCAGAATCTCAAAAAGATCAGTTTTACCCTACATGGTTTATTTTGCTTTTTCAGAAGGTTTTTCTGGAGATCCAAGGTCATCAATGGAGGACAATTAGCTAGTAGGTGCTAGAATCAAATGTTCAAGCTGAAGAGGAGTTGTCAAAGATGAACGGACATGAAGAACAAGGAACAAACAAGAGAAGTTGTCAAAGTTGAAAAATGTGAATTTTTGGCTGTCTGGAGACTTCAGGCACCCCTATCAAAAAGAGGCACCCAAAATTTCATGCCTTAGAATATTTTTTCGTTTCCAGCAGAAAACCAAAGGAAGCACGTCAATCAAGGTTTAAATTTTTAAAATCTCAAAAAAAATTCTAAGTCTTGTGAACCTGGACACCCCTAAAGAGAATAGGCACCCAACTTTTCAGGGCATCAGATGATGGAATCAGAGATGGGGTTCCCAAAAAATGTTGTTCAGATTCATCCCAGCTCCATAGAGAACTTGATAGTGCAATCATATGATCATAAAAATCATCTAAAATCCAAGATCAAACAAAGGAGTTTCATGTTGAAGACAAAATGCAAATCGTGAAAATGATGAAAAATATTCTCAAGTCTGGTAACTGGGCGCCCTAGGTGACTAGGGGAACCCAACCTTTTGAATGACCTAATCCAGTTATTAGGGTTTGTGGATGTGATCAATCTCTTTAGTTTTTGGCCAACTTCACAATGGATGTCTTCATCAGCTCATTAGATCACCCAACCACCGACAAAATTAGATCAAACAAGGGTCATGGCGAGAGGTGTTTAGAACTCTAAAGGTGAAAAATAGATAAAAATGGTTGTTTGGTGAATCTAGGCACCCCAAAAGGAGAAGGGTGCCCAAGTTTTTGAGGTGTTAAACCAATGAATTTGTAGAAGATGCCTCTAATATAGCTTCATCAGACTTGATCATGCTTTCCAATGCAATCATCAACACGTTTGTCAGAGTTGGCAGTCATCAAATATCAAAGGTTGAACAGAGGACAAAAGATGAAATCAATAGTGAAAAAATTAAAAAATTCACTAACTCTAGAAAATTTAGGCGCCTCCAGCCAAGAAGGGTGCCTAGGGTTTTGAAGCATCAGATTTCAATTTTTAGAGACAAAGTATCCAGGAGACCCCTTCTAGAATCTTCTTAGCTATCTAGTGAATCCGTCAACTAGTCAATCTAATCAGTATAACGTTCAGAATCATGAATTCATCTAAAGGTCAGAAGACAAGAAAATTTTGAAGATCATAAAATGGATAACACTGGAGAAAGTGGGTGCCCCTGGAGAAGATAGTCACTCAACAATTTGAAGGGTCAAATGAATTTTTTGTCAAAAGTTGTCTCTAGAAAAATGTCGTCAGATTAGATCAAGCTTCATGATGAAACATCTAGTTCATATGTCAGATCAATCTAGAAGTTGGAAGATAGGATTAAACTAGGGTGGAAATTTGAGGAGAAGTTGAAAATGATGAAAAATTGGTTAAGTTTGGAGAGAATGGGCGCCTCAACTCAAGAAGGGCGCCCAAGTTACAATGCCTTAGTAAAATTTTCAAAAATTTCAAACAATCTTGAAAGGAGAGAAAAACCACCTAAGTTTATTACACGAACTAAAATTAGGGTTTCAAGAATTAGGGTTTTGAAGGGTGTTTCTCAAGACAACCTATTTAAAGGTATGTTGTGTTTTATTTTTCATATTTTCTTGCAAGTGGATTCAAGGAGAAATAGAGCAGAAAATTCAAACCTTTATTTTTAAAGATTCAAGAACATAAAATTGTTGTTTTTTCATGAATTTTTAGAACAACACTCAAGAAGGCTTGCTTTTTCACACATTTTTCATCTAGATCATCAATTTTTTGAAGGAGGCCATTGTTTTCAATTTTCAGAAAGTTGGTTTAGGCAAGTTCTATCTTCTAGATAATTTTTGAGGAATTTTCTCAAGGTTGTAGCAACTCCTTTTTATTTTGCATGTCAAAGAAAACTTCAAAAATTTCTACTTCCAATCTTTTGGGTCTATCTCAAATCTTCTTTTGGACAAAACCTGGATATCACATCTTTTTTAGTGAAACTTCAAGTGGCTTCTTTTTCAATGAAAATTCAAGGTTTTTAAAATCTAACCAAATGGGTTCATCCAGAATGCGCCTCTAAACAAAACCCAAATGTCAGCTCCTTTTTTATTTTTCAAAGATAATTGGGGTTTGTTGCTTTTTTAGTCTTCATTCAGAATTTTCAAAAATAGAGGATTTGGGTCTTCTTATAATGAATTTCTAAACAAAACCCATATCTCAAAAAAAAATCCAAAAAGTTCATCTATTTGACGAAGAAAATCAAGAGTCTAAAAATAGAAAGTTGTGCAAAACTTGTTAGAACATAGGCATGTTTACAGGCAATCTTCGAGTTTGGCATGATTCAATACACTCCTAAAGAGTATAAGACTAGATCAACCTTGCACCATGATTTCATTTAAACGATTGAAACTGACTTATTTCATATTAGGCCAGTGTTCAATTTGTGTATTTTAGAAGATGCAGACAATGTCACCATCAGGCACCTTGGCCATTCAGGACTTCTTGCACCAACATCCATACTTGTTTTAGTTTAAAGCCTAGAGTTTGTAATTTCTTGCATCAATCATTACAATCCAACAACGAGGGAGATTCAGTCTGTGGATGGAAGAATCATTTGTAGCCTAAATCCTGACATGATAGAAAGATGTTTCTAATTAACACCTTGGCCCGAAAGCATTACTATCTCTTGAGAAGAATGTGAAAGATTATGGGAAATGGATAAAAACAAGTACAACAAGAAGATTACATCAAAGTGGATGAAAGAAAAACAAAATTCATTGCCAAAGAATGTTAAGAGAGGTGAACTCAAGGATGAAATTTCCATCATCATCACCTTGCTCAACTAGATCATAGGCCAAGAAGATGCAGCTAAGGTTTAGCCCTAGATGTTTTACATGATACCTCACATCATAAAGAAAATGGAGTTATATGGCTAGTCTACATTGATCAATGATTTCCTTCATCACCAGATAACTGAGTATTTTAACAAGCATGAATTCCACATGATCTCATACCTAGTCTACCTAGTTTTTTTCCAAGGAAAATTCAAAGGGTTGAACATTGAGGGGTCCTTAAATGTTCAACATGTTTACAATTACTACACTCAACTAGATTTTTTTGCATCCTCTCATCACTACAAGAGAGTGAATTAAGCATTCTTAATATATACAGTGTGTGACTTAGATGATGAGATACATGTACGCATTTCATCTATAGCCAGCGCAGTAATGTCAGAATGGGCAGATTTGTATATTCAATTAGCTACTTTCACCTTTCTGAGGGTCTATGGCTATTTTGGTGCTCCTCCTATGTTACCTAGGTATCGATCTGATGAGGTTGTATGTATGGAGTTTCTTAGGAAAGTATCAGATTTTCACACCCGCTTGTGAAGAAAAAATAAACCAGCATTCAGCTTCCCTTTTACATTAGGCATTTATAGGTGCAAGTCATACCTAATCTACCTAGTTTCTTTCCAAGGAAAATTCAGAGGGTTGAAAAATGAGGGGTCCTTAAATATTCAACATTTTTACATTTACTATACTCAACTGGATTTTGTTGCATCCTCTCATCACTACAAGAGAGTGAATGAAGCATTCCTAATGTATATAGTGGGTGACTTTGATGATAAGATACATGTACGCATTTCATCTATAGCCAAGGCAACAATGTTAGAATGGGTAAATTGGTATATTCAATTTTATACTTTCACCTATCAGAGGGTCTATGGCTATTTTGGTGCTCCTCTTCTATTACCTAGGTATCCATCTGATGAGGTTGTATGTATGGAGTTTCTTAGGCAAGTATCAAATGTTTGAACCCACTTGAAAAGCAAAAAGAAACCAGCATTCAGCTTCCCTTTTGCATTAGTCATTTACAAGTGCAAATCATTGGTTGTTATTGGTGGAAGGTAGCAGCACTCGTTCCATGAATAACCCCCTACAGAACTTGTATGTTTCCTAGGTTCATGATGTTCAAGCACACAAAACAAGGAAATTTTCAATCCACCTTGAAATTCATTCAAAAGTCTTAGGTAGTCAATTTGAGCATCCCCCCATGTTCACCCCATGAAGACCTTCAAAATGAGTACCTTCATGAGCCCTCACTATCAATACTTAGAAAAATAGTGAAAAGTGTAGTTGGCCTGAAAAACAACGCCCTACTTCACTTTAGAAAAATGACTAAGTGTTGAAAGTGCAAGGGTGCATAAAATTAGTTCCCTTGCACTTAAGTGATTTTGTACTTTGGTGCAAGGGCACTGAGAAAGTGCACTATTGCACTTAATTTTATGACTTAGACAATTTTGGTTGGGGCGCCCTTTTTAAGTCTGTTTGCACTTTTCACTTAAAGTTCCATTCTTCATGCCTCAATTAAAGGGTCAACTTATGTTGGTTTTTAAGACATCCAAATCACTTAAAATTGATTCTTATTCATTTCTCCTCACTTTTATTTTGTTCTTCACCTCTCCTCTTGCTGGTCAACCAAGCTCACCATAGGAAAACACATTTTTTGCAGTCAAGGTTATCTTTTCAAGTTTTGGCTTGAATCTTCCATTTTGTTTTAGGTATGTTCTTTGTTTTGCCTTTCTCACAATCAATGTTTTGAATCACACATTTGATGGTTTTTATTTTTTGACAAAAAAAATGCGCCTTCTTATCAAAAATGTGTGCCCTCTCTTAGAAACGCAGGTTTTTCAATCACATTTTTCTATGGAGTCTTCATGCTCCCATGCATCCCTTTGTATCTCCCTCTCTCTCCTTTCTTGATTAAGGTTTTTGATTTCTTTCTTTTTTCATTTTTCATTTTTCTTTCATTTCTCATGCATTTTTCTTTCTTGGAGGCACACATTTTTTGTAAGATTGGAGACATTCATTTTTCTGAAAATGGAATTCATATCATATGCCATGTTTCACGAATCTTGTTGTTTCCTTGAAAATTTTTCCTCTCCTCATACCCAAGGCATCATTCTTGCTCACCCTTGCAATTTTTTCCTTTTTGCACAAAGTGTCAGGGTGCTGAAAAAGTGTGCCCTCACATTCTTTCACAAAACGTTTCTAACATTGAAGTGCAATGGCACACTTTTTCAGTGCCATTGCACCAAGTTCCTTTTTGTACAAAGTGCAAGGGCACTGATTTTCACCGACCTTACACTTTTTCCTGCATTTCTCTGAAAACACTTCAAGATTATCCAGTTTCGCTTCAAACCACTTCTCATCCATTTCTTTTATCATTTTGCATGCTTCATCACTTACAAGGATTCTTGTTGTAGATTGTCTTGTGCTCTAGACTCTTCTCCTTCAGACTCTGTTCTGAAAGTCTTCATCTGAAAACCATGCTTATGTAACCATTCAATAGTTTTAACCAAAATTGGTGCCAACCTTTCTCTGATGGAAACACTCTCCTTCTTTGACCACTGAATTGCATAAAGGGCCCTAGGATTAAATTAACTATTGGAAAAAAGGATGCTTGATCCATCTGTGAGGAAGAAACTACAAAATCTAAACCATCTTACTCGAAAGGAAAGGAATCTATTTATGAAGAGATAGATTATGATGAAGAAGAAAGTACAAGTGATCAATCTCCTGAAGATGAAGATTCAAAAGAAACACACTCTGATGAGGAAGAAAATTCCAAAGATGAACATGAGTTTGAAAATGACCAAGGAGGTGAGAAATAAAAAGAGGATCAAGAGAGTGATCAACATGAACTCAGGCATGATGAAGAACAAGATATGTCTCCACTTGAGCATGTAGCAGAAGATTTTCTCCAATCATCATCACCTATAATTTCAAGTGTTATTCATACATTTTCCAATCCAAACACTCCTCTGCCACCTTTTTCCATAGTGTCTATTCCCACATTTGTTGTACCCATAGTAGACACAACACCACTCCCTAAAGCATCAACCATAATACATAATCCTTCAGTAACAAGTATTCAAACAATTGATGTTTTATCAGGTTCTCCATCATCTATTCCTAGCTTGTCTTCACCATCATATGATCTCAATTCAGAAGCTGAGTTCAATAGATTTATGAGTGACTCTCTGCAAAATAAGGTCAATGTGCAGGTTTCTAGAGCAATGATGATAGATACTTCACCAATTGTTTCCATACTTTTCCTTCCTTCAAAAGTGGTGGTAACATAAGAATTGATAGTCAATCAATAAGATTTTACCTCTTCTCTCCCCCCATGGTTTGTATCCCAAGTATCAAAGTGAAATAAGAAAATAATTTCTCCAGAAGAGTTCAATCTTGAAGAGATATCCCCGCCATGGGTAAGAAGAAGGCAAAATTATATTCATGGTTTCAGGTTTACAAAGAAAGTTATAAATATGCAGAGATTGGAATTCCACCTCAAGAGGAAGGAGATGTTACTATGGAATACTATACATTAACAAGAGTCTAGCTTGGCAAGGTTACTAATGAAAGTGCCAAGGTAGATGTGCAAGTAACTTTGAATATACTGACAAGAAGACTGGACAAAATGAAGCAAATTCATGAATTATACAAACAAAGGGTAGAGCATTATGCTGCTATTGTTAGAAAGTTTGCAAGACCTTCCAATAATGCACAACTGTTGTCAATGGTAAGCCTTGAGGATCCATCTATCAGGAAGGCTGAGAGATTTCTCTCCAAAGGTAAAATGTTTTATGACTTCATCAACAAAGTTGTAGAACATAGTTCTCAAATTATAATTGCAACAAATGAGAAGGATACTCAAATAGCTCATCTCAAATTGGAGGTGGATAAAGAATAATTTGTCCTTTCCCAGGAGCTCAAAGAAATGTTAAAATTGTTGTCATTTTTGTCACAAATGAAACATCTAAAGCTCAGTAAACTGGTGGAAGCTAGGATTATTCTTAACAAGGAAAAATATGTTGAGGTAAGAGAATCATTGAAGCATTGTATTCAGATGATCAAATCTCTTATGAAAGATCTCCACCAAGTTCATGAAGATGTGGAAGAACATTGGATTATTCTTGAAAAAAGATTTAAGGAGTTGCTAGGAAAGCTTCTCAAACAAAACCGTACCTTCCTCTCGCCCGTAGAACTATCACAGACCTTCAAAGAATCTATCCTGAGTCAAGTAGAGAGTGCAAACTTTTTAGATGCCTCTATAAATGATCTTTGTGATACAAAGCTCACCCTCGATAAGCTTAAGACTCATCTTGACAAGTAAATAAAGGTTCTTTCATCCACTAGGAGATTAGTCATGAGGATTCACACCATTGGTCTAGATGACATGGAGGAGACCAGGAAAAATTATGATGACTTTCGCGCCCAAGCAAGGAACCATGAAGAATCCTGATCTTCTAGTGTTGAATATTTTGATGCATTCTCATATGCATTTTTTAAATGGTTTTTGGAATCTTAAATTTCATTTTGTAAAGTGTAATTACACCGAAAATATGAGATGTAATTCCACAAAGAAGAATTACACTTTGTCTTAATCAAAGTTAGGGTTCCCTATTTTTTCTCATCTAATTCCCTAAATTTACTCCACTAATTTCCTATATTAGCTCTTCCCTCTTTTCTAAAAATAAGAGGGATCTATATTATAATAGTTACCTTTTGATATTTTGCAATGAAGTGTTGCCCTTTTGTAATGAATATTGAAACTTTGTGTTCAATTTTTTGAAACTGAAATCTAATCAATAAAGAAGGAATTTGCATGCTAGACTTTGTGTTAGAATCAAGTCTCTTTTGATTTGAGTAAGATTGGTGGTGATTAGTGAATTGTATTTGAAGGCCTTCAAGTATTTTATGTAAACTTTGTGTTACATCTATTATTTGGATTTACTTTTATATGTGGATACTTTGGTTGAAAGGTCTATAAGACTTTTTCATTGTAATTGTTCATGTTGTTCGAGGAATTACTGCATCTAAGAAGACTTTGTGCTTCTAATGCGAAAAAAAAGTTACGTCTTTTGTAGATCCAACATTGAAAATGCTACGAAATGACTTTGTGCCTTCGTGAGCTTTCCCTTTTCCTTTAATTTGTTATTATAAATCACATATGGTATCTCTATGCTTTGCTTTGACAAGATAGAGGTATTAGCATTATTTATTTTTTATACGTTTCAATTATTAGATCTAGAAATTACAAATTGTGAAGCATTGTAAAACTTCTTCTCTGAAAAAAGAGAGAAGCATGAATGTAACACACACCCCCCATTTCATAAGTGTAGTGTACATTGTGTAAATAATTTATTAGTTTTACTGTAGCTTTTTTTAGCAGTAAGAAGGGCGCCTCCTCTTTCTGAGAGGAAAGATTCTATGTCACATAGTTGTGGCTGAAGTCTAGGTTGTGTAATCTATTGAAAAGTTGATTACATAATTTTCACCCAACACTTTCCAGGGAAAATTCAGAGGGTTGAACACTTAGGGGTCCTTAAATTTTCAGCAAGTTTACAATTACTACACTCAACTGGAGTTTGTTGCATCCTTTCATCACTACAATAGAATGAATGGAGCATACCTAATGTATACAGTGTGTTACTTAGATGATGAGCTACATGTATGCATTTCATCTACAACCAGGGCAGCAATGTCAAAATGGGTAGATTGGCATATCCAGTTTTCTACTTTCACCTATCTGAGGGTCTATGGCTATTTGGGTGCTCCTCTTATGTTACCTAGGTATCCATCTAATGAGGTTGTATATATGGATTTTCTTAGGCAAGTATCAGATGTTCACACCCAGTTATGTGCAGGTTCATCATGGAAAAAGTGAGCCCTTAAGTGGCAATGAGAATTCAAAAAATCAGAGTTAGGAAAATTGACGTAAAAATTTGAATAAGTTATCTATATTATTTCAAAAATATGTAAGAATAGAATCTGTAGAAAATTGAAATTAGTTTCTAAACTACTAGGTTTTGTTTCTAAAGAAAAAATATATATTTGGTCAAATTTTGAAATTTCAATATAGTAGTACTTAAGTTTCCGAGAAAAAATAAGAAGTAGGTTTCTGTCTGACCACTCTAACCACAATAAAATGATAATATTTTTTTGTAATATTTTAGATATAAGTAGAGGACTCACGTCCCGATGTGATGCATATTTTTTTGTAACTTTTTTCCAAGTAAATAATTAATTATGATTTTTTTATTACAACTTTTAAAAAGTATAAAAACTCATATGTCTGACCACCTTAACTTGGTCAAAACTTCATGAAATTCATTTTTTGTTTTTTTTAATCTTATAGTATGTGAAGCACAAAATGTGATGCATATTTCAGATTCAAAATATGAAATATCATTTTAAAGCTATAGATGTTTTTCAATCAGCCTATCAATCAGGACTTTAGTCATAATTCAAATAGAAAATGAATAATAATTTTTTTTTAAATTCAAAGTAAAGCATAATTTATATTGATGGAAAGCTGATAATATCCTTTCAAAACCCTTTTCGATTCATTAATTTTGGGTTAAAAGAATGTCATCAGCCACATGGGCCATCATATCATTTACATATCGCTAGTTTTTGGCCCATCATGATCCTGCACATACCCACCCGCTTGTAAAGAAAAAAGAAACCAGCATTCAACTTCCCTTTTACATTAGGAATTTACAGGTGCAAGTCATTGACTGATGCTAAGATAATGGGTAATGATTCTTATGATCCCCATGGTGTCCATGCAAATAAACTTGGTCAAAACTTCACTCACATACCTGCACTGGAGGATTTTTGGGCCAATTGTAGAGATGAAGTTGAGGTCTAAAGGCATAGAAACAGTAGATTCACTCTTCATCAGATGAAGGATTTCTTATCCAAATATATTGAGGGATTGTCAAATGACAATGGACATGTGCTTCTCCCAGCGTACACTCATCAGAAAATTGAGAAACAACCTCTTCCATAGATAAATTGGGCTCATAAAGAATGCATTTCAGTGGAAGAAAGGACTCGTCAAGTGGTTGAATATAGTAAAAAACTCTTAGTCCTTAAAAGGAAGAATTGTATTCCTAGAGTAGATTCACCAAGGGTTTATTCATCACTTCCTTCTTCTTCCAGACCTCAGTCAAAAATAAAAGGTCAGGAAGTTATAAAGGGAAGCAACTCAAAAAAGACTATGAAGAAGAGGTTGAACTACACAGGTATTGTCATCCATGAGCAACAAGTGATAGAAACAAAAGTTCCTCCATATGAACCCATACCTCAAGAGGAAACAAAAGATGTGCCTTTGATACATGAACCTTTTCCATCCCCTAGGTCTTCACCAATTCACATTAATTTGGAAGACGAGGAGGTAGAGGAAGAGATTGTAGTTGTACTTCCCATGGATGTTAGTTAGAATACCACATTTTGGCTTGAGAGATCCTTGGGAAGGACAAGAAGAAGGCCTTCTTATCAGGTAAATGTTGGTGATCTCAATGTATATTAGGAAGCACCCAAGAAGAAGGAAAAGAAATAAATACACTTTAAGAGAAATATTGATGGTGAGATGGTCATGGATACGACTATGCCTCTTATAGACAAAATTAGAGATGAGGTGAATGTTGATGAATTTGTAATGGTGAAGTATAATCTTGGCAAGAACATGAGACATGCTTATATGAGCTTGTTCAAGATGGTATCTAAGAACATTCAGGAAAGAGTGAAAAAAGATGGGGAAGACAAGACAACACTCAAGGCTGAAAACCATCAACTATGTTTGTATATCTTGAACCTCATTCAGGGCACTCCACAAATAACACAATTGTTCCCCTAGGTTTTAAAGACACCAACTGATCAGCTGTAGTTGAGACAGTTGATCATTTGTGGGAAAAAAACTCAAGAGTAGATTGAAGAGATCATCACTAAGGGCACATAAGTTCTAGCTCAAATATTTCAGCTGAGATATAAGGTCCATGATTTACGTCAAGGTATCCAGGATTTTTAACAGTTGATAGATGACTTCAACCCTACGCATGAAATCATAATTTCAGATTTAGCTATGGTATACAACTCTACATTGGCGAGGGAACTTTAAAGACAATCCTGGAATGGAAAGAAGGTCACCTTTTCAAGGTTAAGACATATGAAAGAATATTTGAGGAGTTCATTGCATATAAGAAAAGAGTTGTTGATTCTCTTGAATTCATAAGAGAGTTTGTTGCAAAAATTCCTTGTCGATATTGTCAGGATGATGGTTCCTATTTTAGGCTTGATGAAGTCCAAAGAGAGTTTCAGAGTGTTGTTTGTAGCAACAGTGACAGTGACAGAAGAATGATTCAGCTTCCGGTGATTTTAGCAAAGTTTGAGAAAGCATCCAAAGAGAATGAATATTTCCTGAGATCTATTATTTTAAAAGGCTTCACATGGTTAACTACTTCTTCTTTCAATAAATAATCTAAAATCAATTATTTACTATCTCACTAAATCCATATTTTGAATTAATTTTAATTGAAAATGGTAATATTCCTCTACAAATCAAGTAATTGCTAAAATTACTGATTTTTTAAATCTCATCTTCTTGTTCAAACATTATCTTCTTGATTTTTAGTAATTTTCATCTCACTATCACGTTTATTCTCCATCTTTTATTTAATTTCTTAAATTAAATCTTGTCCACTCATTTGGGAATTTTACCCTAACCCTAATTGAGATTTTCCATTTTGAATCTTAACCATTGATTCTAGGGCATTTCTCAATCTTCAATCTCATCCGTCCATCCAAAATTGCATTTTCTATAAAATGTCAATTTTGTCCTCATTTTCAACAATCTTGAATCTTGGAATTTGACCTCTTGATCTCTTGAATCTTTTATTTTCTTAATCTTAATCTCTCTTGCATGCTAGAATTGTCATTTTAATTGTTTACATTTAGAATTTAATTTCTATTGCATAACTTATATTACAAATCCTTCAAAACTTTGCTTAGGGATAGGACATATAGTAGATTATGCTCATCACAATCTGAGGGCACACTCATCATCACATCAAGCTAGAAGGTGCAATGGAAGTCATCCATGGAGGAGGAAGGACTGGGTGAGATCTCTCTTGTTCGTTCTTTGCTTTATTTTTCTATGCATTCCTTTGACATTGTGGGTTTTATTTCTATTGCAACTTATTGTTATGCTAATCTAATATAAACCTATGTAGAGAAATCCTCAATCACATTAGTGAACCCAACATTCTCTTTTTAACACGTTTTTGTAGGTACAGATATACGAAATGATGCAATTGACAGAGTGTGCGACGCAAACGCTCTGTTGTGCCACATATGCTTGTGCAAGTGACACAAACTCTTTGTCATGATGCATTTGACTATCTAAGTGACACAACTGACCTTTTGATACGTATTTTCTAGAATATAAACTGAAAATGCCATATCAAGCCACATCTGTCGTATGGAGTCACATTTGGTCTGCTGTGATGTAAACAACTGGTAACAAAAAAATTTCTATTTTTTATTTTTCAATTTCCTCCTGTTCTTTGCTTTTAGAGTAGAGATTTTTTTAGGATACTATTATTTTTGTGACAACGTGTGTCAAGCTGGAGTATAACTAGATATTATTGATTGTTTCTTTAATTTAATTTCATAATTTGTATTTCACTCATAAATAAAATTAACAATCACGTAATTGCATGAAATTAAAAAGAACAATCACTTCTCTTTTTTTTTCATGGGTTTAAAATTAACTATTAGTTAGCTCACACTACAAATGGTTAAAATGAACCCCATGCTTGACAACACTACAAATAGTTAAAGTGAACCATTGTCTTCTTTTGTTTTGTGATTTAGTTAATTGTCACAACAACACAATTCAATATGGGCTTAAAAATAACATGCGAGTGTGAGTTAGTATATTCATTTTCTCTCTCTTTGTTTTTAAACAAAGATTGATTGAACTATGAATATGTTGGATTTCTTTTGTTAGCCTTATAAATTGGGCCTATTTTGGTTGGAAAATGTACTCACCCCAAAGTGACTCAAACCGGTAATGTGCTAAAGCCAAGCGACGCCCAACCGGTCTATCAATTTTAATGTTAAGGAAAACTTAGCATTACAGAAGCTCCTATGGACCAGTAATTGACTCTCCAATACCCTTGTGGTGCATCGAAACCTATAGAGTGTAACCTCTGTAGACTGGGATGATATTGCATCTTGTGTGGCCTTCTAAATGGGTGTTCGAAATAAAACCTATCTTTTAGTGACCACAAACCTTCTATTCTTTGGTGCAGCAATGGTTACTGCCAAGGCACCCACACCTATGCAGTTCTTACTAGAGATGATCAATATACTATGGGAGTTTCATGGAGGTTGGAAGCTTGGTTGCCTTAAGAAGTGAGTGCACTGTAAGGGGGAGCCTATGGGGCCAAGCTTCTGAACTCATCTACTAAGGATATGAGGTTGCAGTAAAATCTGTGTGGTATCCATAAGAATACTGTCCTTACAGCCATAGGTTTTTTGTAAATGTCTTCTATGTGGTTGATTTTCATTTTTTACAACACCATGTGTTTACCAACTGTTTTTAGACAACCTCAACAAATGAACATCAAACTTGCCAAAATTTGAAACAAATCGGTTAGACTGCTGAAATTATTTTCCAAATTTGCTTCCTACAATGCAATCGCCTGGTCAAACCGCATTTGCTTAATTCTGAGTAGCAATCGCTCTGTTGAGTTGCATTCACAACTTCTTACATTGTAATCACCATATCACACTGCAATATCTTGCTCATACTTTGCAATCGCTTTGTCAATTCACATTTGATCGATATCAAGCTGCATTCACCATTGGGAGTTGCATTTTCTAGTTAAAACATCATCATTGCCTTACTAAGACACGTATGCCCTATTGTAACACATTTTCTGTGACGCATTTTCCAGTCTTCATAAATTTATTTTCACTGACAAAATTGAGGTCCAAACTTGTCCAGTCTAGATTTCATCAAGTCTTTCTCTAATGTTTCTATCAAACCAGACATTGAATTTCTCAAATTCCCTCATCATTGCATTATAGATAGCTTTCTTAAAGTCACCATAGGATTTTTTTTCCATTTCACTAGTTGCATTGTTAAACTCTACCATCTCCTTAGACACTCATTTTGCAGATTTTAGGAGTAGATTCCTTACCATCCATTTTCAAACCTTTGCATTCAAAAGTAGGTTATCATTGGACTCAATCACCCTTTGTCTTTTAGTCAATATCTTTTGTGAATTATTTGCCACTCAATAGTCTAGTGTGGAAATTTCACTTTGTCCTCCTTTAGTCCTTTTATAGTCCATGATATTCTAAACCTGAAGCATTTCCAACACTTTGTATGGTTAAATATTCATCTCTTTAGATTTACCAATAGTGAGTGTATCTTAGGCTCCTTTTAGTTTGCATACCATTAGTCTCCTTACTTTAGTGTCATACCATTTGCATTCAAAAACCTTTAGTCTCCTTTTGGTCTCATTTTGCATTCCATAACATTCCTCAATTCCACAAAATCCAAAACATAGTATCATATTTAGGTCATTCTCCCTCATCATCCCAAAGTTGAGAAATTTTTTTTATGGTTGAAACTAGATTACAGAGAAAGAAAACACTCATGGCTTCTTTTGGTCAAGACACCAACTTTCTTAGTTTCACCAATGACATGAATTCATTACCTAATGACATGAACACTCTTTCTAATGACATGGTAAATTATATTATCAATCATTTCAATGAGATGTCCATTCCATCCTCTTAACACAATTCTTTTGAATAATTTATCCATAGAGACCAAAATGGGGAAGTCTATGAAGAAGACATACACGTTGCTGCCCAAAACCCAGAAGTGGCCTCTTTTATGGAAGAATTGGTCTTAAATGACTCAACCAGATACATATCTATGCTCCTTGACCAAGGGGCTAGGTTACCAAAAGGATTTTATCTTAACACTCGTAGAGAAACATCTCCAAACCCCCAATTACACAATCCTTCCATAGGTGACTCTTCACAAAATATCATCAACACCATCAATGCTACCTGCCTTGGTCATACTACCACCACAACCAATGCATCAAGAAACACAACATATATTGGGGTATCATCTACCAAAACTAACACTACATCACACCATCCCCCAACAAACATCCACTATTCCTTCACAAGCGTTGGGATCAAGAATGGGGGAAACCACCTCAAACCTCTTTGGAAATTCATCTAGTTCCATGGGTACATCAGAAAACCTATTATTAGGTTCCTCAAATGCTATGGAACCAACTCATCAAACCATTTTGGGAGGAATAAACAAATATTTTTCATTCAAGGCACCCAACCTAATGTCCCTAATTCCTCACAGGTTAATACCAACATTCCTCAAGGCCATAATTACCTATTTGGGCAAGGCAATTAGGGCACCCAACCTTCCAATCCGTTTGGGCATCAAAATATTCAAAAGTCAAAAAGGCCCCCAAATTCAATCCAACATGGCAAGATCTCACATCCCCACTTATGCTTCTCAAGTTCATACACAGAAGCACATCCCTCGTCAAATAACTCATTTCCAACAACCACAAAATTAGAACACTCATTTTTCTCACCAATATCCAATTCCAAACCAACAGATCTCATCACAATAGGTGGGCACTCAATCCATACCTATCACCAACATGTGTGATGCTACCAACAACCCAATTGTGGAGGCACTTACACTCAAACTTACTGCTCTTCAAAAACAAGTGGAGACCTTGCAACAATCCAACAAAAAGTATTACATGTCACATAACTTATGTCCATATATGTTTGACACAACCTTTTATATTCCACCCTTTCCTCATGGATATGTGGTACCACATTTTCCTAAATACAAAGGAAAAATGAACCCCATTGAACACATATGAGAATTCACCACTAGTTGCATGGACATTGCATATGAACTAACCTATCTCATGAGACTTTTCTCTAGAAGTCTCGCAGGCCATGCACTGGAATGGTTCTCGCTATTGCCTAAAGGAATCAAAACATGGGATGAATTGGAAAATAAGTTTGTTGAAAACTACACCTATTACATCGACATGGATATTGACATTGCCTCCTTATGTAGACTTACCAAAGAGCATGCAAGAGAGACTTTTATCCCATTCTTTCAAGGATGGAGAACCTTAGCAAGCAAATGTCTAGTAGAAATACCTGGAAAGGAGAAATTTACCATGTTTGTAAAAATCCTCTTAGGACCACTAAGGTATGGAATACAAGTCCATTGTTGCACCACCATTGTTGATCTTTTTGAAAGGGTGTTCAACTTGAGAAAACCTTGATTTCCAAAGGAAAATTAAAGTATGGTGGAAAAACCATCAACACCACCACAAACAATAACCCAAGTAAATCCAATGACAAAACCAAATACTAGATTAAGAATAAACACATCAAACATGATGGCATGGTTGATGCAAAAATTGTTAATGCAACAGGTCATGTACTCACCATCAAAGGATTTCAAAATCAAAATGCACTTGTGACTACACCGACACCAACTACCAATGCTATTCAAAATAATCCTTCTCAATATAATCAAAGGAAGTTGCGTCAACCATGACAATTTTAAAAACACACATACACCCCTTTGGGTGAACCTATCAAAATAGTCTTAAAGAAACTTATCCAAAAAAAATTCATAACGTTGCAAGAACCGAAACCATATGACCCTAATTAATTCAAGCCATCATGGTGGGATGATAATGCATTTTGTGATTACCACCATGTCAAAGGGCACAAAACTTCCTCTTGCTGCTAGTTGTGAAATCTTGTGCAATAACTTTATTGAAAACCATACTATTGAGTTAGGAGGTCAACCATTTGCGTCTAATACAGATCATACAATCCACAAGAATCCACTACAGGATCATGGTTCTGGTAAACCCTCCTCATCTAGCATGAAGAATACCAATAATCAAGCCAATCACATCTATCCTACCTTCAATTATTCCAGTGGTACAATCATCAACAACTTGCGAGCTGATAATGAACAACAATGTGTCAATACTATTACCATTAAAAATGCCCCAGACTACAACATCACAACACGTAAGGCAAGGTCACCATCCCAGGTCCCTCTACACGTCAGCATAAAATCACCATACCTGGTGCATCTGCTAGACAGTCGAACCCTAAACCAGAGTTCAACCTTATTGAGGAATTGAATAAAATATCCGCTCAAATATCCATTCTTGAATTTCTCTATATCTCACCTACACATAAGGCCATCTTGGATAAAGTCTTGCAAGAGTCTTCTATCCCAACCAACATTGATTTCAACCATTTTTTAAACTATGGTCGGATATCTGCATTCGCCTCAGCACATTACCTTTTCGGACAGTGACTATGCCTCAACTAAACCATCTCATAATGATGCCCTTCACATCAAGGTTTTACTCCACAAAAATAAGGTTAGATGAGTCTTATTAAATGGCGAATCATGATTGAACATCTACTCTTTAAAATTAGTTAAATCTCTTGGCCTCTCTGATGCATGTGTGGATGCTACCAAGAGCATTTTTCATAGAGGTGTATGATGATGAAAATGTGCTTCTAAAGGCGTCATCATAATTTTGATTTGTGTGGGACCAGTTATTATAGATATAACATGCCAAGTCCTCGATCCTGACATACTTTCCAATATCTTACTTGGGCACCCCTGGATTCATGCCCAGGTCATTCCTTCAACATACCACCAATGCCTAAAGTTTCCTTTTGATGATATGGAAATTATTATGCCAGGAGATCCTGATCCATTTCAATACTGTACCAATCTATGAGCCACTTTTGAGCACCAGGTACCCATCAATCAAGAAGCCTTAGCTTCCACCTCTTCCAAATATATTGACCCATCTACACTCACCAAATCATCCATTCCATCAACTTCCACCACACCATCTTCCTCGACCTCCATACCATGTAAGAACCTTCAGATCCAGGACCTTGGCTATGGAGAATTCAAACTAAATATGGCTTATTGTATCACCACAATTCCTAAGCCGCCTAAAGTCTATGGTAGATCGTGTTTTGCAGTTGAGCCCAAAAACAAATTCAAGGTTCCACCAAAAAAAAATTTCACACTATGGGGGGATATGAGTAATGAAGTCATCATCGACATAGCTAATTGGATCTACAAAGATCCAAAAGAGATACCTCCACTACTAGTGCATATCTATGGAAAAGGCTATGGCATATGCAAGACACTAGGTTTTGATGACACAAGTGGTCTTGGAAAGGCCAACAATGGAAGGAGAGAACCTGTTAATGTTTCTACAAGACCAAGGTACATAGGGCTAGGGTTTGAACAACTCAGAACTAATGATCAATGTACCTGTGAAATTTCAAGTGAGGACGTAACGGCTCCAGAAAGTGTCGATACAAGTGAAGAATCCCTTACCGAAACTGACTCTAATGAATGGGATGGGGATTTGAGAAAACCTTGAGAAACTATGATATTGATGAACTATTCTTGGACCCTAGTCAACTCGCCTTTGAAGAAATATTTTGACAAGAATACAAAATTGATCCCATTGACCGACATTGCAAAAATAAGGAATAGGTAAGCATTCCTTGGGATCCAAAAGAACATAAATTCTCCTTGACAATCTTTGAAATGTCCTGCCCCATTCTCGAGCCCACCCATGAGCTTGACCTATTTGAACCTACCATCCATACCTCTGAAAGGCCATCTAGTTGTCATGATGCTGATACTTTTGTGCCCTATTATGACTATGATTTCAACTCATCTGAATCTGAATATGGTCCATCCATTGCATCTAACATGAAATTTGAAATTGACAACTTCGCCTTCATGTTTGATGCTTCAATTTGTATTCTTTCCTCATCTTCCCCATAATTTACCAACATTGATGATGGGATTCCCCTTGTTTACCCATAACTGATTGACTACCCAACCAACAAGAACCACCAATGATGGATATATTTATGAATGATGAGGCAATTGCAGAATTCATGGGGCCCCAAGAAGGTATACCATGGAGTGATCACAAAGTTGGATTTTCCATTGACCTATATTGTGCAGCTTACTTCAGGGAGACTGTGCAATCCTCCAGTCGCAAAAATACAAATAATAATAAAAAAAAAGAAATGTCTTTAGGTGAAAACTGCAAGGTACCTTCTGACAGAAAAATAGTAAAAATAAAGGACGCATCGGAAGGTGAAAACCTCTTTGAGGTACCTAAGGATGGAGGATTGGACTTTCTTCTCATAACATAGGAAAAATTGGGATGCTAATCGAAGACACCATTGGCATTAACATAGCCACATCGAAGAATCCTAAAATGGTTCTCTTAGTTACATCTTTAACAAGAGAAGAAAAACCTGCATTTTAAAAATTCTTCACAAAAAGGAAAGTTAACTTCACATGGTCATATCCTAACATGCTAGGCCTAGATCCAAAATTGGTATTGCATCAGTTTTCATTAATCCCAAATATCAAACCAATCAAACAAAAATTGTAGAAAATGCATCCACAGATTGTATTACTTGTAAAGGTTGAACTAAAGAAGTTACTGGATGCTGGATTGATAAGATCAATAGACTACGTTGACTGGATATCCAACATTGTCCCTATCACAAAGCCAAATGTACAAATCTGTATCTGCACAGATTTTAGAGATTTGAATAAGGCTTTCCCAAAAGATGATTTCCCATTACCAAATATAGACATGATTGTTGATCTCACAATAGGGTACGAGATGTTGTCTCTCATGGATGGTTTCTCAGGCTATAACCAAATCCACATTACAAATGAGGATCACCACAAAATGATATACACCTGCCCATGAGGAACATATTTTTGGAATGTCATGCCATTCGATTAAAATAATGCAGGCGCCACATACCAAAGATCCATTCAACAACAATATTTCATGACATGATGCATATACTAATTGAAGATTATGTGGATGACCTATTGGCCAAATCTTTGACACTGAAAGATCATCTCAAGGTCCTGGAATGTTTTTTTAGATGGCTAGAGGATTACAAAGTTCGTTTGAACCCAAAAAAATATGTCTTTGGTGTCACTTCAGGCAAGCTATTGGGCTACATAGTTTAATGACGAGGCATTGAGGTTGATCCCGCAAAGGTGAAAGAAATACTAGACATGCCTCCACCAAAAGGAATTAGTGAGTTGATAACACTTCAGAGTAGACTGCAATCCATCTGACGCTTCATCGCACAGTTGGCATACATATGTCAACCATTTCAATACTTGTTATGCAAAATTATTCCCTTTGTATGGACAAAAAAATTCTAGAGAGCCTTCGAACAAATAAAAGAATATCTATTGAGACCACCTATCCTAATTCCACCAATTGAAGTAAATCCATTGATCTTGTATGTCTCTACAACTACAAATGCACTGGGGGCATTATTGGCACAAAATGACTGAGGAAAAAGAAAGAGCCATCTACTATATTAGTCACACATTGATAGGATATGAGTTGAACTATACAACCATTGAATGTGCATACCTTGCAATTTTCTTAGCAGCACAAAAACTAAGACATTACATGCTAAGCCACTAGACATACCTGGTAGCCAAGATTGATCCACTAAAGTATCTCCTAAGTCAAGCAACATTGACAGGTCAGTTAGCAAAATGGGTCATGATATTGAGTGAATATGACATACAATATGTTGAGCACAAGGCAATAAAAGGGCAAGTAATAGTGGATCAACTTGCAAATGCACCCATCCAAGAAACTCATCCACTAATAACATATTTTCCCGATGAGTCTATCTTTCATGCAGAGCCTACATTACCTTGGAAACTATATTTTGATGGGTCCCATAGGTTCCCACACTGGTCATGGCTTAGATATCGATATCTTGTTCATCACACCATAAGGGGATTCAATTCCTAAGGCATTCTAGATCACTTGCCCTTATACTAATAATATTGCAAAATACGAAGCATTGGTCACAAGACTCAAGATCGCAATAAAATAGAAAATTCAGACATTGCTTGTATTCGGGGATTCTTAGTTAGTTATCAACCAAGTGAATGATGATTATGAAACAAAAGATGAAAATTTTCTTCCCTACAAGCGAATGGTGGATAGCTTCCTGACATATTTCAAATTTATTACCTTTGAACAAATTCCCATGACATAGAATAAGGCAGTCGATGCAATTTCTACTATTGGATCTCTCTTAGACATCCCCAAAAATGTGTCACAATTTGAGTTCTTAGTTGAACAATTATTGATGTCAGCATATGACACACCAGAGTCAGAAATGGTTTGTGATATTGTTGGTCCCAATTCACCTTGGTAGTTATGACATCTATGATTATCTAAAATAACAAACCTTACCAGCCAACCTTTCCAATAACCAGCGAAAGTCCTTTATACAAAAAGCCACCCGACACACCATCGTCAGTGATACCCTATACCATTGTGGCTTTGACAACACCCTTCTTCACTATCTCGACACTGATGAAGCCTAAACAAATTTATGAGAAGTACATGAGGGTATATGCGGATCTCATTCGAGTGGTCCAACATTAGCTAGGAAAGTCACCAGACTGGGATACTATTGGTCGATATTAGAAAAAGATGCTCTTCAGTTTGTTAGAACATGTTAGAAATGCCAGGTGCATACTGACCTAATTCACGCACCTGCATAGGATCTGAGACTGATCACTTCTCCATGGACTTTCCCATAATGGGGACTCAACCTTGTGGGTAAGATCCATCCATCCTCCTCTAACGGCCATAAATTCATAATCACTGCCACTGAGTACTTTACTAGGCGGATTGAATTCATCCCTCTCACTTACATCACCGGTAAGCAATATTAAATTTTATCCTTAATTACATCATTTGTCGGTATGGTGTTCCATAATCCATCATCACAGATAACGGTAGTCCATTCAAAAATCAAGACGGTAATGAACTCTGTGAGCGATTCCATAGACAACATCATATCTCCACCCCATATTACCCACAAGGTAACAGTCAAGCTGAGGTATCAAATAAAACAATTGTTCACATTCTTAAGAAGACCGTCAATGATGCTAGCCGAGATTGGCACCTACAACTTAATCCTGCCTTCTAGGCCTACCATACCAACATTCATACACCCATTGGAGCTACTCTATTTTCCCTTGTCTACGGATCTGAAGGCATATTGCCCATCGAGGTCAAAAATCCTTCTCTCTGAGTCTCCTTGAAGGGAATAATTGATGATGAACAGTATAGAAAATCTCGCCTACATGAGCTAGAAATGTTACCAGAAAGATGAAAAAATGCCTTAAATCACTTGTAGGAATATCAAAATCGTCTCTGTCGGAGCTATAAAAAAAGAGTGATGGTGAAATTTTTTGAAATTGGTGACTTGGTCCTCATGCAAAATCCAAGAAATCAGGTTGATCATGAAAAGCGTGGAAATTTTGTGCCTAATTGGCTCGGTCCTTATATTATTACTGAAGATTTTGGTTTTGGAGCATATCAGTTGATTACATCTGATGGAGAACAGTTGATAGAACCCATCAATAGCCTACATATATGAAATTTCTACACATAGCATCAGAGAACTTGGCTAAAACCTAAAAATACAAAATAGAATAAAAAAATTGAAAAATAAAGAAAAAATCATCCCTTGATAAAAACCTGGCAAACAGGTGTCTTGGTGACACCAAAAAAGAATAAAAATGATAAAAATAGTAAAAAGAAATAAATTCGTGAAATAGTAAAAGAAACAATAATGGGTTACACTTTTTGGGACATCCTGATTTTTTCTGAAATCACATATTTTTAGAAAATATAATTATTTAAGCCTTAAAAAGGTTCCATTTTAAGGGTTTTAATTGAAGAGGGTTTGATTAAACCAACTTATATCAAACCCCCTTGGATGGAGAGCCGCTAGTTTTAAACCATACCTATAATGGAGTCTCCTCTACACCTATCAAAATGCTGATGGGTATGTGCAGGATCATGATGGGCCAAAAAGTGGTGATATGTAAGCCATATGATGGTCCATGTGGCTAACGACTTTTTTTTTACCCAAAATTGATGAAACGAAAAGGGTTTTTAGACGAGATTCTCCGATTTCCACCAATATAAATTATTCTTTACTTTGAATTTAATAGATAATTATTATTCATTTTATATTAGAATTACGAATAAAGTCCTGATTGATAGGTTGATTGAAAAACATCTATAACTTTCAAATGGTATCACATTTTTTGAACCTAAAACATGCGTCACATTCTATGCTTTGCATACTATAGGATACAAAAATAAAAAAATGAATTTCATGAAATTTTGACCAAGTTAAGGTGGTTAGACAGACGAGCTTTTATATGTTTTAAAATTTTTAATAAAAAAATCATAATTAATTATTTACATGGAAACAAATTATAAAAAAATATGCATCACATTGGGACATGAGTCCTCTTCTTTTATCTAAAAACTTATAAAAAAATATTATAATTTTAATGTGGTTACGGTGGTTAGACAAACACGTACTTCTTATTTTTACCCTGAAATTTAAATACTACTACATTGAAATTTCAAATTTTCACCAAATAGATTTTTATTTTATTAAAAAGGTCTAGTAGTTTAGAAACTACATTCAATTTTCTACAGATTCTATTTTTACATTTTTTTGAAATAATATAGATAATTTATTCAAATTTTTATGTCAAGTTGTCTAACTCTGATTTTTTATCTTTTTATTGCCACTTAAGGACCTGTTTTTTCCATGATGATCCAACACATACCCTGATAAAAAACCACATTTGATTTACCTTTTAGGGGATCAAATTAATTTATTTAAAATTATTTTTTTGTAAATATGTAGTCCTTATTATAAGCTTCCCAAAAAGTATAATTTAAAATAAATTTTATTTTATTATTATATTTATTTTTTATTTCTTGTGAATGTAGGTTTTTCAATGAACATCGAGGTCTTTATTTCACACATACCGAAAAATAGGAAAAGAGAGAAAAAAATTTCTTAAAAATGCATGTACACTATGTATTGATGTCCTTATTCCAAAAAAAAAAAAGTTAGTTTAAATGAATACAAAAAACGTTATGCAGCTGAAAGTATAATATATCCAAATTATAATTACTCTGAATTAGAAAATTAATTAAATATATATTTTCTAATTAAATATATATATATGCAACAAAAAATTATGAAAAAATATCCATCCAATAGATAATGGTGTGAAAACACTGTATTTAAAAAATTAGAATTGTATGCTTTCTATAAAAAAAGTTATGCAACTGAAAGTAAGCATCAGTTTTTGAAAATGATGTTTAGTAAAAAAATTAAGTTAATAAAAACTACATAAAATAATTCACAATTTATTTTTTAATTTAAAAATAAAATTAATTAGATTCTCAACACAAAATATCACAAATCACTAGTTTGCTTCATCTTCAAATTCTTAATGGTTTAGCTTCTATAGGCGTACAAAAGTGAAGATTTGGTGAAAAATGTTGATTTCAATATCAAGTTTGGCCAAAAAGTGTAACCCATTATTGTGGGATCACCTCAGTGCTTTGGATAAGTACCATGGTGAAAACCTTGCAAATAGGAACCATGCCTAGTTGATCATTGTTTCGCCATCTACTATTACTCTAATTGACCCTTATCCATTTTCCACAATCACAATGGCCTGGCACATTCACGACCTTCATCCTAAGTCCTATTGATTTCGGCCATGGTTAGAATTTGGTTGACATCACCCTTTTCATATCCTTACCTTTTGTCCCGTGTCTACCTATTTTCATATCATTTGACCCAGGTAATCCCCAGTCTGTCTAGGGGGCAAGACCTTTATCGTGTAATTGCAATGGGTGTCGCACATGATCCCGCATTCATAAAAAGTCATAAAAATCTGAAAAAAGTCTTGAAAAAAGTAATAAAAATCTAAAAAAGTCCTGAAAAAGGTCATAAAAATCCGAAAAAGTCCTAAAAAAAACTCATAAAAATTTGAAAAAATCCTAAAAAGAGTCATAAAAATCTGAAAAAGTCCTGAAAAAAGTCATAAAAATCTGAAAAAGTCCTGAAAAAAGACCTAAAAATTGAAAAATGTCCCGAGAAAATACAAAAAAATCTAAATCAATGTCAAAATCCCAAAAATAGAGTCAAAGTCAAAGTCTATCTTGTCAATCCAATCGGTCACATCAATCAATCTTTTGTCCATGTCTGAACTACGTTGTCTCTGGACATTTGCTAAGTAGGCAAGATTCATCTTTGAATCCTTGAGATATTAGGTCAGTCTTTCTAGGTTTGTCAAAATAAAATCATTATTCAAACCTATGTCCTTTGGACAAGGTCATTGGTCGTGTCGAACTACAAGGTCTCTAAGTGCACGACGTAGGTAAGGCCATCACTCGATGAGCCCCCGAGGCTATACTAGGTCAGTCCATTAGGGTTCATGGCACCAAATTTTCACACACATCCAACTATCTTCAAATCAAGAAAATATTTTGTCAATCTCAAGTAGGTAGTCTATCAAGAATCTGTTTCATCAGCACTTTCAATCAAATCAACATGTTAACAATGACATGTAATCAAACTCTATCAAGACAATTTCACCTGACAAAATTTTGGGTTACTCTTTAGATGTGTCCTTCTGGAAAGCAACTCTCATCATTTATTTATGCTTTTGGATGTGTCCTTCCTAAGCATCATGATCATCATCTGGTATTTTGATGGATTCTCTTAACTTCGAGAATCAATATCCTAGATATCAACATCATTTAGGATGTGTCATTCTTGAATCTGATATTGCTCGACATTTGGCAACCTTGGCATTTTAAAACACTTGACATTAAAACACTTGGCAAACACTTGGCAAACTTTATCTGTCTTTTTGATGGGTATCATGATATTAGTTCCTTACATCATAGGAGCCATGACATATCATGATGATCATCCTTGTCTTTTTAAGATTACTTTGCTACTAGTTTCTCAAGGATGTCCTGACTTCAGGATTTAGAGAAGCAATGATGTAGTATGATGATTTTCCTGTCTATTTTGACTATCATGTGGCTAGTTTCTCAAGGATGTCCTAACATTAGGATTTAGAGAAGCAGTGACATCTCATGATCCATCTGGTTTTTTTTTTATAGCAGTTAGTCATGAAAAAGTGACTAGGGGCAACTATGTTCCTCCTATGAGTCATGATCATCCTTGTCTACGACTGAGAATCTACGTGATGGTTCAACCTTGCACACTATTGATATACATCATATCATAGTGTTTTTCAGCCATCATGACATCTTCGCCCAATGATGATTAAGAGTAAAAACTAAGATAGCACTATAGCAAAGTTTTGAAGGCTTTTTTTTTTTGCACTAACATGCATATCTTTCTTTGCACTAACATCCATCTTCATCTTCTCTTGTCTTGTTCCCTGATGATATCCTATGACATACAAAAAACAAAGTTGCATACATGATCACACAAGCATTTCATATTCAAATTTCACATCTGCATAAATCAAATACCATAATTCACACTACATAACGTTATAATTTACATCCATACATCTCACATCATAAAACTATCATTTGCATCAACATATAGGCATCATAAATATTATTTGCATTAATATATTTAAGAATCACATCATCGTACATTACACAATGCATACATACATAACCACATCCATAATTGCATTCATATGCATAAAAAATGATATCCATACATCTCATAGCATCTGATAAAGCATATAACACCACAACACATAAAGTCATATAAACACATAAATTCATATAGGCCACATCAAAAATTGTATCGCATATATAAAATCTCAAAAAAATTAATGTCACAGGATAGAGTCATGGGATATCCCAAAAATGGAGCTCGCAGGCTCGAATGTCAATATATAAAACTGTCTAATGCTAATATCAAAATACAATTCCTATGTTGTGCCCCCTCCATCCCATGGAGGTGACTCATGCAGCGGCTGGGACTGACTCATCAAGCGAAATGTGACCTAGATGGGAGTGGTGTCTGGAGTCTAACTCTGGGATCCCAAAGACTCATTAACGAGAGGTTAGAGCTTCTCTGGATGGTGTCTTGATGACACTAATCTATGACCATGCTCTGACCTATGGCTATGGCGTGATGAATGTCAATGTGAACTATGTGACCTATGGCTTGATTACTACCCTGATGTAGTGGACCCCCCAGCACTAGTATGACTACTACTATGTGATCTGCTTCTATTGTTGGTCTGGGTGCCACTCCTAGTCCTATTGTATGATTAGGACAATCCTGGGTCTTGTCTCTTTGGTGGAACAACCTACTCATAAAGCAACCTATACCAACCCCTCCTCTCGACCATCCTAACTAGATCCCTAGGCCATATCCCCTGACGATCCAACACATAAATCTGCAAACTTTGTCACCCATCGGTTTGACTCCTGCTGTCGAATAACGGCATGATCTCTCTTCACCCTGGTAACCTCCAACTCTGCTACCAAGGCCTTGTTCTTAGACAAGGCTGCCTCTAATCTACTCTGGAGATCTATGATCCTCTGATCAATAGTGGCATCTACGAGAAAAATTAGTGACGTGTCCTCCTCCTCGTCTCCAACAATCATTTGCTCTCATAATCTCCAGTCGGCCTCATCCTCCTCCTCATCCCTCTCCTCCTCCCTCTCCTCCTCTCCTCAGACCTCCTTCACATCGATATCAAGAGGATGGTGCTCAGCAAATGGATCCTACTCTGCTGGCATCTCTCCCTCTACTCTCGCCGCCACATCCTTTGCTGACATCTCTCCCTCTACTCTTGCTTCCACCTCCTCTGCTCTACCCTCCACCTCCTCTCGACCTCTGACCTCCTCCTCTACTCCCACCTATACCTCCTACCCAACTGGCTGCTCTCTCCCCTCACCCTCCTCACGAATGGGTGACAATGGTACACCACCCACTCTCTACCTAACTCTCCTAGGCTACCTTTTCCCTCCATCATCTCTCCTCCTCCTGACACCCCTCTGGTCTCTTCCATCATCTCCTCCCCTGCCACCCCCATCATCTCCCCCACATCTTCCTTCGTCTCCCTAACCACCATATCTCCCTTCGGGCCCCCTGCTATCTCTACCTCCATCTCTCTCTCTAGCCCCCCTGTCATCTTTGCCTCTGTCTCTCCCACCCCAGCCTCCCCTCCATACCCACGAGATAGTTGATCTTTGACCTATAGGAGCCAGACCATCCGGATCTGTCAATAGAATCGGCTTATGAACCTACCACCAAGTGTGAAACTCAGTATATATCCCAACATCTGTTGGACCCCCTCTCCATAACCACTGTTGTGAAACCAAGCCATCTATCTACTGCTCGACTACTACCACTCCTATCGGCACCCCCATACGGTCTCCCTGGAGTACCGAGTATACTCTATTGTCCCTACTAGCATATCTTGTTGCTCCCTAAACTGTCGTAGTACCCGTTGGGGTAGGTACATATCAATAATTTGATACCTCTTCAATGTGTGGCCAACTAGGTATCGAAACTATTTGTATAGTGACAAATAGCCATCCTCATCGGGCCAATGGGAACAATCTCTATAAGGCCTCTAGAAAAACCGATCAAAGTGTCAATCTGATGATGTCAGTACCCGGTATCTCTCACGCGAGTCTAGCTAATTGAACCTATATAAAGGTAAACATAGGGCATCCCATCACCCAATTGTTGAATCTACACTGGTGGTCAAAAAATGGGAATGTGCTCCCATGCCCAGATCATAAGTAGTGTGATCCCACAACTAATGCTCTATCCCTCATGATAAAATACCTCATGAAGCTAGTGATATAGTATGGCCAACAAACAGGGCCCCTAAGCAAAAAATTTCCTCTGACAACGCATACGGACTAGTACCTCCCCCCACCCAATCAAAAATCCATGGTCACGATGATTTGGAATCAACACTCTGACAATCAGTGTCATGAGCATGGCATCCCACCATAGAAATTGGTCAACCATGACATCCCATCTGATCTCATACCCATGAATACCTAGATCGCCACCATCGGCATCCTTGTACATCTTTGCTAGGGCCTATCACCCTCGGTGCGGATCGTATGCCACCCCCCTACTGATTGGGATGCATAGAATGCGATAAAAATCCTCCGAGGTAATCGTAGCCTCTCTTGTAGGTAGCTAAAATGAACATGTCTCTAAGTGCCACCTCTCACAAAGTGTCATCAATAAACCGCTATTTTCCCAAATAATGGGCATATAGGTGACATAGTATAACCCTGATCTCATCAACTATTGTCTCTCCTTGTCACTCAATTGATCTCTAAAGGCATAGGCGATTGGTCTAAAATCTAGCATGTATATGGGCACTAATCATCTCTGCACACACAAAAACAAGGATTAGCACGCATGGGTTAGGACAATGGCACATCATTACTATCTGAGAAACCAAACATGCATCTAAAACAAGGTCTTGCCCAAATTCAACATTGGTCAACACTAGTCAGCTACAATTGCGTCATGTTGATTGCAATTGCATCACGATATGTCACATGCAGCCCTGCATCTCGTAGTTGCATCACAATATCATGAATACGTCATTTCATCTAGAAATTTCATGTCCTTACAACGATTGCGTCATTCTATAGTAATTGTGTCGTTAGACCTAGCATTTGCATGGCAACATGGCACTTGCATCGCCAAAGCAAGCATATGCATTACATTTTGACACTTGTGTCATTTGCCTCCGTGGTTGGGCATTTTTAAACTTTAACCTACCTACCCATTGCACTTGTGTCGCAACACAATAAAATGTGTCGAACGTGAAGGCGATTGCAGTTTACGTGAAGACAATTGTGTCGCAACACATTTGTTTCCCCTCTAGAAACCCTAATAAATGTGCAAGAATCAAAAAAATTAAAAGTTGGATAGGGTACTTACTGGTACCTATGTGCCCTCAAGTCATTGGAATGTCCGCACGTGGTAGCCACGGTGGTCTGTCACAGGAATCACCATCTTCTACTCAAGCTCTAATCTCTAGAAATTCATAATAGAAAATGTGAAAATGACACTTGGTTTCACTTTTTCAACCTATTTATAGGATGAAAATTAGGGTTTGACCTAATAAGTTTGTACTGAAGGCTCTTTTGACAACCTTTGTCCAAAATTTTGACTAGCTAAGCGTCCTATGTTTTTGAGGTTGATCACGCCATTGTTTCTCTGCTCATCAAATTGGTCAATTGGGACACTTTCCAAATTTTTCTAACCTCAGGCAAAAATTTGAAAATTTTCTCAAGGGGGCATAGGCACTCTGTACCTTCGCTAGGGCATATTTTGGACTTATTTTTTTTCCATAACATGATAAACTACATTATGGCAAAGAGGGGAAAATATAGACACATAAAAATGACCTAGGCCTACAAGCACTATTTTACCACTTTTCGTCCTAGCATAACTATGACATTTTAATTATTTTTCTAACCCACCTTCAACTATTAATTAAATAATTCATAATTATTTAATTAATTCATGTCTTTTTATTCTTTATGATTATTAAATAAATAGATCTTATTTATTTATTTAATGTGTCACTAATTATCTAAAGTCTACTCATTATTAAATAAAGTTCTCAATTTATTTAAGTGATCTTTGTCATTAATGTCCTCTTGATTATTATATAAATATATTTAAATTTATTCATTTAATATGTCACTAATTCCCAAATCCTCTTTTAATTAAATAATTATGTTAATTTATTTAATTAATCAATCACCTCTTCTAAATTAAATAATTATTCCTATTATTTAATTACCTTATTTGACATTTCCCTCATTTTAAATAAAACAATTTCTTTGAAAAGGCTTCACATTGTTAACTACTTCTTCTTTTAGTAAATAATCTTAAATCGATTATTTACTATCTCACTAAATCCATATTTTGAATTAAGTTCAATTCAAAATGGTAATATTCCTCTACAAATCAAGTAATTGGTAAAACTACTGATTTTCTAAATCTCATCTTCTTGTTCAAACATTATGTTCTTGATTTTTAGTAATTTTCATCTCAATGTCACATTTATTCTCCATCCTTGATTTAATTTCCTAAATTAAATCTTGTCCACTCATTTGGGAATTTTACCCTAACCCTAATTAAGAGTTGCCATTTTGAATCTTGACCATTGATTCTAGGGCATTTCTCAATCTTCAATCTCATTCGTCCATCCAAAATTGCATTTTCTATAAAATTTCAATTTTGTCCTCATTTTCAACAATCTTGAATCTTGGAATTTGACCTCTTAATCTCTTGAATCTTCTATTTTTTTAATCTTAATCTCTCTTGCATGCTAGAATTGTCATTTTAACTGTTTGCATTTAGAATTTAATTTCTATTGCATAGCTTATAGTACAAATCCTTCAAAACTTTGCTTAGGGCTAGGCCATATAGTAGAGTTTTCTCATCACAATCTGAGGGCACACTCATCATCACAACAAGCTAGAAGGTGCAATGAAATTCAGCCATGGAGGCGGAAGGACTGGATGAGATCTCTCTTGTTCATTTTTTCTTTATTTTCCTGTGCATTCCATTGACATTGTGGGTTTTATTTCTATTGCAACTTATTGTTATGCTAATCGAATCTGAAACTATGCAGAAAAATCCTCAATCACACATTCAAAACATCATATTTTTTAAGAAGGATGTCATTGTTTTCAATTTTCAGCAAGCTGGTTTAGGTAAGTTCTATCTTTTGGATATTTTTTAATGAATTTTCTCAAGGTTGCAGCAGATGCCTTTTATTTTGCATGTTAGAGAAAACTTCAAAACTTTCAACTTCCAATCTTCTGGGTCTATCTCAAATCTTCTTCTGGACAAAACCCATATCACAACTTTTTCTATGAAACTTCAAGTGGTTGCTTTTTTAGTGAAACTTCGAGGTTTTCAAAATTTAACCAAATGTGTTCATCCAGAATGTGCCACTAAACAAAACCCAGATGTCAACCTTTTTTTGCTTTTTCGAATAAAATTAGGGTTTGCTACTTTTTCAGTCTTCATTCATAATTTTCGAAAAACCCACGATCTAGGTCTTCTTATAACGAAATTCTTAACAAAACCCATATCTCAGAAAAATTTCCAAAAAATTCATTTGTTTGATGAAGAAAATCAGCAGTCTAAAAAATGAAAGTTGTGTAAAACTTGTCAGAACATAGGTGTGTTTCCAACCAATCTTCCAATTTTGTAGAGTGTAGTACACTCCTACAAAGTAGAAGACTAGATCAAACCTGTACCATGATTTCATTGAAATGACTGAAACTAGCATATTTCATATTAAGCCAGTGTTCAATTTGCATTCTTTAGAACATGCGAGCAATGTCACCATCAGGCACCTTGGCCATTTAGGTCTTCTTGCAACAACATCGATATCTTTTTCTGTTTAAAGTCTCGAGTTTGTAATTGCTTGCATCAAGCATTACAATCCAACAACGAGGGAGATTTAGTCAGTGGACGGAAGAATCATTTGCAGCCTAAAGCCTGACATGATAGAAAGATGTTTCTCAATTCCAACTTGGCCTAGAAGCATTACTATCACTCAAGAAGAATGTGAAATAGTATGGTAAATGGATAAAAACAAGTACAGTAAGAAGATTGCATCAAAATGGATAAAATAAAAATAGAAGTCATTTCCCAAGAATGTTGGGAGAGGTGAATTCAAGGAAACAATTGCCATCATCATCACCTTGCTCAACCAGATCATAGGCCAAGAAGATGCAACTAAGTTCCAACCCTGTATGTTTTACATGATACCTCACATCATGAAGAAAAAAAAATTCTATGACTGGTCTACATTGATCAGTGATTTCCTTCATCACCAGATAACTGAGTATTTTAACAAGCATGAATTCTATATGATCTCGTACCTAGTCTACCTAGTTTCTTTCCAACGAAAATTCAGAGGGTTGAACATTGAGGGGTCCTTAACTGTTCAACATGTTTATAATTACTACACTCAAATGGAGTTTTTTGCATCCTCTAATCACTACAAGAGAGTGAATGAATCATTCCTAATGTATACAGTGCATGGCTTGGATGGTGAGCTACATGTACGCATTTCATCTATAGCGAGCACAACAATGTCATAATGGGCAGATTGGTATATTCAATTTGCTACTTTCACCTATCTGAGGGTCTATGGCTATTTTGGTGCTCCTCTTCAATTACCTAGGTATCCATCTAATGAGGTTGTATGTATGGAATTGCTTAGGCAGGTATCAAATGTTCACACCCGCTTGCGAAGAAAAAAGAAACCAACATTCAGCTTCCCTTTTGCATTAGGAATTTAAAGGTGCGGGTTATCAGTTGATGCTAAGATAATGGGTAACGAGTTAAATAGAATTGGTCTCAATCATTTCAGTGAGAGACGATCTTATGATCCCCATGGTGTCAATGCAACCAAACTTGGTCAAAACTTCTCTCACATACCCGCACTGGAGGATTTTTGGGCCAATTGCAAAGATGATTTTTAGGTCTGAAGGCATAGCAACAATAGATTCACTCTTCATCAGAAGAAGGATTTCTTATTAGAATATATTGAGGGATTTTCAGATGACGACGAAGATGTACTTCTCCCAACTTACACTCGTAACAATATTGAGCAACAACCTCTTCCATAGGTAAATTAGGCTCATAAATAATGCATTTCAGTAGAAGAAAGGACTCGTCGAGTGGTTGAATATAGTAAAAATTTATTATTCCTTAAAAGGAAGAAGTCTATTCTTGTAGAAGAGCCGCCAAGGGTTGATTCATCACTTCCTTCTTCTTCTAGAGCTCAGTCAAAAGGAAAAGGTCAGGAGGTTGTAAAGGGCAGCAGGTCAACAAAGACTGCAAAGAAGAGGTTGAACTAAATAGGTATTGTCATCCAGGAGCAGCTAGTGATAGAAACAAAAGTTCCTCCACATGAGCCCATACCACAAGAGGAAATAGAAGATTTTCATTTGATACATGAACCTTTTCCATCCTCGAGGTCTTCACCAATTCACATTGATTTGGAAGAGAAGGAGGTAGAGGAAGATATTTGTAGTTGTACTTCTCATGGATGTTAGTCTAAATACCACATTTTGTCTTGAGAGCTTCATGGGAAGGACAATAAAAAGTCCTTCTTATCAAGTAAATTTTGATAATCTGATCATATATCAGGAAGCATCCAAGAAGGCAAAGAAACAAATACACTTTGACAGAAATCATGATGGCGAGATGGTCATGGAGACGGCTACACCTCTTGAAGACAAAATCAGAGACAAGGTGAATGTTGATGAATTTGTAATGGTGAATTCTAATCTTGGCAAGAACACAAGACATTTTGATATGAGCTTGTTCAAGATGGTATCTGAGAACATTTAGGAAAGAGTGCAAAAATATGGGGAAGACAAGGTAACCCTCAAGGCTGAAAACCGTCAACTTCATTTGTATATCTTGAACCTCATTTAGCGAACTTCACAAACAACATAGTTGTTGCCCTAGGTTTTAAAGACACCAGTTGATTAGTAGTAGTTGAGACAGTTGGTCATTTATGGGAAACAAACTCAAGATTGGATTGAAGTGATTATCACTAAGGGCACAAAAGTTCTAGGTCAGATATTTTAGCTGAGATATAAGGCCCATGCTTTACGTCGGGGTATCTAGGATTTTGAATAGTTGATAGTCGAGTTCAAGCCTATGCATGAAATCATAATTGAAAATTTAGATATGGCATATGACTTTACATTGGTGAGGGAACATAAAATACAAATGATCCTGGAATGGAAATAAGGTCACCTTTTCAAGGTTAAGAAATATGAAAGAATATATGATGAGTTCATTGCATATAAGCAAAGAGTTTTTGATGCTCTTGAATTCATAAGAGAGTTTGTTGCATCAATTCCTTGTTGATATTGTCAGGATGATGGTTCCTATTTTGGGCTTGATGAAGTCCAAATAGAGTTTCAGAGTTTTTTTCATAGTAGTAGGGATAGTGATATAAGAATGAGTCAGCTTTCGGTGATGTCAACAAAGTTCGAGAAAGAATCCAAAGAGAATGAAGATTTCCTGAGATCTATTGTAGATGACAAAGAAATCTTGAAAAAGTGGCATTTTTTTATTAATAGTATGGCACTCCTACCAAGGATGAAGTTTCCCACTTTTTAGCAGATGTGATCGAGATTTAAATAAGCTTTCTTCTAGAAGCTTCTTCCTAAGCTTTCTTTCAATTCTTGTCATGATTCTTATCCATACTTTTAGGATAGAAATAAAAAATTGTAACGAGTTGGCATTTTCTATTTTTAGATACTTTCTAGGTTTTAGATGTTTATCTTTTTTAGGATTAGAAATAAATCTTGCATGTTGGCAAGTGTTAGTTGTAAAAGAAATGAGATTTTAGGGTTCCCTACTCCTCTTCTTAGCTATAAATAAGAGAAGTGTTTTCTCATTTTAGTCTAACTATGCTTGTGATAAAAAAATTGTTGAGCCTATACCTTCATGTTTGTTATCAATTAGTTTTAGTTCACTTTGTGTTAAGGTCAAGTCTACATGCCGCTTTTAGCTGTAATTTCTTGTTCAATACATGTGTCTTGTGTCAACTGATAATCTGGTTTGATCGCATGTTGCATGTATTTTTCCACAACTTACAGTCCCAGAATTATAACTTTGTGCTAGAAGTTTGAGTAAAAAAAGTCTTGAGCATGCTTTTCTGCCATGATATAAAAATCTCATATTTATGTTTATTATGTTGTGTTAGAAATGTGAGGAAATAAAGTCTTGAGTATGCTTTTTTTCCTTGATATAAAGTCTCATATTTCCATTTATTGTGTAAAGCTTTTATCATCTCTTTTTTCAACTTGCATTGAAATTTAGTAGATGTATGTTGAGAAAAGTTTGTTTAAGTATCTTTGTCAAAAAATCAATCTCGTCCATTTCTAACTCTCTTTCTTTGTGTTTACTTGAGATGCTAGAAATTTCAATAGTGTAGGTTAGTTGTAGTTTTTAAGTTTCATTAAAGGGAAAACCTCAACTGCAACATCTAGATTTCTATAACCTTGTGTTCTCATAGCTGAATAAAAAAGATAGGAAAAATTATTTTTAGTTTAATTTATTTATGCAAACTCGGCAAAAGAGGGAGATTCCCCTCCAAATTTGAATTGAAGTTTACTACACATAGCTATCCATTTCCAAAACGTATTCCAGAGGTGCGATTTGAAACACCAACAAGGTGGTAATGAATGAAAGAAAAATTTATTAGAATTGATACACTCATATGTATTTGGGTCTATTGATATTAAATAATTAGGAGTAGCATCATACTTTGTAACATTCATAGATGATGCATCTAGAAATATTTGGGCCTACCCCATGAAAAACAAAGATGAATTATCTAAGATATTTCAAAAGTATCATGTTGTTGTTGAAAGAGAAACTAAAAAATTGCTCGAAGTGCTTGAGAATAGATAATGGTGGAGAATACTTATCAAATTCATTCAAGGAGTATTGTAATAGGTTTGGAATTAAGCATGAGAAGACTATCCCTGGTACTCCTCAACATAATGGTGTTGCGGAAAGGATGAATCACACTATCAGGGAGAATGTAAGTATAATTGCAAATTATGGTTCAGAAAAGCATTTTTGGATATAAGTGGTGAGGACAGGGCCTATCATCTCATGAATTGATCTCCTACTACAACCTTGGACAACAAAATTCCTGAAAATTTTGGTCAGTAAGAAGGCGAATTACTCACACTTGAAAGTCTTTGGATGTGAAGCAGTTGTGCATATTCCCAAAGAGAATAGAACTAAGCTAGATGATAAATCTATGAAATTCATTTTCTTGGGATATATGGATAGTGAATTTCATTAACATTTATGGGATCTAATTAAACATAAGATTATTAGAAGCAAGGATGTTATATTTAATGAGTTAGAGATGTTTAAGAGGACTACAGGTAATTTGGAGGTTAAGAAAACAAATTATAGGTTTGAAGAATAGCAAGAAAATATCCCACCAATGCAAGAAAATAGGTAGCAAGATCAAGAGTATGATGAACAACAAGAGGAGAATTTGGAACAACAACAAGAAACCTTGCAAGATAATTTACAAGAGATTCAACTTTAAAACACAACACCACAATTGGTTTGCAGCACTAGGCCTCACAAGCCTTCACAAAGGTATACACCATCAGACTATATTTTGTTAACTAATGAAGGTGAACCTAATTGGTTTCAGGAAGCTTGTAAAGATGAGCATAGAAAAGAATGGAAGAAAGAGATGGAGGAAGAAATGATCTCCTTGCTAGAAAATGGTATTTGGGATTTGGTAAAGCTTTCAAAATGAATAAAATCCCCACAAAAAAAATCGGTGTAAAAGATCAGGCATGTGGGTGAAGAGAAGAAGGAAAGATAAAAGGAAAGGTTGGTAGTCAAGGGATTTGCTCAAAAATAATATTAACAAGGAATATTTGTGCATAATCTATGAATGGTTTTATATGTAACCTATAATATCTTATGGGATAACAAAGATTTGACCCTATCTTGGTTTTAAATGGCATCAAAACTATCATATAAAAAGGTATGTGTATAAACCCTATTTTTTTTAATTGACTCATAGTCATAAATTCCCATGCTTTTGATAGTAAATGACTTGTGCTTGAAAAATTGGGTTAGATTTATAAATTTCATAATGGAAATTTTAGGTTGAAAGTAAGTTTCTTGAATGAAATTTCAATAGTAATGCATTAAGTAGATTTGTGATTGTTAAAAGTGATATCAATAGAGTTCTAAAGTCTATGTAAAAGCACTAATTTTGTATTTTTAAATATTATCCATATGTTTATAATTATGTTGAATGCTTATGTATGAGTTAAAGTCTTATACAATGTCAAATCAGATGTTCATAAGTATACAAAAGTTCACATACAAAAAAATTATTTTATTAAAATAAATTGTAAGATTCTTGACTATTTTGTGCTTCTTATAAAGGGGGAATTACATATGTATCTACAAAGGTACATACATATGGAACATGCATATGTATGTACAAATACAAATACATAAACAAATAATATTGTTTATAATGAATGATAGAATATTACTATTTACATGTAAGAATGCATGCATATATGTACATATTTATATATGTATAAGTGGATATAAATGAACATATTTATATAGCAAGATAGTATGCATCACTAATATTTATTTTAATTTGGAATATGAAAAGAATATTTTTTATTTTTGTATTATTACGATTATGTGAATAAGTGACCATATTATTATAAGAAATGTGAAATTAAGCTATTGATGACCAGTTTGGGAAAGAGTTGTGTGAACATATGACACATTATTTTTAAGAATGTGTATATTTTATTATTAAATATTTATCCAAAGTAATGAAAAATCACTAATTTCATTGTCAATTCATAGTTTCTATTTATTATAAACTATTTAAATAGGTCATACTGGGATATGGGTTATCTAGAGTTGTATGGTAAATTATTTTTAATTAAAACACAACATCAATTCTTGGATGGATTGCTAATCATGGATAATCTTTGGTTGTTCTACCCTCTTGAAGGGTAGGACCACTTCTAATTGGAAGGTGTCTCGAGGACCATCAATCTATGATTTGAGGAAAATATCTTAGATCCAGTACTCTCCATCTTGTAGTTTAGATGTGATGCAAGAAGGATTCTCCTACAAATTCACATATTAAAAACACACAATTTCCCTTGCAATCCTTTTGCCCCAATTTAAAATTCCTTTGCTCAAGTAAATAATACAAATACTTCCATAAATTTTTAATTTCATTTAAATAATCGTAGTTTGATTCTTAAACACCAATCTTTAGTATTTAAGTCAATAGATAAAACTAGATTAACCCATTTAATCAAACAAGAAAACTTAAAATTCAAATAATTCAATAATAGACTGCCTTCATCGGTATTCCGTTACACTTATACAGATATTATTTTTAGATTAACTTTACAATGATAAACTATTACATGTTTACCTTATATTTGCATAAAAATGGACAATAATAGATTAGATTTATTCATCTCTTTAGACAACAACTTTCATAACTTCATTGGATGTTATTATGCATCCATCCCTCTCTCTCTTATCTTGAAACAAGCTCTTATACAAAATCAACGTGTTTAGGGTTCCCTTTGAACACCTTATCCCCTTTGGCACAACCCAATTCTAAAGAAAAATGGTGGCCCCTTCTCTCCAACCCACAAACTATTATAATTTGAGCTTCTAGCTCATAAAGAAACCCAACTCTAGGATAGTGGTGGGCATTAAATTGTGCACTGCCACCTTTTCATTTTTTGAAGCAGCCTCATTATTCACCCATGCGGGTCTTTTTTGAAATCAACCTCCCTAGAAGTATATCATGTTAAATACATGACATGAAGAAAATAAAGGTGAAAAATAAAGATAGTAGCTTGGTCAAACAACATTTAAAATAGAAGTCTCTAAAAAATTAGGTCGGTTCCACATTGACTTCATGATGGTCAAGTGTATAAGCTCTGCTAGTGTTTTGTGGTGTATGTGGTCACTCTTGGCCCCTCTTGTGTCATACTACATTGTTAGCGCATGAAAATTCTCTTTTCCTATGTGTACAACCATATATAGTGTGGTTTTTTGTTTTAATATTCCTTCAACTGGCTCTAACCCAGTAGCTCATGTTGTTGTTAGTAGTTCATCAGCTTTGCTCAAAGGCTCCTGCTATGAACAAATGACCCCAAAAAATTGTTTTGGAAGTATTTCACAAGGCAAGTGTTCTGACTCACTAGCTAATATGGTTTTTCCTTTACCAGAGTTTTATCATGCTTATCAATGGCTTGAGAAACATACCCTTGTTGGGAGGACCACCCTGAAAGTGTGCTTAAGGAGTGGGTCATTAAGGCTTGGGTCCCTCATGGGGTCTGCTTTGACATGGTCCAAAATTTGACCAATGGTTTCTTTTTGTTCCACTTTGTGGAGGTCAATCATGTCCAAGCTATCTTAGCCCATGGTCCCTGGTATGCATGGTCTTCTTTGTTAGTTTTCTAGGCATGGACCTAGGATTTTGTTGTCTTGGATAACACCAAGTTGTGTGTCTTAGTCTGGATTAAATTTCTTGGTTTACCCTTGCCTTGTGTTCATTTTTTGAATCATATTGCATCCTCACTAAGGAGGGGTATTTGTATTGAGCCAGATAGGTTATTTCAGGTCCGACCCCATAAAAGGGTTTGTGTGGAAGTGGACCTTTCCAAATGTTTGAAAGACTCCATTGATATCCAAATTAGAGCTCTTTGACATACCTAGAAGGTTACTTATTTTAATCTTCCCAACATGTTTTATAGGTTTCAATCCATAGACCACAAGATCAAGGACTACTCTTTGGTAGTGCCTGGTACACCTTCTCCTCCATGAGACATTGAAAATCCTCAGTCGGCGGATGCTTCTGCTGCCAAACTTGATGAGAAATGGACTACGATTACAAACCATAAGAGTAAGTCCACTAGTTCTGGGTCGGCCCCCAAGGCATTTGAACCAGAAAAATTTGTTTCAAACCCTTCAACGAAGGGGAAGGAAGCTCCTATTCGGGCTGATAATGTTTCATCACAGCTTAGGCCAAAGGCAATGCCTCAGCCTGTTATGTCATGATAGCATAGTCGAATGCTTCTCCTCCCATCTCAGGAGCTCAAAGGTGGTCTCATAGCCCTTCTCCACTAAGGGAAGAAGGCGAATATGTTCAATAAAAGTGGATATTTTCCTCTCCTATCCAGATTGGGTTAGTTCCACCAAAATTTTTGTAGAATCATTTCTCTTCTCTGAATGAAGAGGAACCGAACTTCGATGATATGGAGGATTTTCATTCATGAATTTCCTCTCACAGAATGTTTGAGATCCAATAGACCTCTCTAGAAAGTATTATATAAGGGATACCTTGAGTAAGTATTCTGATATTGAAGAGCTTGGTCTCCAAGAAGTTAAAAATTTTGGTTTTTTTCTTTCTTCGACTTGTTGCTCTATTTGGCTAGCTAGTAAATTTTTTTGCATTGCTCATGATTTTGGACGTGGTAGAGCTATCACCCTTTTTTCCCCATGATGGCATTCTTGTGTGGTTGACCACGGGTCTGATCCCACTCATTGGCACGTCTGGATCTTTCTCAACATTGATAATCATTCCTTTGGGATTATTCATGTATATGCCTCTAATAATATCATGGAATGCTCTTTCCTTTGGCATTGGATTTTTGATTCATTGTAAGTTGCTACCTCTTTACTATGTGGGTATTTCAATATGGTTGAGATGGCATATGAAAAATATGGCACCTTTCCATTCAAATGGGTAGTAGGTGAAAGGGAGGTGTGGTTTTACATGCACAATCAATTGTGGCTCTTTGATCCCAATATTGGTCACCACCATTCTCATTCTCTCTGGTAGACTTGGTGTAATTACATGGCTGATTCTAATATAATATTTAAGCACATTCATCATGCCATGATCTCGGCTAAATATTTTTTCTCTTTTGACAATTCTTCTCTCATGATTAATCCATTAGTGGATGTGACTTTTTCAGAACATTTCCCCATTTCTTTTTGCATTAATGGGAGTCTCGATAGCCTCGCATGTGTAAAAATCATTTTTTTCTAAACACGTCTTTTTTTCTGCCACAAGCCTACCCTAGCCCACATTCATAGAGTCTGGAGTGTAGAGTGCAAGACAACTCATCATACAGGGTGGATTACTTGGTGGAATGATGCTATCACTCGCACAACTAAATTTTTGTGCATTTATGGGTTCCAATTGGCTATCTTTCATCGGTGGTCTTATGAGGCTACCACTATTGACCTCTACTCAGCTATTGAGGCTTTGGTAGCCAACCCTTTTTCTCCATCATTGCAATTTAGGGAGGTGGAATTAAGGCACAAAAATCAAGTTTCAAATAATTATGCTACCAGAGGTGCACAAATCAAAGCCCGATTACATTGGCTAAAAAATGGTGATCGTGCCTCCAAAGAGTTTTTTTCCTTCTACATCCCAAGCACTCATTCCTATGCATTAAAAAAATTAAAGATGGAATTCAGGTACTTTTTGAGCTTCCTGACATTCTCTAGGCCTTTGTGTGTCATTATGAGCAAGTTTTCATTGCACATGAACCCACGCCTGTGTGACAGCAAGCCCTCCAAGATTGCCTTGTTGTGCCAAATAAGCTTTCCTCAGCCCAATAAAAATTTTGTGATTCATCTCAAAGAGGTTTTCCATTCCATGGCTAGTAACAAAGCCTTGGGGATTGATGGGCTCCCTTGTGAATTCTACAAAGCCCTTTCAGACTGTGTTGGGCAAGATCTGTATCATGTTTACTTAGAGGCTTTTCATGCTAATTCTCTAGGTAACTTAATAAACAAAGGAAATATAAAATTCATATCTAAGTCTAGTAATCTAGAGGACATTTGCAACTGGAGACCTATCACGCTTCTCAATGTCTCCGACAAAATCATCGCCAAGGCTTCGGCTTTGAAGATTTGCCATCTTTTACCTCAAATTGTGTGCCCAAGGCAAATTGGGTTTATCAAATCTAGGTTTATTCTAGATAATATTATTGTTATTTATGTAAAGTGCAAAATTTTTAAATTCCAAAAATTGACAATACTTTAAATAAAATCATTCATATACAAAATAAAGTCAGCAATTCATTCATTTAGACTTCAAAGAAACTATTTGATTCCAAAACAACGACATAAAGTTGAAAAGATAGACTCATATACTTTTCCAGTCTAAATACATACATGTGTCATATTACACAAATTCGATAATAATACAAAATAAGTTATAATATCAATTACAATTTGAGACTTAGGCATTCAGTCACCTTAAGCTCTTCAATACATAATTCATGAATAAATAACATAAATGAAGATGACATCCTTTGATCTTCAATCCAATAGAAAATATTCAATAACAAAGATGAGAACAAGGATCAGGTGCTTTTTCCGCCCAACCTTGAAGCTTACACTTCCTCGAAATTCCTTATTCATTCAAGGAATACCCGACCCTGTACAATTCGCTTAGCAAAAAGTAGTCGAAAAACAAGATGGAATCGGGTGTGTGCCTAGTTTAACTAGTAATACCACAAGCATTTTCATTTTTCTATTTCATTTAAGAAACAAGCAAGTTCGATACTAGGATATGGTAAAGAGAAAAATTCATTCCATCTATTTCAATGGTCTTTAAGTTACTTGGCCAAGTAAAATGTCATGCACAACAAATAATAGTAATTTTGGAAAAAGAAAAACTACACTCTCTAATAACCCATATTCGGCACCCGTCCCGAAAGGTAACTTTCCCAATACATAACATGTGAATTAATTATCAATCATGTGTGTTTCCATTCAAATAAAATAATCAATCTTTCACAAACACATGAAATGCACTTTCATTTTTAAGCAATATGGTTTTCAATCCAATTTAACTCATAGTTTTAAATCATAACTATGTTATGTTCATGTTCAATATATTATTGAATTAATGTAATTTTAAAAGAAGGTGTATCTCAAGTATGTAATTAAAACATATTAAAACAAGAATAAATGAGCACACGTTCTTTCAGTTCAATCTTTCATAACATTCAAGTTTACTTCAATTAAAACCTTCTCTAAAATTCGTTTCATTTTGAATTAAATATTAATTTAATTCCAATTTAAATAATTTTCTGGTTTTCATACTTTCACTTAAATATAATCTTTATCTAATTCATAATCATTTCTCGTTTACACTTCAATTCCGTAACTGTTTGATATTATCTCAAAAATTGTCAAATTTTCACTATAGTTTTCAGAAAATTTAAATACTTGAAAATATTAAATCTTATCATTTAAAATCCGATTTTAATCCATAATCTTCCATTTGTATAATTCTACAATTTATTTTCCTAAATCTCGGTTTTTTTTCATTTGAAAAGTTCATCTTTTTTTGAAGGGTTGAAAAAACATGTTTCCAAATTTTATTAAAACAAACAAGTTTTTATTGTAATCTTTTCAAAAATCAAAAAATAAATTAAATAAATAAATTCATGCTTGTTTATGGTTTTTTGTTTCAATCTTGTTCAAAATTATTTCATTGAAAAATTCTAGTTTGTTTGATCTTTTTTCAAACGTTTGCTAACACAATGATGTTTTTAACGGTAAATTTGTTGAATAAAGAAGCTGAAATAGATCAATTTTAAATAATCTATGTTTAAGAATGGATAAATACTGATTAAATGTGTCTACCTCAGTCCTCTCTTGTTGTGTTTCTTCCGGATCTGAAGATGATGCATTGTTTTGCTACTCTTTCTTTGATTTCTATTTTTTTTTTGTTGCTCCTTGTCTTCATTCTTTCCCAATTCTCTGTCAATCTTATTATGTGTACTTGGCTGAGCTGGATATTGGTTATGTCTTTATAATCTCTATGCCTTTTCATTATCTTTCCTATGGCTGTGTGTGTGAGGGTTGCACTCAAATCTCACTATCTTCTCCTTTCTTTCCCACTCTATCTCCCATCCTCCTCCCTACACTTCTCCTTGTTGTCTTCTTAGTTGGGTTATCTTCCTCCTTTCTCCCACATGTGGTCTGGTTGTCCACCTTGCTGGAACGTACCCTGTTGCTGCTGTGAGAAGGGGGCTGCGTATAAACCTCCTCTCCCTCTTTGTTTTCTGCCTATCTTTCTCTATTGCATGGAATGGGGATTCATTCTTGTCTTCCTTTCTCCCCCATGCCTAAACTCTTTGCTGATGTTGTCCCTCTATACTTTCCTTGCATCATGTGTGGATTGGGGGGTGTAGAGGAGGCTGTTGGCTTCTCCTCCCTCCCCCCTCCCTCCCCCATGTGCTTGGGGATATATGTGATTTTTATCAAACACCAACAAAACTCATTCCTCCCTAGTTTTTTCTGTGTATATAGGATCTCAGCAAAATAATATCAGTCTAATAAAAACAATCAATCCAACCTCCTCCTATTGCTACGCATTAGATGAGAATAGATAAAAATATCTCCAATTGAAATTCCAAATTTTTCTAGACTCCAATCCTTCTCATGTATTGATGGAGTTATCAAAAAAATGAGATCCCCAATTTTAGGTTGATCTCCAGATCAATTCTCTAACTCCAAGTTTCAAATTTGATTGCTTCTCATATTGATTGAAGATATTTTTCTTCTTTTTGTTAAACTGAAGTTTGATTTCAATTTCAAGTTTAATGTGTACGTGATTTTTTTTTCTAATTGTTTCCAATAACTCTATTTTAGGATTTTGTTCAATTTTAAATTCTAAATATTTTCTCCTTTCATAATTTTCAAATGAAAGTTAAAAACTATTAATTTTATAACACCTTATTGATTTCATTTTAATAAATTTCAAAATAAAAGTCTATTTCATTACATTTTAAAACTAAAGCATCAATATTTCAAACAATGATAAAATATCAACATATAGAATTCAGTTATCTAAATAAGATCCATTTTCTCACAATTTAAATAAATCATTATTTAAAACAACATATATTTTTCCACATTTTGGGAAAATCAATAAAACTATATTTTAAATTTGCAAACACAGTAATCACAAAATGCATTAAAATATTATCTAAGTGAGTGTGTAAGATTTTGTATTACTTATAAACATCAATAGGCTAAACAACTCTACCTAATTGTTGTTCTCGCCTTCAATCACGTTCACCTGTTCCTACGTTCAATTGCACTCGATTTTATATTAGCAATGACAAACTCAAAAATTAAATATAAATGCATTTCAAATAATGGTAATTGCATTTTAATTTCAATTTAACTTTCATCAAAATAATCATTTAATTTCAATTTAAATAACGACATCATGATTGCTAATTGCATTTAATTAATCGAATGAAATCTATACATGACAATTTGGGAAGGCATGGAATGGGCTAGGCATTCAAATTAGAAATCCATGTTTATCAAAATTGGCTTTGCAAAGGCCTATGACCGTATTGAATGGCCTTTTATTCTTGCTATGCTACAAGCTCTGGGTTTTGGGCCTAGCTTCATTTAGACTATTTGAATGCTCTTTGTGGATGCCTCTACATGTATCACTATTACCTATTTTTCACTATTACCTCAAATAGGTAGAGTTGAATTGCAAATTCAAGCCAAAAGGTACACAAGATATATTCAAAAAAATTTGCTAGGTACTCATTATTGTGCAATATTTCATTACAATATGAATTTCAGTGATATTATGCAAGAACATTTCAAAATAGTATCATAATATTGCATAATGTTTATTGATTTATTCATAATGTACAAACCAAATTCCCACACAAGCCATGGGAGTAAATTCATTTAATTTTCATAATTAGATAATGGGTGCTTGAAGTAAAGTAAACTATACAACTGAAAATAAAGAAGGTATAAGCTAGAAAGTGATTCGTCATTGCTTGGAATGACAAATGGTTGACAAGTTGAAGCCTTCGGTTGTGAATCTAAATCGGTCCAGCTCCAAGCTCCGGATGCACCTGCAAGTATGGTAGAAGGATGGTTAGAGAAATCAAAATCAAATCCTACCATATGCCTACGTTATCAACAAAAATATAGCATATAATTGATCAGGCATCCATCAACTAATTTCATTGTTCAAAGGCATAAAACTCAAGAGGAAGCTTCCAGCTTCTTTTATTTTGCTAACAATGTTTGTTCACTATGCAGGAACAAGGTTCTTATGTTCGTGATTGTTTCATCATATATATGGAGTAAAACGGGATCCCACAAGGGTTGAGCCTGGCATATCAAAGAGGACACACTCTCAAGTTACATATGAGAGTTCATTAATATTGTCAGAACAGTCGTTAAGAGAGTTGTTGAAACTAAGAAGATAATTAAAGAGAAACCTTATTTCAAAGAGATTTAGAAAAATAGTGTGAAGAACTCATCAATTTCATTAATATTTTCTTTCACCTCTGCTTTACATTTTTCACATTACATTTAAATGAAGTATAGAGCCTCTTTACACTGAAGGGAAATAGAAATATAATATCAAGCATCAAACTATTTTATGGAGTTTTGGAATTGATTTTACAAGGGGAAATGAGTATTCACCATCATAGCTAAAGGTAAACATGTTTGCATTCAATATAGTTTTCACCATGCTAAAACATAACATTGGCAAGAAAATAACATTCATTTTACAAAGATTTGAAACATCATAATGCCATTATCATCATAACCTACAACAACAATCATTAAGGGCAGAAAAAGGTAATTAAGTTGTCCATAAAGTAAAGAAGCATCCAAGCTATTTGAAGGGAGCTCTCTCACAATTTGCAGGAGAAGAGAGAGATTCAAATAATTAAGAAAAAACAACACGAAGGCAACTATCATGACTACCCAGAAGAGTAATCTTTTAGCATCACTAAGAAGATACCTTGCAAAATGAACTTGATGCAAATTTGCCAAACAAAGCATAGAAGATGATTACATTTGAAGCAGGTTTTTTGTCTTTCAGAGTTAAGTTTAAAGTAGCATTATTATCAAATATGAACTTGTTGAACAAACATCTATCATAGTGATTTTTCAGATTTGGATAAACAAAATGGAAAAGGTAAGTATATGGTTATTTTATCAAGGATGGCCAAGGCCATACAATGGAGGAAACGGTAATCAAAATATTCACAAGTCAAAACATCAAAATCAAATGTTCATGAAGGTCACTGTAAATTATGAATTTGACTTGAAAGGAGATAATGATTTTTCAAGTGGATCAACATCATATTTGAAACAAGGGATATAAGATTTCAGTAATGAAGTAAATACAATCAAAGAAAGTGTTTCCACATTCAAAGAGGCATGATGAGTTACATAGGGACATTCAATACTTCAAAAGGAAATCATCCAAATACAAAGGAACAACAGCTTGTAAAGTATAGAGCACAATATAATCAATAGGTGTTGTGCTTCATGTGAAGAATCATATGCAATGCTGGTGTTTGTCTTGCCATGAGAAGATGATAGGAAATGGAGCTCTCAAGAATTAAATATTGTATAAGTTGTGGTAGATAAAACTTTTGTTACTCCTTCTCATACAGTTGTTCTAGAAGAATCATGGAGATACATAAGCAAAGGGGAAGTGTTAGAGTTGGAGTGAGTTGTGAGACTCACATAGAGGAAATCAATCAACATGAAGGGTAGAGTTATAAATGGTAATCACAGTCATAATAACCATCAATACAGAGTCAAAGAAATATTGTAAAGGGGTATGTGCAGGATCATCATGGAAAAAACAAGCCCTTAAGTGGTAATAAAAAGACAAAAAAATCAGAGTTAGACAACTTGACGTAAAAATTTGAATAGATTATCTGTATTATTTCAAAAAAATGTAAAAAAAAAATATGTAGAAAATTGAATTTAGTTTCTAAACTACTAGACCTTTATTTTTTTAAAAAAATCTATTTGGTGAAAATTTGAAATTTCAATGGAGTAGTATTTACATTTCAGGGTTAAAATAAGAAGTAGGTGTCTGTCTGACCACCCTAACCAAAATAAAATGATAATATTTTTTTATAAGATTTTAGATATAAGTAGAGGACTCATGTCCCAATGTGATGCATATTTTTTAATAATTTGTTTCCATGTAAATAATTAATTATGAATTTTTTATTACAACTTTTAAGAAATATAAAACCTCCTCTGTCTAACCACCTTAACTTGGTCAAAAATTCATGAAATTCAATTTTTTTTTTTAATCCTATAATGTGCGAAGCATAGAATGTGACAAATTTTTTGGATTTAATAAATGTGATACCATTTGAAATTTATAGATGTTTTTCAATCAGACTACCAATCATGACTTTATTCGTAATTCTAATAGAAAATGAATAATAAATATTTATTAAATTCAAAGTAAAGCATAATTTATATTGGTGGAAAACTAAGAATATCCTCTAAAAACCCTTTTCGTTTCATCAATTTTGGGTAAAAAAAACGTCAGCAGCCACATGGGCCATCATATGGCTTACATATCGCCACTTTTTGGCCCATCATGATCCTGCACATACCCAAAGGCCAAATGATATTCAAAGCCTCTATTCAAAGAATGAATAAACAAAATAGATTAAAGGAGCTCATTTAATGTCTACTATAAATGACAGTTAACAAGTTATGAGAGTGTCATAAGTTCAAACTCTTCAATCATGAAAAAATCAAAGTGCAAGTTTATGTAGAATAAAATGATAGCCTTCTATAGAGAAAAATATAGTTCAAAAATGGCAGTCCAGTTCAAGAATGATAGTCCAGCTCATAATGACAGTGGGAAGGCTTCACAACATCAATGAATAGCCTTATGTAAGGGACATTCACCTGAAGATATGATAATGAAGGCCTAGAAACTTGTACAAGAAGGCCAAGCTTATAGGAACAATTCACCTTATAGAGATGCATTAATAGAGATGAAATTTTATGAGCCATTATATGGAAATGAGCATACATGAATAGCACCATTCATTCAATTCTTGAAGTGGAGGAAGAACAATACATTTAGGTAATACAGTGAGAAGTGGTCAAGTTCCCTTTTCCAAGTAGGAGGCGATATTCATTTCAAAACAGCCAAAATTTACAAGTGTAATGTTGCTATAGAATAATAAAGAGTTTTTCTTATAGTTTCAAGCATACCCATATTGGGTTTTCATATAAAATATAGAAAATGTAGGTTGCATAAAAATTCATGGGTCGAGCCCAGTAATGGACAAAGTGAAGGGAGTTTTGAGCTTTTTCCATAGTTGAGAGATTAAAATATTATCAACCCTTCAAGATACCCATAAAGTGGCAGCCATAAAAGAATCAAAACACTCAATGAATTGTGAGAGTCCACAACTAGTAAATTCAAGAGAGAATACATAGAAGCATAAAAATACCTAGTAAGACAAAATCTTGTAGCCTAGAATGAAGAGATTGAAACCCCTAGAATAAAAACAAAGCTTTCTTGGTTTGGCAGATAGAAGAGCAGGAAATCTTAAGGTAGACCATAACCACAGGTTGCAATAAGAAGAGAGAAAAGCCTGTAACGAGTTATCTTCCATAATTTATTTCCAAAGAAATTAAATATGCACAAATCATCCACGCCATCTTCCACAAAATAGCATAAGGAAGCATCACAATGAGGCAAAGCACGGTAATATTGAAAAGTCTCCAACAATCTTAGAAACTAAATCTCTAGAATACTTCAAGATTCATAAAGTTCAAACATGGCAGCCGGAAGAACAGAGACAAAGCACAAAGGAAATAGAAATAAAAGTCAGAAATAATTTCATACTAGTCGCAGCCTTATGGCCATAATTTTTGCTTCAATGCACAAAGGAAAGCCACAAATGACCATAAAAATAACTTACCATTGCCACAGGGAGAAGTTTCAACAATTTTGGAGGAGAAAGTTGAAGAATCATGAAGCCAACCAGAGACACTAGTGCTTAAAATGGTAGCGCAGCTCCTATCCAAGTAGACCTTCCAAGTCAAAGTGTAAAAGGATTAGTAATGATTTAGGGTTCAGGCTTATCATTATTGCTCTATTTCGGTTGATGATTTTTTACTATCTTTTGTCAAAAATCAAACAAAAAATTCATTCTTAAGTATTGTTGTCATGGTCTATAACTTTAAAGTCAATACGCCTAATGATATGGAGGCCGATGTTTTTGAAATATATGCAGAGTATGGTGGCCGACTAAGATATTTTCCAAGAGTGACTTTTTTTTTTGTAAACATTTTATTTATTCCCTTTCATATATATATTTGTAAAAAAAAAATCGAATTTTATTAAAACAATATTAATAATTGTTTTAATGATAATTTTTCGAAAATAACTATTATTAGAATGAAGGGGATGCATGAATTCTCAATGTATACTATGCATGGAGAGTGAAATATCGAAAATACTAAAAAAAATTGGTTCATGCACAAGTGGAATTCAAGTTCAGTTATTCAAATCATGCAAAATATGAGGTTTTTCCTTCAGTTTCACTTCAGTTCACGGATTTTTTGGTCATGTGCATGGAGAGGTGGGGGTTTTTAGACAGAGAGTGTGGTTTTCTTCATTTTGAAGATATTTTTATCAGGGTTTCCTCTTGTGCTCGGATTTCACTTTGTAGTTATCATTTTTCACTTCAGTTCTTTTTTCAATTCTTTTGTTGGCTACTTTTTGCATGCCTTTTGTATATATTGAGGAAACTTAGTATTTTTTCCTCTAGTTCTTGTTAATCATCCTTTGCATTCTACAAAGCGATTTATCATGTAACTCAACTTTTCAGATTAATACAGTAGTAGGTTTATAGGTTCATTGTGTGCCAATTTTCCCAAATATTACTTCAAGTTCGGTGAAATCAAAAGTTTTCCTTGTCATTATGTTGTTTCTATGAATGATTTGATGAAGTTTTACTGTGTTTAATATCAAAACCTTTAAAATTATTGTCTCATTTATATTTGCATCCATTCAAAATAGTGAAAATCACAGGTCTAGGATTGTGTAATAGAATAATCAATTCTTCTTTGCTGAGAAAACTTTGTTTTCCTTCAAAGATGGCTTATTCAAACCTTCCTTAGAATCATTTTTGGGTTCAAACTGTGGAATTGACTTGTGTGGATAGTCTTTTTGAAATTCATTATGAATCACAGTTGCAATTTTTATCAATTAGGTGTATCACCATCTATTTACAGTTTTATGTGCATTTATTACAATCCTTCTACCCCTTTTCCATCAAATTTAAGTACATAATCTGACATTTTTATACAAACTAGCCTAGAAACTGGAGGTCTATCTTCGCCATAGGAATACCCACAGCTTGAAGATAGTTCCCATGTTTCAACAGATTGTTGAATTTCATCATTCAAGCATTTGGGTGCAATCTGTTTGACAACAATCATCATTAATGGTCGCCAATCCTCTTCCTTTGGACTCTTTTGTTCCATTTGGCAAGGGTTTCCTCTTGCCTCCTCTCTGTATGTGCTTGTTGCTGAAGGATTTGGCTACCTTCTAGCAAATATCGTTTCTCAACAACGTGTCAAGGGCATTTCTCTTCCTAACTCTCAAGCTCAGCTGCTTAATGGCCATTTTTCTGATGAATCTTTCCTCACTCTCCTAGAGGAAGAATAAAATATTAAAGCAGCCTTGGATTGTCTAAAACCTTCTATCTTGCTTGCGGCTCTGCCATTCAGTGGTACAAAACTTTGTGCTACAAACAGTCTATCTTGCCTACTCCTCCTTGGTTTCAACACTATGGTTGAAAAATGGATTGGGCCAGGAGAAATTTTTTGGTTCCAGGGCATTCCCTTTTCTTTCCAAGCGTCCCTGAATGAGGGTGATCCCATAGTAATGGTTTACAATTTTTGGGCAAACTGGACACTGCAATTATTATTTTTAACTAAATCTTCACTTTCGGGCTCTTGTAGCGGCTAAACCATGAGGAATTTGAAAATGATGCGAACTAGAGTCTCATCACATTTTGTCTGTAGATTCTAAAAATATTTTTTTCAAAATTTTTGGAATCAGATTGGACTTTTTTTTTCATCTCCCACAAAAACTAGTTTTTTTCAAAAAACAACATTTTTGAAAAGTGATGCTCACCATATACAACATAACTTTTTTTGTATGAAGGATAAAATTCTGATTTTTTAGAATTTAGATTTTTAACTACAATATCTAGCACTTCCATTTCATCTCATAGTTTTTATTGAATATTTTTTCCTTAATCAAGTTTCAAAGTCAAACCAATTGCAATTCAAACATATGTGGACTGTATAAAACATAACTCTTTTTGTATGAATCGAAATTCAATTTTATTTTTTTTAATGGATCAAGAAATTCAATACCCAGCCTCAGCATATTTTTAAAAAAATTATTTTGATAATTTGCTATTTTTCCACATGTGTAGACCAGAGATTTTGATTTTCAGTGAAAAACCTATGTTTAATAAAACTAAAAAATAAAATACATAATAAAACCAAATCATATTAAAATTATATTCGACGGATAGCTCATTCTGAGGACTATAATTATCTAGCTGGGTTTCTGAAGTTTTCTGCATTTTCATTTTCAAATTGAGCTTCGAAGGACAAATTTTTACAAAAAAAATCAATTTTTTGAGGAGATAGGGGAAGAAGGATTAGTAATGATTTAGGGTTCAGGCTTATCATTATTGCTCTATTTCGGTCGATGATTTTTTACTATCTTTTGTCAAAAATCAAACAAAAATTTCATTCTTAAGTATTGTTGTCGTGGTCTATAACTTTAAAGTCAATAGGCCTAATGATATGGAGGCCGATGTTTTTAAAATATATGTAGAGTATGGTGGCTGACTAAGATATTTTCCAAGAGTGACTTTTTTTTTTGTAAAATTTTTATTTATTCCCTTTCATATATATATTTGTAAAAAAATAAATTGAATTTTATTAAAACAATATTAATAATTGTTTTAATGAGAATTTCTCAAAAAATAACTATTATTAGAATGAAGGGGATGCATGAATTCTCAATGTATACTATGCATGGAGAGTGAAATATCGAAAATACTAAAAAAAATTGGTTCATGCACAAGTGGAATTCAGGTTCAGTTATTCAAATCATGCAAAATATGAGGTTTTTCCTTCAGTTTCACTTCAGTTCATAGATTTTTGTGTCATGCGCATGGAGAGGTGGGGGTTTTTAGGCAGAGAGTGTGGTTTTCTTCATTTTGAAGATATTTTTATCAGGGTTTCCTCTTCTGCTCGGATTTCACTTTGGAGTTATCATTTTTCACTTCAGTTCTTTTTTCAATTCTTTTGTTGGCTGCTTTTTGCATGCCTTTTGTATATATTGAGGAAACTTAGTCTTTTTTCCTCTAGTTCTTGTTAATCATCCTTTGCATTCTACAAAGCGATTTATCATGTAACTCAACTTTTCAAATTAATACAGTAGTAGGTTTAGAGGCTCATTATGTGCCAATTTTCGCAAATATTACTTCAAGTTCGGTGAAATCAAAAGTCTACCTTGTCATTATGTTGTTTCTATGAATGATTTGATGAAGTTTTACTGTGTTTAATATCAAAACCTTTAAAATTATTGTCTCATTTATATTTGCATGCATTCAAAATAGTGAAAATCATAGGTCTAGGATTGTGTAATAGAATAATCAATTCTTCTTTGCTGAGAAAACTTTGTTTTCCTTCAAAGATGGCTTATTCAAACCTTCCTTAGAATCATTTTTGGGTTCAAACTCTAGAATTGACATGTGTGGATAGTCTTTTTGAAGTTCATTGTGAATCATAGTTGCAATTTTTATTAATTAGGTGTATCACCATCTATTTACAGTTTTATGTGCATTTATTACAATCCTTCTACCCCTTTTCCATCAAGGTTAAGTACATAATCTGAAATTTTTATATGAACTAGCCTAGAAACTGGAGGTCTATCTTCGCCATAGGAATACCCATAGCTTGAAGATAGTTCACATGTTTCAACAGATTGCTGAATTTCATCATTCAAGCATTTGGGTGCAATCTGTTTGACAACAATCATCATTAATGGTCGCCAATCCTCTTCCTTTGGACTCTTTTGTTCCATTTGGCAAGGGTTCCCTCTTGCCTCCTCTCTGTATGTGCTTGTTGCTGAAGGATTTGGCTACCTTCTAGCAAATGTCATTTCTCAACAACGTGTCAAGGGCATTTCTCTTCCTAACTCTTAGGCTCAGCTGTTTAATGGCCATTTTTCTGATGAATCTTTCCTCACTCTCCTAGAGGAAGAATAAAATATTAAAGCAATCTTGGATTGTTTTAACACCTTCTATCTTGCTTGCGGCTCTGCCATTCAATGATACAAAACTTTGTGCTACAAACAGTCTATCTTGCCTACTCCTTCTTGGTTTCAAGACTATGGTTGACAAATGGATTCGGCCAGGAGAATTTTTTTGGTTCCATGGCATTCCCTTTTCTTTCCAAGCGTCCCCGAATGAGGGTGATCCCACAGTAGTGGTTTACAATTTTTGGGCAAACTGGACACTACAATTATTATTTGTAACTAAATCTTCACTTTCAGGCTCTTGGAGCGGCTAAACCGCGAGGAATTTGAAAATGATGCGAACTAGAGTCTCGTCACATTTTGTCTATAGATTCTAAAAATATTTTTTTCAAAACTTTTGGAATCAAATTGCACTTTTTTTTTCATCTCCCATGAAAACTAGTTTTTTCAAAAAACAACATTTTTAAAAAGTGACACTCACCGTATACAACATAACTTTTTTTGTATGAAGCATAAAATTTTGATTTTTTCAAATTTAGATTTGTAACTACAATATCTAGCACTTCCATTTGGTCTCATAGTTTTTTATTGAATATTTTTTCCTTAATCAAGTTTCAAAGTCAAACCAATTGCAATTCAGACATGTGTGGACTATATAATACATTACTTTTTTTGTATGAATCAAAATTCAATTTTATTTTTTTTAATGGATCAAGGACATCAATACCCAGCCTCAGCATATTTTAAAAAAAATATTTTGATAATTTTCTATTTTTCCACATGTGTAGACCAGAGATTTTGATTTTCAATGAAAAACCTATGTTTAATAAAACTAAAAAATAAAATACATAATAAAACCAAATCATATTAAAATTATATTTGACGGATAGCTCATTCCAAGGACTATAATTATGTAGTTGGGTTTTTTAATTTTTCTTCATTTTCATTTTCAAATTGAGCTTCGAACGATAATTTTTTACAAAAAAAGTCAATTTTTTAAGGAGATAGGGGAAGAAGGGTGTTCAACTGAACATATGTTCGGTCGAACCTCTCAAAGGGGTTCAGCCAAACCTAGTTCACTCGAACCCCTTTAAAATAATGAGGGAAATATAGGGGGTCTGGAAAATGATAGGTTTTTTTTTTAAAATCCCTATTAAAGGGGTTTGACCGAACCCTACTTCGCTCGAACCCCTTTATTTTAATATTTCTTCTCACATGTCAATGGGGTTCGAGCGAACATAGGGTTCAATCAAACCCTGTGGTTTGACTGAACCATGTTAAAGGTTCAGTCGAACAATTTGGTTCGGCCAAACCCCTTCACTTTGTGTAGAGGGAAAAAATGACTTTTCCCTTCCTCCACAAAAGTGTTCACCACTTATGTGGGTTCACCCATGAGCTATGGAAAGTTTTACTTTCAAGAGTCGAGCATAAGCTTTCTTACTAGATTACCAAACCCCTTTCTTTGGCAGGGAAATTTCAGGTGTTCTCCAAAGTTCTTCCAGATACCCATGTTTACTGCTCCTCCTATTGGGCCCCTTCCAAAGTTACCTACAACAAGCTTGAAAAACTACTTCGAGAATTTCTTTGGGCCTCTTCTGAATCCCATAGAGGGTTTCACCATGTTGCTTGAGATTTTTTTGTCTTTCCAAATATTTTGGAGGACTTGGGTTGCTCTTCACTCAACGACAAGGGACTTCTTTATGTGTTAAATGGATTATGTGTGCCCTTACCGGGGATGAGACCTAGAAAATTATTCTCAAGCATTGTATTTATGAAGGATTTCCTATCCATAGACCTACCTAGAAGGGGACTGGCTTTCAAAAACTTATGGTCATGAAGGAACCGGTCCACATTTTTGGGACTTTTGTGGCCAAAATTATTTGACGAGCTTAGGAGGCTATCAAGCCTTGATCTGTTAGGCCAACTCCTATTTTTGTGATGGGCTTTCACTCAACAAAAAGAATATTTGGTGGTTGCCTATTTTTTCTTGCAATGGTCAGCCGTTGGCTAAGTCGCCTTGACTTAAGGTGATTATATTCCACAAGAAGGGTATCTAGACTTTGCAATAGTTATTTCATAGACCCACAATGTGTATCATGTACTGGAAAAAATTATGTGCCATGTAAAAGCTTCATAACCAAGTCCATGCTACTTATGATGGTTTTTTGAATGTTATTCTTATAGATATTCTTCATAAGGTTGGAATTTGTGGGACCAAACCCTAGTGGAAAGACAGGAAGTGGTATCCAAACACCCCTTTCAGGAATTAGAAGCCTTGACTTGGTTATAGGTGGCTTCCACCACACTTTCCTATGATTCAAAGTTTGAACTAGAGGTGGGTTCTTCAATCTCCTATTCATGTCTGGAGTAAAATATTTGTTGCCACTTGGTTTGCAAGTGTTGAGTTGAAACTTGCCCACTTTTCTTGGTGTATTCTTTTCGAAGGCTTGTCTATGGGTTCTTGACTTGTTCACTTGGGGGTCCAGGAGCCTAGTTGCCCTTTTTGTGGGCAAGCTAAGGCTTTTAAGTATCTTTTATGGGTTTGTCTTAGAGCTCAGAAGCTTTGTACTTGGATTCATGACTTATTTCAACCCTTTAGGGCAAAGCCTTTCTCCTAGCATATGGTTCTGTTGGGTGATTCGCCCAAAGTTTTTGCTAAATTTACCCAGCTTAGGCACAATTTCAAGGTGGAAATCCTCTTCAATATCTGGAAAGACAAAAATGCCTGTATATTTTCTCATTCTCAAAAGGATATTAATGTTTCTTTATATGTTTTACCTGTTTTTAAATACAAATCAAAATAGGTAGAGCTGAATTGCAAATTCAAGCCAAAAGGTACATAAGATATTAAACATTTTCTACTAAGTATTCATTATTGTGCAATGACTGATTACAAGTGAATTTCAGTTATATATGGAAGCGCATTTCAAAATAATATCATGAAATTGCATATTTTTCTTTTATTCATAATGTAAAAATATGAGGTCCCACACAAGTCGTGGGAGTAACTATATCATGTTAGACATAAGATAGAAAATAAATACAAAAATAAAAATGCATGAAATTAAACATGGGACAATTCATTGCTTGGTGAATTATGAAACTCATTGCTAGAGTCTCTTTCAGCATCTTCGAGTTTTCCAACTTCTTGACGCTCCATATGGAAACCTATAGGGGTATAAGAAAGGTTGTTAGAGCTTGGAGTTCCACATTTAAACTTATACATATCTAATCAAATAGATACTTGCTACCTTAGATCTAATCAAGAGAAGCAGATGATCATTCAAGACTCGTGACATCCAGATCAAATCATCAAATAGAAATGAAATCATCATATGAACATCTGAGTTTCAATTATTTTGCTAACTTGTTTGTTTAGTGTGCAGGTATAGGTATAATCAGATAATTTGAACCAACATATATTGTTATGAGTGGTAAGAAATGTGGCTCCCACAAGGGTTGAGCTCATCTCATGACAATAAAATAAGCAACATGTAGAATTGAATAATCCAATGCTAGAGACACTCAATGAAAGATTCACAATCAGTTGTCATTTTTAGGTTGTTTCAGAGATCCAATTCAAGCCTTGTAAATGAATGTACAACCTCAGATAAAAGAAATAATATCACAGCCATAACATGATCATGGTACCTGATAGTTCAAAAGAAATGTCAATAGTAGCTCATTGAAGAACACTAAGAGAAGAGTTTAACGTGATACAAAAGGACTGAACACATTCCATTCAGTTATATCTTCAAATGAACGTATAAAAACCAACATACAATGATCGTGCATGCAATCCAAGAGTGGTTTTAAAAGTCTCATCTTTGTCACACAAAGTTAAGAGAAACATGAATATAGTGCTTTGTATGTATACATTTTTCCTTATTCTTATGTTTCAAAACAATACCCATAGATCTGAAACAGTGGGAGTGGTCTACATATCATTGTTATTGTCACTATCATTGAGCAAGAAAATACATAGTGAACCTGGCATGATAATGTCAATCCTGTATAGACAATGATTTTCAAGAGAATATATGAGTATTTATGGAAGCTAATATTTTTATTCAAGACAATCCCATATGTAGCCTAATATCAAGTGACGGTTTAGTTGTTATAATTATAGTCATATATGATTTAACCTTTTTGGAAGCTATAGAAGCTACAACCATGTTTCATGCTAATAAAATATCAGTTATTGTAGTCATATGAACACCAAAGATATGAGAAAGGATAGAGATCTTAGATATTCATAGTCATGACAATCAGTTTTATAAAGAAGACCACAAGACCTCAACAATAGGATTATTCTTCATAACATATAAATCCCACAGAATGGGAGATAGCTTTTATCATTAACGGCCAAGATCCACTTGGGGGTTTACACTAAAATTTTAAATATATGCAAATGGAGGGAGATATAGGTCATGGTTATATTGAAGGAGATTCAAAAATAAATAACCCTCAAATGGAAGCATAGAAAAGGTACGAATACTCTATTTAAAATAATGCATCAAGGAGGCCATCTTATGGGAATGATATGAATTGTGAAAAACATGAGAATGCTCAAACAAATACATATCTCAGTAAGAATTTTTTTTTTAATTTGGAAACCTTTGAACAACAAGAACAAAGCCCTCAATATTCTTAGAAATCCATAGAGAAAAAAATAAATTAATCATGTATATTGCCACAACCAGAAATGTAGAAGTTTCAATATTTTTGCATCTATTGTGCTCAAACTTGAGCTTCTTGCAACAAAAAAGGAGTGATGAATGCAAAGATTCAATAATACAGTGCTTACCCATGGTCGCCCTTGATGTAAATTCAACATCTTGCAACAAGGAAAGCTTTCTCCTAGATTTCATGTACAAACTCAATGAAAATCCTAGTATCGGCCTCAGAGGAAAACATAATGAAAATATATCAGAGCATGGCCATGGCAGTGGTTCGAAACCCTTGAAAAATGGCTTTGAAAATGAAACAAAAGCCAAGATTTCACTGAAAATAACAGTTAGCTAGTTTTTCCTATCAAAGACCATCAGAAACAACATAAAGAGCAAGAGTTCAAACCTCAAACCCTCATGGAAGCAGAAGGTTCTTCCAGAAATAGGTTTTCTAAAGTTGCAAAGTGAGAATAGAGGAATGGTTAGGGTTCGAAGCTTTTCCTCATTGCACAATGAGTATTTTTGACCACATTTTTTTTTGAAAATTATTTCATTTTATCCTTTATGCATAGCGGTAAAGACTTTAAAGTCTTTCAAACCTAACAATTCAAATCGTGATGCCACAAGGGCATGTGAGGGCTAAGATTCCTTAAAAAAAAAATTAAGAAAAATTTAAAGTAAATAATGGTAAAGATAAGGCTTGTGTCTTATATCTTTTGTTACATCTGCATGGAGCTGTAAGGTGGTGTTAAGATATGAGCTCTATTTTTTCATATGGAGTGACAAGGTGTCACACATGATAAAATATGGAATCATTACATATGTATAGGATTTATAAGGTGTTATGTGATACATCTCTATATTGCATGGGAGAGATAGGGAGTTTATTTGTTTTTAATCTTCCAAAGGGCAAATACATGTCAAATTTGCATGATTTTGCAACTAAATAAATGTAAATGAGTAATAAAGTAATGTGCTTATAAATTACTTTATTATTTTTTCACAAGTTGTAAATTCAAGAAATAAGACAAATTATAACACATCGTAAAGTAATTAACCTAATTACTTTATTTCTTGCTCACATATCTTGAAATCATGCAAATTTGGAGGAGAGATTTAATTGAGGTCTTTTGGAGTTCTTTTCTTGTTTTTTGGCCAAATTTGGAGAGCTTGGTCCACCTGTTGGTCAAACTTATAGAGGAGAATAGTTTGGAGATATTTTAACCCAATTTGGGGGAGTTATAGACCTTATTTTTTAGGGTTTTCTTGTGTGCTCGTGAGGAGGATATTCTCACTTTCAGTTCTCACTCAGTTCCATTTTTGGCTGCTTTGTGCATGCTTATTGTATATATTGGAAAAAATTAGTCATTTTTCCTCTAGTTCTTATTTTCTGACTTTGCCTTCAGCAAAGAGACTTCATGTAACTCAGCTTTCAGAATTTAATATATTGTTATGCAGCAATTTTAACAAGTTAATTAGTGGATGATTTGCAGAAGATTCCTTTAATTTCCAATATTTTTTATTTTTTCCGTCAAGATTTTTAGGTGTCATTATTCTGTAGGATTTGATCGAAGGATTATTGTGTTATCATTTTTGAGACCTTAAATATTTTTGTCTCCTTCATAAATTTATGTATGCATTTTATTTTAAGTTCACTGGTTAAACACTATGCATGTAAATGATTAAACATTTTAGTTTTGACAACCATATGTTTCCTTAAAGATTGTATTTAATCAAGGCCTCTATTTAAAACATTCAGGCGATTAAGCTACTAGATTAGGTTGCACAAATAGAAGTACTAGGTAGTCATTTTTTATTTAATTCTACACATTAGTTTCTTTTGGTGCATCACCATAATCAACTTTTCTAGTTTTACATTAGATTAAGTTCTTTTCCCTTTTCCCATGTTTCAACAGATTGTTGAATTTATCCAGTCAAGCATTCAGGTACAATTTGTTTGACAACATTTTTTGGCATGCCCGTTGGGACTCTAAAGATCACTTTAGAGAAATGGTTGCAAGATACAAGGTGTTGTTTTGGTATATACAACAACATTTTTACCTTTCAAAGGTATAAATTTATAGCTGGCGACTCTGAGCACATCTACCGATTTTGAATAAAGTCCAATGTTGGTAACAACTTTTACCTAGCGACTCCGATGCACATCTTTTGGTTTCAATAAGATTTAGTGCTGGTATGTTTCAAATAAACTTTTATTTCTAATTCTAACCTTTATATGAGTAGAAATGTTAGATTTTCATGGATATTATGAATACCCACCACCATACGATGAAAATTTCTCCCATGAACCCTCTCATCAGTCAAACCTAAACAACTACAATGTTTTTTTCATCCAAATTTATATCAACATGTTCAACATTCTTACCTCCTACCCATCCCTACTAAACGTCCATGTTAGCCTGCGTATTCCCTTAATCAGCCTCAAAATGTTAAAAACATGTGAATCAGGGATATAGTGTTAGAGTATCAGAGGCAAATGGATGAGATCAAAAAACAACAAGAATTTATTTCATAGAAACAAGAAGTGGATTATTAGGCCTACCTTCATGAGCAAGAGTTGGAAGCACAAAGAATTCAATTTGAAGAAAAGCTTGAAAGGGAGAAAACTGCAAAGAACGAACTGATCAAGTTTTTACTTTCTCGGACATAGAGAAATGAGGTCCAAGTAGCTCCTAACATTCCAAATCAACCTATTTAGGTGGAGTAGGAACAATAAAATTATCAAAATTATCTTCAAGATTAGTAAAGAAGGTAATTTGAAGAAAATATAGCTCGACAACTTGCTACAAAAGATGCATAAATGAGGTTGAAACTTGTCAGACACGAGGCTCCTAAAGTTAAAATTCCAAGCTTCAGTAAAGGAGAGTATCTTATGTCTTCCAATCTTGAGGTTCCAAGTTTCCCTTCAATTCAACAACTTCTTATTAAGAAAAAAGCTAGCCCAACTATTAGCTTTCCAAACTATTTTTTTGCAGAAGGGATTCCTATGTTCAAAAAACCATGCTTCGTACAAGAGGAATCTATCCTTGAGGAGGTCGAGCCTACAATCCTTCAAGAGAATCCCTTCCCCAAGCTTATGTAGCCTCAAGAACCTCGACAAAATCAGCCTCCTTGTTTAGACAAAATCACCCCTTTCATAGAATAATCCATTGATATCTTGATTTCTCAAGATAATCAGGTTGTAGATCAAGAAGTAGAGGGTGTAGTTGTAAATCAGGTCTCAGATCAAGTAAAGGTTGATGTTTCTTATGATCTAAATGATATGATTAATGAACTTCCATGTTTTTTTTATGATGGGAAAGAAGAATCTCATATCACAGTAGTATTAGCCTCAGATCAACAAGAATAAAGTAACAAGGGTGATGTTCTAACTCCTCAATGAAGTTGCAATGAGGTAAAAAATCCTCTTCCACAACAAAATAAAAATTTGAATGAAGAGGATTTGTTTTGGGATGAGCTTGAGGTATTCATTTCAAGCTTCGACTTAAGACTCCTATCTATTGAAGAAGAACATTAGAAACAACAGTCTATTGAGCAAAATGAAGGGAATCGGTTAAGCATGCTAAATATTCAGGAATAAATAATTGAAGACAACCATGATTTGGAAGCCCAACAGGTTGATTCACAAGAAAATATTGTTCAAGTAGATCTAGAGAAGAAGCCAATAATAAATCTTGAAGGTATGAGCTTTAAAAACCATCATGAGGATAAGTTAGAGCGAACACCACATAATTAAATTGTTCATGAAGAGGTTTTATCTTCAAATATCATCAAATATTTTTGCTTCAACATTGTTGATGACTTATCATTTTCCAAAGCAAATTATTCTGATCAACATAATCAAGTGATCAGAGAGGTTTTGGTTGATAAGGGAGAAACTAGGAGAAAGAGTTATCAGTTTCTCATCTCAAAAGGATGCCCAATCGGGCATCTTTCCACGATTGAGATTACAAGCACACTTAATGAGGTTTCAGTCAAAGGAGATCATAGTGAATTTTTTTACATTATTCATGAATCATTGCAGAAGTTTATCAAAAATATTTTTGTGCTACATATAGTATCAATTGTTCGTGAAGTGAATCAACGTTTGTTATTAAGGAAGGGCGGATATTTCTCACAGCCAGTGAATGGTCATGTTTGAGCACTATCACTACTAGGTAGTGTAGGATAGGATATTTTTGTTTTTGCAATAAGTGCTCATTGCATAGTAGTTTCATTTCAGGTCAATTTTTCTTTCAATAAAGTACAGTTGCTACATGGGGTTTTCTAACTCTGTCTTAAATAGAGGTTCAATGGTTTCTTTTAGTTTGTATGGTTTGCAGCTAAGTTACAAGTTCATCTAAGCCAAAGAAGAGAAAAAAAAGACTCCATTCCCAATGGATATACATGGCAACTTGTCTATGGTGTTTAGCAGGCAAACATTCCACAGAGGTCACCAAATTGTTACCTATTTTTAGCCACAACTCAAAATAGATAGAGTTGAATTACAAATTCAAGCCAAAAGGTACACAAGATATTAAAAAAATTATGCTAAGTATTCATTATTGTGCAATGATTGATTACAAGTGAATTTCAATTATATTATGCAAGAGAATTTTGAAGGAATATCATGAAATTGCATAGTTTTCTTTTATTCATAAAGTAAAAACACAAGGTCCCACACAAACCATGGGAGTACCTATATCTTGTTAGATATAACATAGAAAATAAATACAAAAAAGGAAATGCATGAAATTAAACATGGAACCCATCATCATCTGGTGAATAATGAATCCCATTGTTGGAGTCTCTTTACACATCTTTGAGTCGTCCAACTACTTGAAGCTCTGAATGGAAACCTGTAGAGGTATAAGAAAGGTTGTTAGAGCTCGGGGTTCCACATTTAAACTTATGCATATCTAATCAAACACATACTTTCTACCTTATATCTAATCAAGAGAAGAAGATGAGCATTCAAGATTCATGACATCCATATCAAATCATCAAATAGAAATGAAATCATCATATTAACTTCTGAGCTTCAATTATTTTTCTAACTTTTTTGTTTAGTGTGCAGGTATAGGTATAATCAGATCATTAACCAAAAAATATTGTAATGAGTGGTGAGAAATGTGGATGCCACAAGGGTTGAGCCCAGCTCATGACAATAACATAAGCAACATGTAGAAGTGAAGAATCCAATTCTAGAGACAATCAATGAAATATACACAATTAGTTGTCATTTTTAGGTTGTTTCAGAGATCCAATTCAAGCCTTGTAAATGAATGTATAGCCTCAAATGAAAGCAATAATATCAAGCCCATAGCATGATCATGGTACCAGATAGTTCAAAATAAATTCCAACAATAGCTCATTGAAGAACACTAAGAGAAGACCTTAATGGGGTACACAAGGAATGAACACAATCCATTTAGTTGTATCTTCAAATGAACATAAATAAGCTAGCATACAATGCTCATACATGCAATCCAAGAGGGGTTTTGAAAGTCTCACCTCTGTCACACCAAGTTAAGAGAAACGTTAATACAGTGCTTTGTATGTCTACATTTTTCCTTATTTTGATGTTTGAAAACAATGGACATTAGATCTAAAACAGTGGGAGTGGTCTACATATCATTGTTATTATTACTATCATTGAGCCAAAAATAGATAGTGAACTTGGCATGATAATGGTAGTCCTATATAGACAATGATTTTCAAGAGAATATATGAGTGTTTATGGAACCTAATTTTTTTTATCCAAGACAATCCCATATGTAGCCTAACATCAAGTGAAGGTTTAGTTGTTAAAATTATAGTCCTGTATGATTAAACCTTTTTGGCAACTATAGAAGCTACAGTCATGTTTCATGCTAATGAAATATCTATTTTTGTAGTCATATGAACACCAAAGATATGAGAAAGGATAAAGATGTTAGATATTCATAGTCATGACAATCATTTTTATAGAGAAGGCCACAAGACCTCAACAATAGGATTAGTCTTCATACAATATAAATACCACAACATGGGAGATAGATTTTATCACAAATGGCCAAGATCCACTTGGGGTTTTACACTAAAATTTCAATAAAAAAAAAAAGGAGGGAGATACAAGCCGCAGTTATATTGAAGGAGATTCAGAAATAACTAACCCTCAAATGGAAGCATAGAAAAGGAACAAATACTCTATTTCATAGAATGCTTCAGGGAGGCCATCTCGTGGGAATGATATGAATAATGAAAAACATGAGAATTCTCAAACAAATACATATCTCAGCATGGATTTTTCTTTTTTTTTGGAAACCTTTGAACATCAAGAACAAAGCCATCGATATTCTTAGAAATCCATAAAGAAAAAAAAAAGCAATCATATATACAACCACAGCCAAAAATGTAGAAGTTTCATTATTTTTGCATCTATTGCGCTCAAACTTGAGCTTCCCACAACAAAAAAAGGAGTGATGAATGTAGAGATTCAATAATACAGTGCTTACCCATGGCCGACCTTGATGGAAACTCAACATCTTGCAACATGGAAAGCTTTCTCCCAGATGTCAAGTAAAAACTCAATGAAAATCCTAGTATAGGCCTTAGAGGAAAACATAATGAAAATATATCAGAGGATGGTCATGGAGGTGGCCTCAAACCCCAGAAAAAGTGGCTTCAAAAATGAAACATAAGCCAATATTTCAATGAAAATAACACTTAGCTAATTTTTTTTGTCAAAGGCCATCAGAAACAACATAAAGAGCAAGAGTTCAAACTTCAAACCCTCATAGCGGTGCAAGGTTCTCCTAGAAATAGGTTTTTCCAAAGTTACAAAGTGAGAATAGAGGAATGTTTAGGTTTCAGAGCTTTTACTCATTGCACAAAGAGTATTTTTTAGCACATTTTTTTTTGCAAATTATTTCATATTATCCTTTTTGCATAGTGGTAAAGAATTTAAAGTCTTTCAAACCCAACAATTCAAATCATGATGCCATAGGGGCCCGTGAGGGCTAAGATTCCTTAAAGTTGTTTTAAAGAAAAGTGAAAGTAAATAATGGTAAAGATAAGGCTTGTGCCTTATATCTGTTATTACATTTGCATGGAGCTAGGAGGTGGTGTTAATATATAAGGTCTATTTTTGCATATGGAGTGACAAGGTGTCACACATGATAAAATATGCAACGAGTACATATGCATAGGAGTTATAAGGTGTTATGTGATACATCTCTATCTTGCATGGGAGAGATAAGGAGTTTTTTTTTTTCTTTTCTTCTAAAGGGAAAATACATATCAAATTTGCATGATTTTGCAATTAAATAAATGTAACCGAATAATAAAGTAATGTGCACTTATAAATTGCTTTATTATTTTTTTACAAGTTGTAAAATCAAGAAGATAAGAAAAATTATAACATAGTAAAGTAATTATCCTAACTAATTTATTTATTGCTCATATATCTCGAAATCATCCAAATCTAGAGGAGAGAGTTAACTAAGGTCTTTTAAAGTTATTTGCTTATTTTTTGGCTAGATTTGGAGATTTTGGTCCACCTTTTGGTCAAACTTATAGAGGAGAATAGTTTGGAGCTATTTTAACCCGATTTGGGGGAGTTATAGACCTTATTTTTTAGGATTTTCTTGTGTTCTCATGAGGAGGATATTCATACTTTTAGTTCTCGCTCAATTTCATTTTTGGTTGCTTTGTGCATGCTTATTGTATATATTGGAAAAACTTAGTCATTTTTCCTCTAGTTCTTATTTTTTGACTTTTTCTTCAGTAAAGAGACTTAATATAGCTCAGCTTTCAAAATTTAATATATTGTTATGCAACAGTTTTAACAGGTTAATTAGTGTATGATTTGCAGAAGATTCCTTTAATTTCTAGTATTTTCAAATTTTTCCTTCAAGATTTGAAACATCATTATTGTGTAGGATTTGATCGAAGGATTATTTTGTTATCAATTTTGAGACCTTTAATATTTTTGTCTCCTTCATAAATTTGTGTATGCATTTTAGTTTAATTTCACTAGTTAAACACTGTGCATGTAAATGATTAAACAGTTTAGTCATGAAAACCATGTTTTCCCTTGAATATTGTATTCAATAAAGGCCTTTGTTTAAAACATTCAGTTGATTAAGCTACTAGATTAGGTTGTGCAAATAGAAGTACTGGGTAATCATTTGTGAGTTAAGTGTGCACATTAGTTTCTTTCAGTGCATCACCATAATCAATTTTTCTAGTTTTACATTAGATTAAGTCCTTTTCCCTTTTCCCATCAAATTTTTAAGTCCACAATTAGAGAATCAAATAGGAAGCACCCTAGAATTTGAAGGTATATCTTCACCATGGGAATATCATAGCCTGAAGATAGTTCCCATGTTTCAATAGATTGGTGAATTTAGGCATTCAAGCATTCAAGTGCAATTTGTTTGACAACAGTATGCTAAAGCTATTATTTGTTCTAATGTGCTCTTATAAATTTAGGTGCAAGCTAACAAAGTTGCACTTGAGGTTTCTCACCTGCAATTTCTATTTTATCAATGAGGCAATTCCTTGTGTAGTTTTGTTTGGGTGTCTACTTCGCCCACCTCTTCCCATGGCTGGTCACCTTCTCAAGGCCGATAGGGGAGTAGTTATGCATGTCCCCGCTCTTAGCCTCCCCTTTGGTGATATTCTCGCCCTCCTCAAAAAATCTGATCTCCTCTACCATGGGCTAGCTAGGGGTGGCCTTCTGGCATTGCTTCATGGAGAAGCAGTGGTGGTTTCGAGTGGCCCTCTGATGAACCTCCTTCTTCTGGCTCTAGTTGGCCAAATAGTGGTAAAATTTTTATACATCCGGTGCTTACAATCTCTCCTTGGCATGAGGATGAAGATAAAGAGAAGGAAAAAGATGTTGACGATGGTTGTGGTTCTCCTCTCAATGTCACTCTAGACCCTAGTGATGTATGGGGGATGAACATGGATGAAAGAGACCCTCTTGGCTCTGTTGGCACTACTTTGGCCGCTTAATGGACTTTTTTAATGTTTTTTAATCATGGACTTTGGGGCTCAGCCCATGTGACTGGTTATTTTTTTTGTTCTTCTGGGTGTTGCCCATATGACTCTCGGGGTGTGCCTTCTTACCACCCATATTTTTTTGTGAATATGTAACTTTATCTTTATTTTAATATTGATAGTTGTCTATTCATCAGAAAAAAATAGAAGTCTCTCCCAATTGTAGCATTTAAAATGGAAGCTTCTCACCACCATTCTCTTGCACAAATAGTCTAATCTCTCCTACCTCATCCACATTTTTAGAATTGTTTACTACACAACATTTCTAGAGGAATTTCTAGAGAATTCTAAGACCTCTATTTATAGAGGCATCTATAAATTTTTTTAGTAAACACAAAGAGGAAATAGTTACGTTTATTTTGAAAAAGTATTTATTTTTTAGAGTCTTTCATGTGTGTTTTATTCTACCCTACATCCTCCATTTTTCTCTGTTAATTTTCTATGTTCTATATTTGAACAACTATTTGTGTGATGCATCGGTTTTGGTTTTAACACTGATGTGTATTGTTGTTATGTAATATTTATATATATGTATGTATCTGTTATCATTCTAATTGCTAACAATTGGTATTATACTAAAAATTTCTAACAAGCAGTATCAGAGCCAAACTATTAGAAGGTTTGGTGTGTGTAGGGATTCATTGAGCAGTCATGGAGGAAACAATAGTGAGCGATATGGAGAAGTTAAATAGGGCTAACTTTTCCCTATAGATCCCAAATGGAGGATATATTGATTTTGAAGGATCAATATTTTCCAAGTAACAAAATATCAAAGAAACCCACAACGATGGAAGATGAAGATTAGAAAAAGCTAGATAGAAATTTGATTGCAACCATTCATCAATATCTGGCTAAAAATATGTATTTTAATGTTGTCGGAGAGAAGATAGCAGTAGAACTATTTAAAAAGCTTCATGATTTATATGAGAACACAACATCAAATAAGGTGTTCTTAGTGAAGAGGCTATATAATCTTAAGATGAAGGAGGGAGCTTTAGTGAAAAAAAATAAAAATGAATTAAATATCATTACTAGTCAACTTGCCTCAGTTAAAATGTTTTAGATGATGAAATTAGAGCTATTTTACTAATGTGCTCTATGCCAAATAGCTAGGAAAATTTGATTGTCACTATGAGCACTTTAGTGCCTACAGGAACCCTGAAGTTTGATGATGTCATTAGCAATGTAATGAATGAGAAGCTGCAAAAAAATTCAATTGCAAAAAACAAAGGAGGATAATCTTTAGACCTACTTGATTTTAGTAGGAGGATTGATCGAGACCATCAAGGATTCTCAAGATCGATAGGTAGATCCAAATAAAAAAGGGGCAAGATAACTTTTTATCATTATCGAAATCCAGGGCACATGAAGAGAGAGTGTCAAGTCTATAAGAAAAGCCAGAAACATCAAAATCAAAAGCCAACAAGAAGAAATGAAGGTGGGACCACTACTATAGCTACGAATGGAGATGTTTTAATTACTATTTTAGTAGATGTATGCTTGAATACATCTAGTAGTAGCTTTCATTGGATCCTTGATTCTAGGTAATCTCACCATGTAACTCCATGCAAACAGAATTTTACTGCATATAATCCTTGTGATTATGGTAGATTTCATTTGGGAAATAATCATTTTGGTAGTATTGTTTTAGTGGGAGATGTCAAGATCAAGACGAAGGAGGGACAAGATATCCTACTGATAGAGGTTAGACATGTACCATAAATGTGTATGAGCCTGATCTCTATGGGATGTCTAGATGATGAAGGCTAGTTTGTAAGCTTTTAAAAAGGTGGCTCAAAAATCAGTAAAGGAGCGTTGGCCATGGCTAAAGGATCCAAGACCAATAATTTGTATACATTGATGACAATGATAGAAAGATTAAATATGTTTGTTGTTGCAAAAGAAGGAAACTCAACACTTCATCCCTTCAAGGGAGGAGTAATTTTCAATAAAAAAAATTGTTTTGTTTTTGCAGTGTGTTTCCCCTTTCTATAATTTTTCCCTTAATAATGTTTTGTTTTCCATTCCCATAACAATTTCATCATTTTTTAGGTGATTTCTAGGAAATGTCCAACTATTAGGTGATTCTAGGAAGTTCAGTCATAGGTGACTTAGGAAAAATTTTGCAAGTAGGTGATTAGGATGTAATGTTGACTCTGATACCCAATGGACAAGGCATTGGTCTAAGCTAAAAATCCAAATATTTTATAGTTCTCCTATGTCAAAATTATCCAACATGGTCCCCAGGCGGAGCAAATTTTTGTAACCCAAATTAAAATTTTGCTACACTTAGTCATTTTGACGAAATGAGTTAAAGTCTTATCAAAATTGGGGTTTTGTATGTCTTGCATGGGGGTGATAAACTTGAAATTTTAAAATTATGACAATCTGGGTCAGTTCAGAATGACTAAATCTACAAAACCCAGATGTCAATTTTTCAACCCTAAATTTTAGGAAAACTTTTATTTTTAGCAATTTTCTAAAAATATAAAAAATTTCTCAATTTCTTTCGAAACGAATATTGGAATTTTTTTCTAGAAATAGAGAATTTTCTAAAAATAGAAATTTTTCCTTCTAAGGTTAAGATTGATTTTGAAAATCTAAGAAATTTTTCTAAGTCTAGTGAACCTGGGCACCCCTAGAGAGAATACGCACCCAACTTTTCAAGGCATCATATGATGGAATCAGAGATGGGGTTCCCAAATAATTTTGTTCAGATTCATCCTAGCACCATAGAGAGCTTAATAGTGCAGTCATTCGATCATGCAATCATCTGAAATCCAAGATCAAACAAAGGAGTTTCATGTTGAAGACAAAATGCAAATCATGAAAATGATGAAAAATATTCTTAAGTCTAGTAACTCTGGGTGCCCTAGGTGACTAGGGGCACCCAGCCTTTTGAATGACCTAATCCAACTGTTACGGTTTGTGGTTGTGATCAATCTCTTTAGTTTTTGGCCAGCTTTGCAATGGATGTCCTCATTAGCTCGTCAGATCACCTAATTGCCGACAAAATCATATCAAAAAGGGTTCATGGAGAGAGGTGTTTAGAACTCTGAAGGTGAAAAACAAATAAAAATGCATAAGTCTGGTGAATCTTGCCACCCCAGAAGAAGGGCACCCAATTTTTTGAGGTGTTAAACGAATGAATTTGCAGAAGATGCCTCTAATATTGCTTCATCAGACCTGATCATGCTATCCAACACAATCATCAACATGTTCATCAAAGTTGGAAGTCATCAGATATCAAAGGTTGAATAGAGGAAAAAAGTGAGTAAAATGACAAAAGATGAAAGCAACAGTGAAAAACTCAAAAATTTCACTAACTCTGGAGAAGTCAGGCACCTCTAGCCAAGAAGGGTGCCTAGGGTTGTAAGGCATCAAATGTCAATTTCAGAGACAAAGTATCCAAGAGACCCCTTCCAAAATCTTCTTAGCTATCCAATGAACCTGTCAGCTAGTCAATCTAACTAGTATAACGTTCAGAATCATGAATTCATCCGAAGGTCAGAAGACAAGCAAATTTTGAAGATCATAAAATGGATAACACTCGAGAAAGTGGGTGCCCCTAGAGAAGATAGCCACCTGACAATTTGAATGGTCAAATGAAGTTTTTGTCAAAAGTTATCTCCAGAACAATGTCTTCAGATTTGATCAAGCTTCATGATGAATACATTTAGTTCGTCCGTTGGATCAATCTAGAAGTCAAGAGACAAGATTAAACTAGGGTTGAAAATTGAGGAGAAGTTGAAAATGGTGAAAAAAGGGTTAAGTTTGGAGAGAATGGGCGCCTAAACTCAAGAAGGGCACCCAAGTTACAATGCCTTAGTAATTTTTTTGAAAATTCCAAAATATCTTGAAAGGAGAGGGAAAATGACTAAGTTTATTGCATGAACTAAAATTAGGGTTTCAAGAATTAGGGTTTTGAAGGCTATTTCTCAAGACAAAATTTATTTAAAGGCATCTTTGTTTTTTATTTTACATATTTTCTTGCAGGTGGCTTCAAGGAGATATAGAGCAGCAACTTCAAACCTTTATTTTTCAAGATTCAAGAACATAAACTTGCTGGTTTTTCATGAATTTTCAGATCAGCACTCAAGAAGGCTTTCTTTTTCACACTTTTTTCATCCAAAACATCAATTTTTTTATAGAGGCCATTGTTTTCAATTGTCAACAAGTTGGTTTAAGCAAGTTCTATCTTCTGGATAATTTTTGAGGAATTTTCTCAAGGTTGCAATAGCTACTTTTTATTTTGCATGTCAAAAAAAACTTCAAAACTTTCCACTTCCAATATTTTGGGTCTATCTCAAATGTTCTTTTGGACAAAACCCATATCACATCTTTTTCAGTGAAACTTCAAGTGGCTTCTTTTTTACTGAAACTTCGAGGTTTTTAAAATCTAACCAAATGGGTTCATCCAGAATGTGCCTCTAAACAAAACCCAGATGTCAGCTCCTTTTTTCTTTTTCAAAGATAATTGGGGTTTGTTGCTTTTTCAGTCTTCATTCAAAATTTTCAAAAACGGACGATCTGGGTCTTCTTATAATGAAATTCTAAACAAAACCCATATCTCAGAAAAAAAATCCAAAAAATTCATCTATTTGACGAAGAAAATCAAGAGTCTAAAAATAGAAAGTTGTGCAAAACTTGTTAGAACATTGGCATGTTTATAACCAATCTCTGAGTTTTGCATGATCTATTACACTCCTATAGAGTATAAGACTAGATCAGCCATGTACCATGATTTCATTGAAATGACTGAAACTAACTTAATTCATATTAGGCCAGTGTTCAATTTGTGTACTTTAAAAAACCTAGGCAATGTCACCATCAGGGACCTTGGCCATTCAGGTCTTCTTGCAGCAACATCCATACCTATTTTAGTTCAAATTCTGGAGTTTGTAATTGCTTGCATCAAGCATTACAATCTAAAAATGAGGGAGATTCAGTCAGTGGATGAAAGACTCATTTGCAACCTAAAGCCTGACATGATAGAAATATGTTTTTCAATTCCACCTTGGCCCGAAAGCATTACTATCTCTTGAGAAGAATGCGGAAGAGTATGGGAAATGGATAAAAACAAGTACAACAAGAATATTGCATTAAAATGAATGAAAGAAAAATAGAAGTCATTCCAAAGAATGTTGAGAGAGGTGAATTCAAGGACAAAATTTCCATCATCATCACCTTGCTCAGCTGGATCACAGGCCAATAAAATGTAACTAAGTTTTAGCCCTGGATGTTTTACGTGATACCTCACATCATGAAGAAAGTGGAATTCTATGACTGGTATACATTGATTAGTGATTTCCTTCATCACCAGATAACTGTGTATTTTAATAGGCATGAATTCCACATGATCTTTGACCTAGTCTACCTAGTTGCTTTCCAAGGAAAATTCAGAGGGTTGAACATTGAGGGGTCCTTAAATGTTCAACATGTTTAAAATTACTACACTCAACTAGAGTTTGTTGCATATTCTCATCACTGCAATAGAGTGAATTAAGCATTCTTAATTTATATAGTGCATGACTTAGACAATGAGCTAAATGTATGCATTTCATCTTCAGCCAGTGCAACAATGTCAGAATGGGAATATTGGTATATTCAATTTGCTACTTTCACCCATTTGAGGATCTATGTCTATTATGGTGCTCATGTTATGTTACCTAGGTATCCATCTGATGAGGTTGTATGTATGGAGTTTCTTAGGCAAGTATCAAATGTTCACACCCACTTGCGAAGCAAAAAGAAACTAGCATTCAACTTCCCTTTTGCATTAGGCATTTACAGGTGCAGGTCATACCTAGTCTACCTAGTTGCTTTCCAAGGAAAATTCAGAGGGTTGAACACTGAGGGGTCTTTAAATGTTCAACATGTTTACAATTACTACAATCAATTGGATTTTGTTGCATCCTCTCATCACTACAAGAGAGTGAATGAAGCATTCCTAATGTATACTATGTGTGACTTAGATTACGAGCTACATGCACACATTTCATCTATAGCCAGGGTAGCAATGTCAAAATGGGTAAATTGGTATATTCAATTTGCTACTTTCACCTATCTGAGGGTCTATGGCTTTTCTGGTGCTCCTGTTATGCTACCTAGGTATCCATCTGATGAGGTTGTATGTATGGATTTTCTTAGGCAAGTATCAAATATTCGCACCCACTTGCGAAGCAAAAAGAAACCAACATTCAACTTCCCTTTTTCATTAGGCATTTACAAGTGCAGGTCATCGGTTGTTATTGGTGGAGAGTAGCAGTGCTCATTCCATGAATAACCCCCTATGAAATTTGTATGTTTCCTATGTTCGTGATGTTCAAGCACACAAAACAAGTCAATTTTCAATCCTTCTCGAAATGAATTCCAAAGTCTCAAGTAGTCAATTTGAGCATCCCCCCACATTTGCCTCATGAAGACTTCAAAATGAGTACCTTCATGAGCCCTCACTGTCAATACTTAGCAAAAGAGTGAAAAGTGTAGTTGACTTGAAAAACAATGCCCTACTTCACTTTGGAAAAATGACTAAGTGTTGAAAATGCAAGGGCGCACAAAATTAGTGCCCTTGCACTTAAGTGACTTTGGACTTTGGTGCAAGGGCACTAAAAAAGTGCACCATTCCACTTAAGTTTATGACTTAGACAATTTTGGTTGAGGCAACCTTTATAAGTTTGTTTGCACTTTTCACTGAAAGTTCCATTCTTCATGCCTCAATTAAAGGCTCAACTTGAGTTGGTTTTTAAGACTTCCAAATCACTTAAAATTGATTCTTATTCATTTCTTCTCACTTTTATTTTGTTCTTCACCTCTCCTTTTGCTGGTCAACCAAGCTCACCATAGGAAAACACATTTTTTGCAGTCAAGGTTATCTTTTCAAGTTTTGGCTTAAATCTTCCACTTTGTTTCAGTTATGTTCTCCGTTCACCTTTCTCATGATCAGTGTTTTGAATCACACATTTAATGGTTTTTATTCCTTGACAAAAAAAATGTGCCTCCTTATCAAAAACGTAGGTTTCTCAATCAAATTTTTCTCTAGATTCTTCATGCTCCCATGCATCCCTTTGTATCTCCCTCTCTCTTTTTTCTTGAGTCGCGTTTTTTCTTTCTTTATTTTTTTATTTTTTGTTCATTTCTCTCATGCATTTTTATTTTTTGGAGACACGCATTTTTTGTAAGATTGGAGACATTCATTTTTCTGAAAATGGAATTCATATCATACACCATGTTTCAATAATCTTGTTGGTTCCTTGAAAAATTTTCCTCTCCTCATACCGAAGGTGTCATTCTTGCTCACCCTTGCAAATTTTTCCTTTTTGACAAGTGTGTCAAAGCGCTAAAAAAGTGCACCCTGACATTCTTTCACAAAATGTTTCTAACATTGAAGTGCAATGGCACACTTTTTCAGTGCTATTGCACCAAGTTTCTTTTAGCACAAATTGCAAGGGCATTGATTTTCAGCGACCTTACACTTTTTCTTGCATTCTCTTAAAACAATTCAAGATTGTCTAGCTTCACTTTGAACCACTTCTCGTCCATTTATTGCATCATTTTGCATGCTTCATCACTTACAAGGATTATTTTTGTAGACTGTAATGTGCTCCAGACTCTTCTCCTTCAAACTCTATTCTAAATGTCTTCATCTAAAAACCATGCTTATGTAACCATTCAATAGTGTTAGCCAAAATTGGTGCCAACCTTTCTCTAATGGAAACACTCTCCTTCTTTGACCACTAAATTTCATAAAGGGCGCTAGGATTAAATTCACTATTGGAAAGAAGGATTCTCGAGCCATCCATGAGGAAGAAACTACAAAATTTGAACCATCATGCTTGAAAGGAAAGGAATCTATTTATGAAGAGATAGATTCTGATGAAGAAGAAAGTACAAGTGATCATTCTCCTGAAGATGAAGATTCAGAAGAAACACACTCCAATGAGGAAGAGCATTCAAAATATGAACATGAGTTTGAAAGTGACCAAGGAGGTGAGAAAGAAAAAAAGGATCAAGAGAGTGATCAAGAGGAACTCATGCATGATGAAGAATGAGCTATGTCTCCACCTAAGCATGTAGCTGAAGATTTTCCCCAATCATCATCACCTGTAATTTCAAGTGTTCCTCGTACATTTACCATTCCAAAAACTCCTTTGCCACCTTTTTCCACATTGCCTATTCCCAAATCTGTCATACCCACAGTAGACACAACACCACTCCCTAAAGCATCAACCATACTAGATACTCCTTCAATAACCAGTATTCAAATGATTGACGCTTTATCAGGTTCTCCATCATCTATTCCTAGCTTGTATTTGCCATCATATGATCTCAATTCAGAAACTAAGTTTAATAGATTTATGAGTGACTCTCTGCAGAATCAGGTTAGTGTGCAAGTTTATAGAACAGTGATGATAGATACTTCACTAATTGTTTCCATAATTTTCCTTCCTTCAAAAGTGGTGGTAACAGAATAATTGATAGTCAATCATGAATATTTTACCTCTTCTCTTCCCCCATGGTTGGTATCCCACGTATCAAAGCGAAAGAAGAAAATCCTTTCTCCAGATGAGCTCAATCTTGAAGTGATAGCCCCTCCAAAGGCCAAGGGTAAGAAGAAGGTGAAATTATATTCACGGCTTCAGGTTGGCAAAGCAAGTGAGAAATATGCAGAGATTGAAATTCCACCTCAAGAGGAAGCAGATGTTAATATGGAAGACTATACAGTAACAAGAGTCTAGCTTGGCAAGGTTACTAATGAAAGTGCCAAGGAATATGTGCAAGTGACTTTGAATATACTGGGAGGGTGACTAGACAAAATGGATCAAGCTCGTGACTTATACAAACAAAGGAAAAAGCATTATGCTACTATTATTAGAAATCTTGCAGGATCTTCCAATAATGCAAACTGTTGGTAATGGTAAGCCCTGAGGACCCAGCTATCAGGAAGGCTGAGAAATTTCTCTCCAAAGGTAAAGAATTGTATGACTTTAACAACAAAGTTGAAGAACATTGTTCTCAAATTATAATTGCCATAGATGAGAAGGATACTTAGATAGCTTAGCTCAAATTGGAGGTGGATAAAGAAGAATTTTTCCTTTTCCATGAGCTCAAAGAAATGGAAAAATTCCTGTCATTTTTGGTGCAAATGAAATAGGTAAAGCTTAGTAAACTGGTGGAAGCTTGGATTATTCCTGACAAGGAAAAATATGTTGAGTTAATAGAATCATTGAAGCATCATATTTAGACGATCAAATATCTTATAGAAGATCTCCACCAAGTTCATGAATATGTGTAAGAACATCGAATTCTTCTTGAAAAAAGAGTTAAGGAGTTTCCAAGCAAGCTTCTCGAAGAAAACTGTATCTTCCTCTCATCCATAGAACTATCATAGACCTTCAAAGAATCTATCATGAGTCAAGTAGAGAGTGTAGAATTTTCAAATGCCTCTATAAATGATCTTTGTGATATCAAGCTCACCCTCGATAACCTTAATACGCATCTTGACAAGTCAAAAATGGTTCGTTCATCCACTAGGAGATTAGTCATGAGGATTCACACCATTGTGGATTACACCGTTCATCTGGATGAAAAATTGATGCATGAGACCAGGAAGAAATATGAAGACTTTAACACCCAAGCAAGGAACCATGAAGACTCTTAATCTTCTAGTGTTGAATATTTTGATGCATTCTAATATGCATTTTGTAAATAGTTTTTGACATCTTGAATTTTGTTTTGTAAAGTGTAATTACACCGAAAATATGAGATGTAATTTGATGGATAAGAATTACACTTTGAATTAATCAAAGTTAGGGTTCCCTATTTTTTCTCATCTAATTCGCTAACTTTACTCCACTGATTTCCTAGATTAGCTCTTACCTCTTTTCTATAAATAAGAGGGATCTATATTGTAATAGTTACCTGTTGATATTTTCCAATGAAGTGTTGCCCTTTTGTAATGAACATTGAAACTTTGTGTTCAATTTTGTGAAACTGGAATCTAATCAATAAAGAAGGAAGTTGCATGCCAAAAATTTTATTGGAATCAATTCTCTTTTGATTTGAGTAATATTGGTGGTGATTAGCGAATTGTATTTAAAGGCCTTCAATTAGTTTATGTAAAATTTGTGTAACATCTATTATGTAAAATTTGTGAAGCATTGTAAAAAATCTTCTCTGAAAAAAGGAAGAAGCATGAATGTAACACACACACCCCATTTCGTAAGTGTAGTGTACATTGTGTAAATATTTTATTAGTTTTACTATAGCTTGTGTTAGGATTAAGAAGGGTGCCTCCCCTTTCTGAGAGGATAGATTCTATCTCACATAGTTGTGGCTGAATTCTAGGTTGTGTAATCTATTGAAAAGTTGATTACATAATTTTCACCCAACACTTTCCAAGGAAAATTCCGAGGGTTGAACACTGAGGGGTCCTTAAATTTTCAACATGTTTACAATTACTACACTCAACTAGAGTTATTGCATCCTCTCATCACTAAAAGAGAATGAATGGAGCATTCCTAATGTATATAGTGTGTGACTTAGATGATGAGCTACATGTATGCATTCCATCTATAGTCAGGGCAACAATATCAAAATGGGCAGATTGGTATATTCAGTTTGCTACTTTCACCTATCTGAGGGTCTATGGTTATTCTAGTGCTCCTCTTATGTTACCTAGGTATCCATCTAATGAGGTTGTATGTATGGAGTTTCTTAGGCAAGTATCATATGTTCACACTCGGGTATGTACAGGATCATCATGGAAAAAACGAGCCCTTAAGTGGCAATGAGAATTCAAAAAATCAGAGTTAGACAAATTGACGTAAAAATTTGAATAAGTTATCTATATTATTTCAAAAATATGTAAGAATAGAATCTATAGAAAATTGAAATTAGTTTCTAAACTACTAGGTTTATTTATAAAAAGAAAATATATATTTGTTGAAAATTTGAAATTTCAATGTAGTAGTACTTAAATTTTAGGGAAAAAATAAGAAGCAGGTGTCTGTTTGACCGCCCTAACCATAATAAAATGATAATATTTTTTATAATATTTTAGATATAAGTAGAGGTTTCATGTACCAATGTGATGCATATTTTTTTGTAATTTTTTCCAAGTAAGTAATTAATTATTATTTTTTTATTACAACTTTTAAAAAGTATAAAAACTCGTATGTTTCACAACCTTAACTTGCTCAAAACTTCATGATTTTTATTTTTTTTTTAATCTTATAGTATGTGAAGCATAGAATGTGATGCATATTTTAGATTCAAAAAATGTCCTACCATTTGAAAGCTATAAATGGTTTTCAATCAACCTATCAATCAAGACTTTAGTCGTAATTCAAATAGAAAATGAATACTAATAATTTATTAAATTCAAAGTAAAGCATAATTTATATTGATGGAAAGCTAAGAATATCCTTTAAAAACCCTTTTCAATTCATCAATTTTGGGTTAAAAATAATTTTTCAGCCACATGGGCCATCATATCACTTACATATTGCGAGTTTTTCGCCCATCATGATCCTACACATACCCACCCGCTTGCAAAGCAAAAAGAAACCATCATTCGACTTCCCTTTTCCAATAGGCATTTATAGGTACAAGTCATCTGTTGATGCTAAGATAACGGGTAATGATTTAGCTAGACTTGGTCTCAAGCCTTTTAGCGATAGAAAATCTTATGATCCCCATGGTGTCTATGCAGCCAAACTTGGTCAAAACTTCACTCACATACCCACATTGGAGGATTTTTGGACCAATTGCAGAGATGAAGTCGAGGTCCAAAGGCGTAGCAATAGTAGAATCACTCTTCATCATATGAAGGATTTCTTATCCAAAGATATTTATGGATTGTCAGATGATGACAGAGATGTGCTTCTCCCAGCTTATACTGATAAGAAGATTGAGCAACAACCTCTTCCACAGGTAAATTGGGCTCATAAAGAATACATTTCAGTGGCAGAAAGGACTCATCAAGTGGTTGAATATAGAAAAAATTTCTTAGTCCTTAAAAGGCAGAAGTCTATTCATATAGCAGAGCCACCAAGGGTTCATTCATCACTTCCTTCTTCTTTCAGAGCCCATTCGAAATGAAAAGGTCAAGAACGTTGTAAAGGGCAGTAGGCCAACAAAGACCTACACAGGTATTGTCATCTAGGAGGAGCCAGTGATAGAAACAAAAGTTCCTCCACATGAGCCCATACCTCAAAAGGAAAGAAAAGATGTGCCTTTGACACATGAACCTTTTCCATCCTCAAGGCCTTCACCAATTCAAATTGATTTGGAAGAAGAGGAGGTAGAGGAAGAGATTGTAGTTGTACTTCCCATGGATGTTAGTTGAAATACCACATTTTGGCTTGAGAGATCCTTGGGAACGACAAGAAGAAGGCCTTCTTATCAAGTAAATGTTGGTGATCTCAATGTATATTAGGAAGCACCTAAGAATAAGGTAAAGAAATAAATACACTTTGAGATAAATCTTGATGGTGAGATGGTCATGGATATGACTACGCCTCTTGAACACAAAATTAGAGATGAGGTGAATGTTGATGAGTTTGTAATGGTGAAGTCTAATCTTGGAAAGAACATGAGACATGTTGATATGACCTTGTTCAAGATTCTATCTAAGAACATTCAGGAAAGATTGTAAAAGATGGGGAAGACAAGACAACACTCAAGGCTAGAAACCGTCAACTCCATTTATATATCTCGAACCTCATTCAGGGAACTTCACAAATAACACATTTTCTACTCTAGCTTTTAGAAACACCAGTTGATCAGCAACAGTTGAGATAGTTGGTCATTTGTGGGAAACAAACTCAAGAGTGGATTCAATAGAGCATCACTAAGGGCACATAAGTTCTAGCTCAGATATTTCAACAGAGATATAAGACACATGATTTACGTCAGGGTATCTAGGATTTTGAACAGTTGATAGTCGAGTTCAAGCCTACATATGTATGGAATCATAATTGCAGATTTAGATATGGCATACGGCTCTACATTGGTCAAGGAACATAAACGACAAATCCTGGAATGGAAAGAAGATCACCTTTTCAAGGTTAAGACATGAAATAATATTTGAGGAGTTCATTACATACAAGAAAAGAGTTATTGATTCTCTTGCATTCATAAGAGCATTTGTTGCAGAAATTCCTTTTTGATATTGTCAGGATGATGGTTCCTATTTTGGGCTTGATGAAGTCCAAACATAGTTTTAGAGTGTTGTTTGTAGAAGCAATGACAATGACAAAAAAATGAGTCATCTTTTGATGATGTCAGCAAAGTTTGAGAAAGCATCCAAAGAGAATGAATATTTCTTGAGATCTATTGCAAATGGTGAAGGAATCTTAGAAAAGTGACATTTTGTTATTAATAGCATGTTGCCACTCCCACTACGAATGAAGTTGCCCACTTCTTAGCGAATGCAATTGAGATTTAAATCAACTTTCTTCTTAAAGCTTCTTCCTAATCTTTCTTTCTATTCTTGTTATTATTCTTATCCATTCTTTGAGGATAGCGAGAAAATAGTTGTAATGAGTTGGAATTTTGTATTTTTAGATGATTTCTCAGTTTTAGATGTTTATATTTTCTAGGATTAGAAATAAATCTTGCATGTTGGCAAGTGTTAATTGTAAAAGCAAGGAGATTTTAGGGTTCCCTACTCCTTTTCTTAGCTATAAATAAGAGCATTTTTTTCTCATTTTAGTTTATCCGTGCTTGTGATAACAAAATTGTTGAGCCTATGACTTCATGTTTGTTATCAATTAGTTTCAGTTCACTTTGTGTTAAGGGAAATTTTACATGCCTCTTTTATATGCAAGTTCTTGTTCAGTACATGTGTCTTGTGTCAACTGATAATCTGGTTTGATCAAATGTTCTGTGTATTTTGCCACAACTTTAAGTCCCGAGATTGTAACTTTGTGCCAATTTTTTAGTAAATAAAGTCCTAAGCGTGCTTTCCTGTCCCGATATAAAAATATTAGATTTTAATTTATTATGTTGTACTAGAAGTGTGAGGAAATAAAGTCTTGAGCGTGCTTTTCTACCTTGATATTAAGTCTCATATTTCCATTTATTGTGCAATGTTGTTATGATCTCTTTTTTTTAGGTTGCATTGAAATTCAGTACATGTATGTTGAGAAAAGTTTGTTTAAGTATCTTTGTTAGAAAATTAATCTCATCCATTTCTAACTCTCTTTCTTTGTATTTACTTGAGAGGCTAGAAACATCAATAGTGCAGGTTAGTTGTAGTTTTTAACTTTCATTAAAGGGAAAACATCAACTGTAACATCTCGAGTTCTATAACCTTGTGTTCTCACAACTGAATCAAAAAGATAGGAAAAATTAGTTTAGTTTACTTCATTTATGCAAAATCAGCAAAAGAGGGAGCTTCCCCTCCTAATTAGAAGAGAAGTTTACTGCACATAGTTATTTGTTTCCAAAATGCATTCCAAAGGTGCAATTTTAAACGCCAATAGTTTTAGGGTGCCCATCATGGGGCACGAGGCATGGAACTAAAATAAAGCTTAAGCTTTATAACAGGTGAATGAATCTCTAGCATCCTACCACTCCAATTCAACAACCTGATCTTACACCTCCAGTTATCTAGCCAAATCTTGAGATAATTGAAGGAGAGCAAGCAAAAATTATTAGCAACCTAAGGAGTTTCATCTTTGAGAAGAAGGAGACCCCAGCGAGAAATGGAGAAAAGCTACTAAGATCCTAGACAAAGAAGAAAGGAAAGCCAATATTGCAGTTAGAAGACTTGTATTGCCTAATCCCACATGGAATTAGATAATCCTAGCTTACATTGTCTATACAATAAGAAGGAGGAATCCTCTCTTTCAAGGAGACACCGACATTGATCCTTTCTTATCGCATCATATCCAAGTTGGAGATCCATCCAACGAAGCTCCTTAAGTAATCATTGTACCTAATATCAAAGAAGAAGAACCCAAATTCAAAGAAGAAGAACCTGTAGTTCAACGAGGAGCAATGGGTGACAACAATGACAACATCCTCAACAAAAATCACAACTAGAGGCACCTGATCCCATTGCCTTCGGGCAATCAAATTGGACCTTTAGCATTGGCAGCAAATCATGAACTTCCTAAGGGATTGAGGAAGCACTTCCTGTGGTTCAATGGAGATAGAACACAACATCTTAATGATCATGTCTTAGCATTCTCAATAGCATATGGTCTCATGCATGTAGCACATGAAGATATTGCAGTACGTCTCTTTGTCGAGACTCTCAACAGTGCTATTGTTGAATGGTTTCATCACCTGGAAATGGGTTGTATTACAAACTAGGCTACTATGAGTGAAAAAAATTTCACATGATTCAATCCTATAGAAGATAGTCACCGACTCTTCGCTCAAGTATCCAATTCAAATATGGAAGCCCACAAGCCAATGAGAGAGTTTGTGGCAAGGTTTAATCGCCTTTTTATGTGTATTTCACACATGCTCAATCCATCGCTAGAAATTCTAATGAGAAATTTGATTAATTCTCTCCCATCTGAGATAGCCTTCTTCCTCGAGTTGGCTAATGAAGCAAAATTATAAAATGCACAACAATGTGTGATATAGATCGAGGACAACATGATCACTAGTGGAAAAATGAAGCATGATTCTATCAGGCCTTTATTTTAAAGTTCTGCTAATCGACTACTACAAAAGGTGGAAAATGAAATTACTATTCTCAAGAGGTAATTTCCCACTCAGCCTACACTGCATGCTCCACCTACACCACTTGCATTACCAGCACCATAGCAATATCAATCTTCATAGCAATATCAAGTACAACAACAACCATTCCAACCAAGGAAGAATAACTTACTACCTTTCAATAACTTCAAGCCATGGGGACCACCTCCACCAAGGTAGACGCCTAACAACACAATTTTTTTTTTGTTTTTCTCCTTCCATGATACTAACAAACACATCGGCTCTTCATGTCGTGAGAATTTTGGGATGACTCAGATCATGGGTTTTGTCGACACTGCACCAAAATCAAGCTTTGTACCAACTCCTAGTTCGAACGTTGTCTTGCCACAAACGGAAAAATTGAATGGCGACTCCACGACGAGATACTTTGAAAGTGAACCCAATAATGAAGAAGAAGAAGAGGATCCTCATCATTACTCTCTTTTCATGAATCCTAAAAATCATATATCTCCTATGTTCACAAGAAATCAACATCAGAAAGCATGGGATGAAGAGAGACTGAAGGTACAAAGAGAAAAAGAAAAAGGAAAGGAAGTAGCTTCTACTTGCAAGTCTTCTCAAGAGAATGTAAGTGCTCAAGATTCATCTTCAGATTTTTTTTATATATAGTAGATTCCTTGATGAAGAACAAAGTGGAGATTTCTCAGCTAGAATATCTTTGAGATCACCTAGAGCAAGTTGACTAACTTCTCAAGTTCATAAAGAAAGGACCAGAAAAGTAGCCAACATTACTCAAGTCATCCATTCCAGTGGGAGACAAGCCCAAGCCCTTCTATATTTCTCTATATATGGGGGGTTATAAATTCAGCAATTGTATCATTGATTCAGGAGCCTCAAATAATATCATCCCACTACAAGTGACGAATGCTTTAGGACTATCATGCACCAACACAAAAGAAAAATTCTACTCATTGCAGTCCAAGTCGATTCCATTAGTCAAACAGTTGAAAGACACTCAAGTGAGGCTAGCGGCTTGCCTAGAGAAGAAAATTATGATCACTATTTTGGTAGCTGATATCCCAGCTAGCTACGAAATGCTATTAAGTTGAAGCTTTTGTAAAGACCTTAGAGGAGAAATAAAAATGGACTGGTCTTCTATGACTATTCTAATTAAGAATGGTATCTTCAAGTTGGAACTAGTGCCCAAGTCTCAATTTGCGGTGGTGAAGTCTCAAGATCCACAAGCACAAGTTTTATTTCAAGAAACTGGTCCTGGGACTTATGTATTGTTGGAATAAATAAATGATGAAGAAGATCAAAATAGTGAACCTATCAAAGGGAAGTTCATAAAATAAGGAAAAGGGAAGAACAAGATGCATCTTGAAGAAAATTTGATAGAAATCCATAAATGTGAACCATGCAATTCGATGGGAGTTTCTCAACTATTGGTTCAGGAGCAGGAGTTGTCATAATCTCTCCCGAAGGAAAGTTATATCCATTTGCATATTGCTTGCAATTCAAGTGCACAAATAACATAGCTGAATATGAGGCACTCCTATTAGGCCTTAAGAATGCATGAGAAATGGGTATCAAGAAACTCAAAGTAGAAGGTGATGCCAAAATAATCGTCAAGCAAGTCATAAATTAGTATCAAGTAAAAAACGATCGCCTTCGAAGTTATAAATATAGGGTCTAGAATGCAATAGATTGGTTTGAGGCATTTGACTTCAAGTATCTCCCAAGTATGGAAAATAGCAAAGCAAATGCCCTTCCAATGTCTACTTCTCTCTTCACACCAAATGCTAATTTTCGCCAGAGTTCATTTGCTATTGAACTCATACACAGGCCCATTGTTCCTTACAACAACCAAAACTGGCAAGCTTTCAATGATGACAGTCATATCAAGGAGTTTCTCACTATGCAAGAAAACTTTAAAATCTTATTCTTTGAAGGAATTTAATCTCCTTTTAGAGAATCATTAACTAAGGATTTGAAGTAATCGAGTCAGGTGTTATCCAGCTGCAAGGAAATCAAATTTCCAAGGAAGAAATTTCTTTGGATGATGTCTTTGACAGACAAGACAAACATAAAGAAGATGATATACCCTCCAAGGAAAATGATTTTATACAATTGAAAGGAAACAAAATTCCTAAGGGTTTAGTTTCCTTGGAGAATATATTTGATATACATGAAAGGCACATCAAGGACCAAAGAGATTCAATTGATAAGACTTTTGTTGATTATCACCCAGTTAACATTGGCAATGAAGATCAGCCCCAGCTTGTAAACTTAGGTAATTATTATACACTAGAGGAGAGTGAGAAGCTTATCACCCTATTCAAACAGTATCATCCTTTATTTGCATGGTCTTACAAAGATCTGAAAGTCTTCACACCCACTAAATTGTCTCACAATTCCGTTGAAACCCAACGCTAGAGCTTGTAGATAGAAGAAAAGGCATTACAACCCGCTCATCCAAGGCATGATATATGCAAAGATTCAAAAGATGGTTGATGCCAAGATCACTTTTTAGATACATCATTCCATGTGGTTATCCAACATAGTTCCTATACGTAAGAAAAATGGAGAAATTAGGATATGTGTTGATTTCGGGAACCTGAACCAGTCTTCTCTGAAAGACAACTATCCATTTCCAATCATGGATCACACCCTACAAACTGCCAGTGGGTTAGAAATGTTATCTCTACTTAATGGTTTTTCTGGGAAAAATCAAATCATAGTTGCTGAAAATGATCAATTCAAGACTGCATTCACCACCCCATGGGAGACACTTGCATATGAAATAATTCCTTTCGGTCTTATCGATGCAGGCACAACCTTCCAAAGGGCCATGGACCTAGCATTTAGGGATTTGAAGAACAAAGTCATTCTAGTATATCTAGATGATCTCACGGTCTTCTCAAAGAAGTGGAAAGATCATTTCTCCCACTTGTTAGATGTTTTCAAAAGGTGCAGGTATCATAATATCTCTCTGAATCCTAAGAATTATATCTTTACAGTTACAAAAGGAAAAGTGCGCAGTCACATTGTTTCAAAGAAAGGAACCCAAATTGATCCAAGTCGAGTTGAATCAATCAAAAATTTATCTCTTCCAACCAACAAGACAGGGGTACACTCCTTATTTGGGAAGGTGAATTTCATATGAAGATTTGTGTTGGATTTCTTAGAGTTAACAAAGGACATATCTACCATGATGAAGAAGAAGTCCACTTTCAAGTGGAAAGAAGAAGGAAATAAGGCATTTATTGGAATTAAAGATGCTATCAGTTGAGCACTAGTGCTCATGCACCTTGATTTTGAAAAGAATTTTATCCTCTACTACTATGCATCAGAGCACACCATGTCTATGATATTGAAACAAAAGCTAAATGAACAAGTAGAGTATCCTATCACATTCATGAGAAACAACTATAAGGCCAATGAAATGTGGTATTCTCAAATTAAGAAGAACGCGTATGTGGCAATTCGAGTTGCCAAAAATTTTAGATTCTATATATTAAACTCACATATGAAATTTTATGTGACTAATCCAATTGTGAAAATTGTGCTAACCCAACAAGAGATGGGTTCTAAAAGAGGTAATTGGGTGGAAAAATTTCAAGAATATGATTTAGAAATTCAACCGACCAAACTCGTCCATGGGATAGGTCTTTGCTAGTTGATAGCTAAATATGGTGATACGAAGATCTAGGAAAAGGGTATACCAAAACTTGAGCTCGAAGAGAAAGAAGATCTTCCTATGGTCCTACTGGTTGAGTCCACAGAAGAATGGTTCATGGAGATATGATATTACCTAACATATGACAATTTTCTGAGTCATCTAGATAAGAAACAAATGAGGACATTGAAGTTGAAATCCCAGAACTATGTGATAATAAGTAACGTTCTATATAGTTGTGGAATTGATGGAACATTTTTGTTATGCATCACCAAAGACCAACAACAACGTTTGTTGGAAGCTTTCCATAGTCAAGCATGTGGAGGTCAATTTTCTTCAAGGGTGACAACTTTTAAAATATTGTGAGCACAATTCTTTTGGCCGACTATGTTTCACAATGTGTATGAATGGGTGCAAAAATTCCAGTTGTGTCAGCAATTTGTTGGCAAGATGAAGATGGCAACCATTCCTCTCAAGCCAGTTATTATAGACACTCCATTCCAACAATGGGGCTTATATTTTATTGGTCCTATCAACCCACAATCTATAAAGAGGCATATTTATGTCCTTACAATCATAGATTACCTCACAAAATGGGTTGAAGCCATTCCGACTAAGCAAGTGACTTCCAAACTAGTGTGTAACTTCTTGAAGGAAAACATTATTTCACGCTTCGGAGTACCTCACAAAATTATAACTAAAAATACATCATGTTTCTCATTAGAGGAACTATTGGAGTTCTATTTTGATCATGGCATTGTCCTATCTCATTCATCAAATTATTACCCCCAGGGTAATGGACAAGCCAAGTCATCAAATAAGAACATAGTTACAATAGTATGCAAGCTAGTTGATTCTAATCAATGAACTTGGCATAAGAAGCTCTATGAAGCTCTTTGGGCTGAAAGGATCACTCCAAAGAGAGCCATTGGTACCTCACCCTTCATTATTATATATGGTACAGAGGCGGTGCTACCTATCACACACACAAGAATTGTTCGAATTGCAGCTTGCAACTGCAATGGAGGATGGAGAGTTCATGGATCCTATTGAAAAATGCATGTTGAATCTGAAAAATATTCAAGAAGAAATGGTGGAGGTGGTAGACAAAATCACTCATCATCAGGAGTGAGTGAAGAAATTTTTTGACAAGAAAGCTTGCCAGCGAGATTTCGAGGTCAGTGATCAAGTCCTACTATGGGATAAGAGACATGAGCCAAAGGGAATGCATGGAAATTTTGATTCCTTGTGGCTGGGGTCGTTCAAGATTCACAAGCTCAAAGGGGAGAATAATTACATTCTCTCATGCTTAGATGGAAGCATCCTACCACTTCCTCATAGTGGATAGTACTTGAAGCACTTCATCCCTTCGGGGGTGGAGTAATTTTTAATAAAGTTTTTCATTTTGTTTTTGCAATGTGTTTCCCCTTTTTGTAATTTTTCCCTTCATAATGTTTTGTTTCCCTTTCTCGTAACACTTTCATCATGTTTTAGGTGATTAGGAGTCTTTTTTAGGTGATTTCTAGGAAATGTCCAACTATTAGGTGATTCTAGGAAGTTTTGCCATACATGACTTAGGGAAAGTTTTGCAAGTAGGTGATTAGGATGTAATGCTGACTCCAATACTCAATGGACAAGGCACTAGTCTAAGCTCAAAATCCAAAGATTCTATAGTTCTCCTATGCCAAAAGTATCTGACATGGTCCTCAGACAAAGCCAATTGTTGTACCCCAAATTAAAAAATTTCTACACTTAGACATTTTGAAGAAATGAGTTTGAAGAAATGAGTTAAAGTCTTGTCAAAAAGATCAAAATTGGGGTTTTGTATGTCTTGCATGGGGGTCATAAACTTGAAATTTTCAAATTATGACAATCTAGGTCAGTTCAGAATAACCAAATCTACAAAACCCAGATGTTAGTTTTTCAACCCTAAATTTTCAGAAAATTTCTATTTTTAGCAGTTTTCTAAAAATAGAAACTTTTTCTAGGTTTTTCTAGGTTTTCTTTCGAAACTAATATTGGTAAAATTTTCTAAAAATAGAAATTTTGGCTTCTAGGGTTAAGACTGATTTTGATTGACTCAAAATACTTCCTCATCAGGCTTGTGCAGTTAGAATTTCAAAAAGATCAGTTTTACCCTACTCGGTCTATTATGCATTTTTAGAAAAAAATTTTGGAGATCCAAGGTCATCAATGGAGGAAAATCAGTTGTTGGGTGCTAGAATCATATTTTCAAGCTGAAGAGGATTTGTCAAAGATGAATGCACATGGAGAATGACGAATGAAGAAGAGAAGCTATCAAAGTTGAAAAATTTGAATTTTCGGCTATCTGGAGACTTCAGGTGCCCTTGTCAAGAAGAGGCGCCCAAAATTTCATGCCTTAGAATATTTTTCGTTTCTAGCAGTAGATCAAAGGAAGCACATCAAATGAGGTTGAAATTTTTAAAATCTCAGAAATTTTTCTAAGTCTAGTCAACTTGGGCGGCCCTGGAGAGAATAGGCGCCCAACTTTTCAAGGCATCAGATGATGGAATCAGAGATGAGGTTCCCAAAAAATGTTGTCCAGATTCATCCTAGCTCCACAAAGAGCCCAACAATGTAGTCATTTGATCATGCAATCATTTGTAATCCAAGATCAAACAAAGGAGTTTCATGTTGAAGACAGAATGCAAATCATGAAAAAGATGAAAAATATTCTCTGGTAACTCTGAGCGCCCTAGGTGACCAGGGGCGCCCAATCTTTTGAATGACCTAATCCATCTATTAGGATGTGATCAATATCTTTAGTTTACAACCAACTTCGCAGTGGATTTCTTCATCATCTCATCAGATCACCCAACCTTTGGCAAACTCAGATCAAACATGGGTCATGGCGAGAGGTGTTTAGAACTCTAAAGGTGAAAAAAAGATAAAAATGGCTAAGTCTGGTGAGTCTAGGCACCCCAGAAGGAGAAGGGAACCCAAGCTTTTGAGGTGTTAAATGAATGAATTTGCAAAATATGCCTCTAATGTACCTTCGTCAAACTTGATCATACTTTCCAACATAATCATGAGCATGTCCCTCAGAGTTGGCAGTCATCAGATATCAAAGATTCAACAGAGGAGAAAAGTGAGTAAAATGACAAAAGATGAAACCAATAGTGAAAGACTCAAAAATTTCACTAATTCTGGAGAAGTTAGATGCCTCCAGCCAAGAAGGGCGCCTACGGTTTTGAGGCATCAAATGTTAGTTTTTCAGAGATAAAGTATCTAGGAGACCCCTTCCAGAATCTTCTTAGCTATCCAATGAATATGTCAGCTAATCAATCTAATAAGTATAACATTCACAATCATGAATTCATCTAAAGGTTAGAAGACAAGAAAAGTTTCAAGAGCATAAAATGGATAACACTAGAGAAAGTGGGCGCCCGTGGAGAAGATAGGCACCCAAAAATTTGAAGGGTCAAATGAAGTTTTTTTCAGAAGTCGTCTCCAGAACAATGCCATCAGATTCAATCAAGCTTTGTGATGAAACATTTAGCTCATCCATCGGATCAATCTCAAAGCCGAGAGACAGGATCAAACTAGGGTTGAAAATTAAGGAGAAGTTGAAAATGATGAAAAATTGGTTAAATCTTGAGAGAATGGGCGCTTCAACTCAAGAATGGTGCCCAAGTTACAATGCCTTAGTAATTTTTTTGAAAATTTCAAACAATCTTGAAAGGAGAGAAAAGCCGTCTAAGTTCATTGCATGAACTAAAATTAAGGTTTCAAGAATTAGGGTTTGGACAATTGTTTCTCAAGACAAAACTTATTTAACGACATTTTTGTGTTTTATTTTTCATATTTTCTTCCAGGTGGCTTCAAAGAGAAATAGAGCAACAACTTCAAACCTTTATTTTTCAAGATTCAAGAATATACACTTGCTAGTTTTTCATGAATTTTTAGATCAACACTCAAGAAGGCCTGCATTTTCACACTTTTTTCATCCAGAACATCAATTTTTTTAAGAAGGAAGTCATTGTTTTCAATTTTCGGCAAGCTATTTAGGAAAGTTCTATCTTTTGGATAATTTTTGAGGAAATTTCTCAAGGTTACGACAGCTACTTTATATTTTGCATGTCACAGAAAACTTCAAAAATTTCCACTTCCAATCTTCTCGGTCTATCTCAAATCTTCTTTTCGACAAAACCCATATCACAACTTTTTCAGTCAAACTTCAAGTGGCTTATTTTTCAGTGAAACTTCGAAGTTTTCAAAATCTAACCAAATGTTTTCATCCAAAATATACCTCTGAACAAAACCCAAATATCATCTTTTTTCTTCTTTTTTGAAGAAAATTAGGGTTTGTTGCTTTTTCAGTCTTCATTAAAAAATTTCAAAAACTAATGATCTAAGGATTCTTGTAATGAAATTCTTGACAAAAACCATATCTCAGAAAATTTTCCAAAAATTCATTTATTTGATGAAGAAAATCAACAGTCTAAAAAGTGAAAGTTGTGCAAAACTTGTCAGAACATAGGTGTGTCTATAGGAAATCTTTGAGTTTTGCAAAAATGAGTGCACTCATACAAAGTATAAGACTAGATCAGACATGTACCATGATTTCATTGAAATGACTGAAACTGAATTATTTCATATTAAGCCAGTGTTCAATTTGTGTGCTTTAGAAGACGCAGGCAATGTCACCATCAAGCACCTTGGCCATTCAGGTCTTCTTACAACAACATCCATAACTTTTTCAGTTGAAATTCTGGAGTTTGTAATTTCTTGCATCAAGCATTACAATCTAACAATGAGGGAGATTCAGTTAGTGGATGGAAGAATCATTTGTAGCCTAAAGCCTAACATGATAGAAAGATGTCTCTCAATTCCACCTTGGCCCAAAAGCATTACTATCTCTCGAGAAGAATGCAAAAGAGTATGGGAAATGGATAAAAACAAGTACATGAAGAAGACTACATCAAAATGGAATTCATTGCCAAAGAATGTTGGGGGAGGTGAATTCAAGGAAAAAATTTGAATCATCATCGCCTTGCTCAACTGGATCATAGGCCAAGAAGATGCAACTAAGTTCCATCCCTACATGTTTCACATGATACCTCACATCATGAATAAAACATAATTCTATGACTGCTCTACATTGATCAGTGATTGCCTTCATCACCAGATAATTGAGCATTTTAATAGGCATGAATTCCACATGATCCCTAGTTGCTTTCCAAGGAAAATTTTGAGGTTATAACACTGAGGGGACCTTAAATGTTCAGCATTTTTACAATTACTACCCTTAAATGGATTTTTTTGCATCCTCTCATCACTACAAGAGAGTGAATGAATCATTCCTAATGTATATAATGCATGACTTAGATGATGAGCTACATGTACGCATTTCATCTATAGCTAGGGCAGCAATGTCAGAATGGGTAGATTGGTATATTCAATTTGCTACTTTTACCTATCTAAGGGTTTATGGCTATTTTTCTGCTCCTCTTATGTTACCTAGCTATCCATTTGATGAGGTTGTATGTATGGAGTTTCTTAGGGAAGTATCAGATGTTCACATCCCCTTGCGAAGAAAAATGAAACTAGCACTCAAATTCCCTTTTGCATTAGGAATTTACAGGTGTAGGTCATCAGTTGATGCTAAGATAATGGGTAACGAGTTAACTAGAATTGGTCTCAATCATTTCAGAGAGAGTCAATCTTATAATCCCCATGGTGTCTATGCAACCAAACTTGGTAAAAAAATCGCCCACATACCCGCACTGGAGGATTTTTGGGCCAATTACAGAGATGAAGTTCAGGTCCGAAGGTGTAGCAACAATAGACTCACTCTTCATCAGATGAAGGATTGCTTATCTGAATATATTGAGGAATTTTCAGATGATGAGGGAGATGTGCATCTCCTAGATTACACTCATAAGTAGATTGAGCAACAACCTCTTCCACAAGAAAATTGGGCTCATAAAGAATGCATTTCAATGGAAGAAAGGACTCATCGAGTGGTTGAATATAGTAAAAATTTCTTAGTCCTTAAAAGGAAGAAGTCTATTACTATAGCAAAGCTACCAAGGGTTGATTCATCACTTCCTTCTTCTTCCAGAGATCAGTCAAAAATAAAATGTCAGGAGGTTGTAAAGGGTAGCAGGTCGGCAAAGACTGTGAAGAAGAGGTTGAACTACACAGGTATTGTCATCTAGGAGCAGCCACTGATAGAAACAAAAGTTCCTCCACATGAGCCCATACCACAAGAGGCAATATAAGATGTGCCTTTGATACATGAACCTTTTCCATCCTCGAGGTCTTCACCAATTCACATTGATTTGGAAGACGAGGAGGTAGAGGAAGAGATTGCAGTTGTACTTCCCATGGATGTTAGGTGAAATACCACATTTTGGATTGAGAGCTCCTTGGAAAGGACAATACAAAGGTCTTCTTATCAGGTAAATGTTGATGATCTCAACGTATATCAGGAAGCACCCAAGAAGAAGGCAAAGAAACAAATACACTTTGAGAGAAATCCTGATGGTGAGATGGTCATGGAGACGGCTACACCTCTTCAAGAGAAAATCAGAGATGAGGTGAATGTTGATGACTTTGTAATGGTGAATTCTAATCTTGGCAAGGACACGAGACATGCTGATATGAGCTTGTTCAAGATGGTATCAGAGAACATTCAGGAAAGAGTGTAAAAAGATGGGGAAGATAAGGCAACCCTCAAGGCTGAAAACCATCAACTTCATTTGTATATCTCAAGCCTCATTTAGGGAACTTCACAAACAACACAGTTGTTGCCTCAAGTTTTAGAGACACCAGCTGATCAACGACATTTGAGACAATTGGTCATTTGTGGGAAACAGACTCAAGAGTGGATTGAAGAGATCATCACTAAGGGTACATAAGTTCTAGCTCAGATATTTCAACAGAGATATAAGGCCCATGATTTACGTTAGGGTACCTAGGATTTTGAACAATTGATAGGGGTGATCCCACAAAGCTTGTTTACAATTTCTAGGAGATTCTGATTTTTGTTAAAATCACATATGTTTAGAAAATATAATGATTTAAGCCTTAAAAGTTCCATTTAAGGATTTCAATTGAAGAGGCTTTCATCAAACCACCTTAGATCAAACCCCCTTGGATAGAACCCTGCTAGTTTTAAGACATACCTACAATGGAGTCTCCTTTACACCTATCACAATGCTGATAAAAAATCACTTTTGATTTACCTTTTGGGGGATCAAATGAATTCATTTAAAATTTATTTCAAATGATCATGGTAGTCCTCAAAACAAGCTATCCAAAGAATATAATTTTAATATGTTTTGGTTATATTATGTATGTGTTTTTTTAGTTTTATTAAACATAGGTTTTTCACCGAAAATCAATCTCTATGTTCTACACATGTGGAAAAATAGCATATTATCAAAATAAAATTTTAAAACATATGTCTAGGCTAGGTATTGATGTCCTTGATCCATTAAAAAAAAAAATCGATACATATAACAAAAGTTATGTTGTATACAATTCGCCTATGTTTCATTTGTAATTGGTTTGACTTTGAAACTTGATTAAGGAAAAAATATTTAATAAAACACTATGAAACCAAATGAAAGTGTTAGATATCATAGTTTCAAATCTAAATTTGAAAAAAATAGAATTTTATCCTTCATACAAAAAATGTTATGTTGTATATAGTGAGAGTCACTCGTTAAAAATTTCGTTTTTAAAAAAAAACTAGTTTTCAAAGGAGATGGAAAAACAAGTGCGATCTGATTCCAAAAGTTTTGAAAAAAATATATTTAGAATTTATAGATAAAACTTCACAAATCACTAGTTTGCATCATCTTCAAATTCCTCACAGTTTAGCCGCTATAGGAGCTTGAAAGTGAAGATTTAGTTAAAAAAAATCAGCTTAGTGTCTAGTTTTCCCAAAAGTTATAAACCAGTATTGTGGGATCACTCATAGCCACGTTCAAGCGTATGCATGAAATCATAATTGTAAATTTAGATATGGCATACGGCTCTACATTGGCGAGGGAACATAAAAGACAAATGATCCTGGAATGGAAAGAAGGTAAACTTTTCAAGGTTAAGACATATGAAAGAATATCTGAGGAGTTCATTGCATATAAGCAAAGAGTTGTTGATGCTCTAGAATTCATAGGAAATTTTGTTGCAGCAATTCCTTATCAATATTGTCAAGATGATGGTTCCTATTTTGGGCTTGATGAATTCCAAATAGAGTTTCAGAGTGTTTTTCATAGCAGTAGTGATAGTGACAAAAGAACGAGTCAGCATTCGGTGATGTCAGCAAAGTTCGAGAAAGCATCCAAAGAGAATGAATATTTCCTGAGATCTATTGCAGATGGCGAAAAAATCTTTGAAAAGTGGCATTTTGTTATTAATAGTATTGGCACTCCCAACAAGGATAAAGTTTCCTGATTTTTAGTGGATGTGATCGATATTTAAATAAGCTTTCTTCTAGAAGCTTCTTCCTAAGCTTTCTATCAATTCTCATCATGATTCTTATCCATACTTTTAGGATAGAAAGAAAAAAATTGTAATGAGCTGGCATTTTGTATTTTTAGATGCTTTCTAGGTTTTAGATGTTTATCTTTTTTAGGATTAGAAATAAATCTTGCATGTTGGCAAGTGTTAGTTGTAAAAGCAAGTACATTTTAGGGTTCCCTACTCCTTTGCTTAGCTATAAATAAGATCAGTGTTTTCTCATTTTAGTTTAACCATGCTTGTGATAACATAATTGTTGAGCCTATACCTTCATGTTTGTTATCAATTAGTTTTAGTTCACTTTCTGTTAAAGGAAATTTTACATGCCTCTTTTAGCTGCAATTTCTTTTTCAGTACGCATGTCTTGTGTCAAGAGATAATCTAGTTTGATCACATGTTGCATGTATTTTTCCACAACTTGTTGTCTCGGAATTGTAACTTTGTAACAAAAGTTTGAGTAAATAAAGTCTTGAGCATGCTTTGCTGCCACGATATACAAATCTCAGATTTACGTTTACTATGTTGTGCTAGAAGTGTGAGGAAATAAAGTCTTGAGTATGATTTTCTACCTTGATATAAAGTCTCATATTTCCGTTTATTGTGTAATGCTTTTATGATCTCTTTTTCAGCTTGCATTAAAATTTAGTACATGTATGTTGAGAAAAGTTTGTTTAAGTATCTTTGTCAGAAAATCAATCTCGTCCATTTCTAACTCTCTTGCTCTATGTTTACTTGAGAGGCTATAAAATTCAATAGTGTAGGTTAGTTGTAGTTGATAAGTTTCATTAAAGGGAAAACCTCAACTGCAACATCTAGATTTCTATAACCTTGTGTTCTCGCAACTAAATCAAAAAGATAGGGAAAATTAGTTTTAGTTTACTTTATTTATGAAAAATCAGCAAAAGAGGGAGCTTCCCCTCCTAATTTGAATAGAAGTTTACTACACATAGCTATCTATTTCCAAAACCCATTCCATAGGTGCGATTTGAAACACCAACAAGGTGGTAATGAATGAAAGAAAAAATTATTAGAACCGATACGTTGAAATGTATTTGGGTCTATTAATATCAAATCATTAGTAGCAGCATCATACTTTGTAACAATCATTGATGATGCATCTAGAAATATTTGGGCCTACCCCATGAAAAACAAAGATGATTTATTTGAGATATTTCAAAAGTTCCATGTTGTTGCTGAAAGAGAAATTAATAAATTGCTCAAGTGCTTGAGAATAGATAATGGTGGATAATACTGCTCAAATGCATTCGAGGAATATTGTAATGGGTTTGGAATTAAACATGAGAATACTGTCAATAGTACTCCTCAACATAATGGTGTTGCGGAAAGTATGAATCACACTATCATGAAGAATGTAAGAAGTATGTTGTCAAATTCTAGTTTAGAAAAGCATTTTTGGATAGAAGTGGTGAGGATAGCCTATTATCTCATAAATTGATCTCCTACTATAGCCTTGGACAATAGCATTCCTAAACAATTTTGGACTAGTAAGAATTTGAATTACTCACACTTCAAAGTCTTTGGATGTGAAGAATTTGTGCATATTCCCAAAGAGAATAGAACTAAGATAGATGATAAATCTATGAAATTCATTTTCTTGGGATATACAGATAGTGAATTTCGTTAAAATTTATGGGATCCAATTAAACATAAGATTATTAGAAGCAAGGATGTTATATTTAATTAGTTGGAGATGTTTAAGAGGACTACAAGTAATTTGGATGTTAAGAAAAAAAATTATAGGTTTGAAGAATAGCAAGAAAATATCCCACCAATGCAAGAAAATAGGTAGCAAGATCAAGAGTATGATGAACAACAAGAGGAGAATGTCGAACAACAAGAAGAAGAAACCTTGCAGGATACTTTATGGATATGTGTAGGATCATGATGGACCAAAAAGTTGCGATATGTAAGCCATTTGATGGCCCATGTGGGTGATGACCTTTTTTTACCCAAAATTGATGAAATGAAAAGGGTTTTTAGAGGATATTCTCAGCTTCCACCAATATAAATTATGCTTTACTTTGAATTTAATAAATAATTATTATTCATTTTCTATTAGAATTACGAATAAAGTCTTGATTGATAAGTTGATTGAAAAACATCTATAATTTTCAAACGGTATCACATTTTTTGAATCCGAAACATGCATCACATTCTATGCTTTGCATACTATAGGACTGGAAAAAAAAATTGAATTTCATGTATTTTTGACCAAGTTAAGGTGGTTAGACAGACGAGCTTTTATATTTTTTAAAAGTTGTAATAAAAAATTCATAATTAATTATTTAATTGGAAAAAAATTATAAAAAAATATGCATCACATCGGGACATGAGTCCTTTACTTATATCTAAAAGATTATAAAACAATATTATCATTTTATTGTGGTTAGGGTGGTCAGATAGACACCTACTTCTTATTTTTACCCTAAAATTTAAATACTACTGCATTGAAATTTCAAAATTTCACCAAATAGATTTTTTTTTTTAAATAAAGGTCTAGTAGTTTAGAAAATACATTCAATTTTATACATATTCTATTTTTACATTTTTTTGAAATAATATAGATAACTTATTCAAATTTTTACATCAATTTGTCTAACTCTAATTTTCTATCTTTTTATTGCCACTTAAGGGCCTGTTTTTTCCATGATGATCCTGCACATACCCTTACAAGAGATTTAACTTGAAAAAACAACACCATAATTGGTTTGCAGCACTAGGCCTCACAAGCCTTCACAAAGGTATACACCATCAGACTATATTTTGTTAATTAATGAAGATGAGCCTAATGGTTTCCAGGAAGCTTGTAAAGATGAGCATAGCAAAGAATGGAAGAAAGATATGGAGAAAGAAATGAACACCTTGCTAGAAAATGGTATTTGGGATTTGGTAAAGCTTTCAAAAGGAAGAAAAGCCTTAAAAAAAAAATGGGTGTACAAGATCAAGCATGTGGGTGACAAGAAGAAGGAAAGATACAAAGCAAGGCTAGTAGTGAAGGGATTTTCTCAAAAAGAAGGTATTGACTTCACTTAAATATTTTCACGTGTTGTTAAAATTTCATCCATTAGAATTATTCTTGGTCTTATTGCTACCTTAGAGTTTGAGTGTGAACAATTAGATCTAAAGATAGCTTTTCTTCATGGAGATTTACAAGAGGAGATTTACATTGAGCAACTAGAAGGATTGAAAAAAAAGGTAAAGAGAACCTGGTTTGCAGGTTGAAGAATCAGTCTCTATCAGTTGAAACAGGCACCTCACCAGTGGTATAAAAAATTTGATTCATTTATGTTGGAGCATGGTCTTAATAGACTAAATTTTGATCATTGTGTCTACATAGAGAGATATGATCAAGGAAATTTCATTATATTAATGCTATATGTGAATGATATGTTAGTTATTGGACAAGATAAGAATATGATTAACAAGTTAAAAAGGGTTTTGGGAAATCAATTTGCAATGAAGGATTTGGGTTCAAGAAAACAAATATTAGGCATGAAGATCATAAATGATAGAAAGGAGAAAAAAATGTTCCTGACACAAGAAAAATATATTGAAAAGGTGGTACACAAATTTAATATGAAGGATACCAAGCCAGTTGGTACACCTCTCGCTTCTCATTTCAAATTGAGTGTTGATTTATGCCCTTGTGATGACAAGGAGGAGGAAATGAAAAATATTTTGTATGCTTCAATAGTTGGTAGCTTAATGTATTCCATGATATCCAATCATCCAGATATTGCACATTTAGTGGGAGTAGTGAGCAGGTTCCTTGCAAATCAAGGAAAACAACATTAGCAATCAGTAAAATGGATTTTTAGGTATCTCAAGGGTACTAGTCATTATAGTTTATTTTTTGGCAATATTGATATGCTTCTTGAAGGATTTAGAGATGTAGATATGGTTAGAGACCTGGACACTAGAAATTCCACCACTAGTTATTTGTATACATTTGTAGGTGTTGTGGTATCTTGGGTATCCACACTACAATGAATATTAGCTCTCTCCACAACAAAGGAAGAGTATATAGTTATGACAAAAGCTTGCAAAGAGATGTTGTGGATGCAGTGATTCTTAGGAGAGATAGGAATAAAAAAGTACAAGTATGTGTTGTATTGTGATAGTTAGAGTGTAGTTCACTTCGTGAAAACCCTAGCTTTTCACTCATGAACCAAACATATTGACTTGAGGTTTCATTGGATTTGGCATGTGTTGTAGGAAGGAAAGTTATCCTTGGAAAAGATCCATATAGATAAGAACCCTACTAATATTCTAACTAAAATTCTGTCAAGAGAAAAGCACGAGCTATGTAGAGACATGGTAGGCTTGGGGTGACTTGATGATTGCATCTTATTCATAGCACTTCATTTTCTTCAAGTGGGAGAATGTTAAACACGTGACATGAATCAAATAAAGGTGTAGAATAAATCTTGTAGCCTAGTCAAAGACCATTTAAAATAGAATTCTCTCCTAACTGTAGCATTTAAAATGGAAGCTTCTCACTACCATTCTCTTCCATCGACAGTCTAATCTCTCCTCCCTCATCCATATTTTTAGCATGTTTTTTACTGTAAACCACTTCTAGAGAATTCTAAGACCTCTATTTATAAAGGCATCTATAATTGTATTTTAGTAAGCCAAAAGAGGAAATAGCTATATTTATTATGCAGCAATATTTAGTTTTTGGAGGCTTTCATGTGTGTTTTGTTCTACCCTACATCCTCCATTTTTTTGTGTTAATCTGCTCTATTCTATAATTGAACAGTTGTCTGTGTGATGCATCATTTTTGGGTTTAACACTAATGTGTATTGCTGCTATGTAATATATATATATATATATATATATGTATGTATGTATGTATGTATGTATATATGTATGTATGTATGTATGTATGTATGTATCTGTTGTGATTAAGATTACTAACAATTGGTATTATATTGAAAATTTCTAACATATCTCGTTATCCTTGTAAAACTACCTCCTCGCTCTATTTTTATCAAGCCATAATGAAGATGAAAATTTAAACATTTAGATTAGAATTTTTCCCATAATTTTATTGGCCTATGTTTTTTCTATCCACCTTCCATAAATATTATCAGCCTTTCAATTTTTTCACCCTTCCATCAATTATATTGTCCTTTTTATCCCATCTTAGAATTTGTTAAAAAAAATAATTTTAAAATATTTAATTCAAGATTAAATCGACAATCTAGGAGATGTTAACCAATTCATGTATCGATTTGTGCTTCACATTTGTAGACAAAGTGGCCAATGAAGTTCACAATTTATATCCCAAGAAGGCTAATAACATTGAGGAAAATTAGCCTTAAAAAGACAAACCAATTGCATTTGATTAAAATATCTTTTATCACATTTCATGAGAATGTTTTTTTAAGTATATCTACCCCATCATCATCTTCAAGAGTTTCATACTAAAATAAAATAATTTAAGAGGCTTAGGCACTGTAAAAGAGGAAACCAAAATTTGAAGAAAAAATCAAACCGACAATATTTTTGGGTGGTTCTAATCACCTCTTTTCCCATGTGCTCCTGCACCAGACATGTCGAGTAAGTGAAGTGTTCTTTGAGAGGATAAACTCAAGTAAATTGAAAGGTGCATGGGACGTTAATACCATTTTTTTTTTAATCTATAGTTTATCCTTGTCTATGGGAGCCTTCCTTCTACTACTACTTTTCTCAAGCTCAATATTCAAGCCACCTCCATGGATATTCCCTTTCCCTAAATAACTTCCTACCACCAATCCACCTCTATTCCCTCCATATTATTTTGGGTTGCGGTTATTTGTTCCTTCATTGTAGTGTTATAATACATTCTAACCCAATCTTATCTTTCCTCTTGAAATCTACCCCTTAATTAGTAGAAAATCACAATACTCAATCTATTTCTCTTCCTCTATTCATTGCTTCTCCACACTACAACAAACAATAAAGCTAGATTCTTTCATCTGCTTCTCTTTCTCCTTTAGAGAATTCAACATATACCTTTGTTCATCTTTCCAAATGGTATACACATTCTTCCTACCATCATATATGGCCTCCCTATCAATATGCCATGGCCTACCCAACAACACATGACAAGCAGCCATCGGTATCACATCACACAACACCTCATCTCTATAAGAGCTAATCTAAAAATTAACTAAGCACTGCTCACTCACAATTATTTTTTTGTTCCTTCTAAAACCAAGAGACTTTGTACGAACTAGGATGCGTACGCCTTTTTAAACCTATCTTTTTTACCATCTCTTCTAAAACTAGGTTATCCATACTATCGCTATCTACTATAACTTTGTAGAAATTACCTCTAGCCTTACACACAATCTAAATGAGACTCCTTTGCAATGGTTCCTCCTCCACTGCCTTTGGGTTCAGCAACACTCTTCTCATCATGAGAGATTCATCTTCTTTGGATTCTTCACCTTTTGGCAATGCATTACATTCCTCATATTCTTGTGCCAATTGGTTTCTTGTTGTGATCTTCTTATTTATTTCTTGTATTTGAGGACACTCGTTTGCATGATGACCAACTTATCCACATTGGTAACATCTATATGGAAACCCTCTACTACTACTACAACGTCCTCTTGTTGATACCTCCTTTTCTTTAGTGTTTCGGCCCACCTCTTTACTCTATTTGGGCTTGAATTCTTCTTCAACCTACTTTCCCTTGTTGTTGCTCACTTATCCCTTTTTAGTTGTAAATCTTCCTTGACTTTTGGAATTTCTTAATTCCCTTATCATTAATTTCTCCTTAGCCTTTAACACATATTGGTATGCTTCCTCAACTATGGTGATTTTCAGCATACTTAGCTCACCCTAAATATTAAACCATAAGCCATTCACATACCTGGCTACCTTCTCTTGATCAATTTCATGTCTTCCATATTGAATAGCCAAATTTTAAAACTCCTTCATGCAATCCTTGACACTCATATCTTTTGCTTCATATTTTGCAACTTTTTAAATAGCTCCATTTCATAATGTCCAAGTATGAATTTGCTCTTCAATCTCATCACCATATGGTTCCACCTCATTACCTTGGTATCTCACGTTAGTGTAATTAATATTTAATTACAATTGCATAACTTTACTTAGGTAATAATTAGTTTACTTAATTAATAAGTAAGCTTTAATTAGTTGAGTTGTTTTTAGGTCAACATTAGGGTTGCATACTTTGCTTTTATAAAGTAAATCATCTCATTGTAATATTAAATTCATGAATATATCATTTTCCACATTCACATGCAAAGCTCTACTTTTTTATGTTTTCTCTTCTGTGGAAGGTGTTTAGGTTTGCATGTCTGATCTAGGGTTTGAACGCTTCCCGAGGCATGGTTTTAAAAAAAAATGGAAAACGTGCATCGATTTCTATGCCCCCAGTGATAATCAATTCCACCACCCAACGGCCACCGGTCTTCCACCGCCGCTGGTCTCCTCCATTGAAGCAACGCCGGCTCTGCCCAGCCCCCGTGGGCTCCATGCAGCCAGGCCGCGGTCCTATGGGGGACCGGGCGCATAGCGCCCGGTCACATGGGCAACCAAGGGCTCTGCCCCAGCCCTCTATCTGCCAGCCCCTAGTCGCATGCAGGACCAAGGGCCATTTTTTTTTAGCCCCCTGAGCTACCTGTAGGCCTTATAGGCCATTTTGGAGCACTTTCACCAAATCGGGCGTAACTTTTGTGTACGGTGTCCTTTTTTCACAAAAAAGATACCATTGGAAAGCTGATTCTAACACCGATCCTGTGGTGTAGGTTATTTTTCTTGATTATGCTCCAAATTTATTTTTCAGGTCCTTGAACTCAGAATATGTGTTTTTCACTCCGGAGGGCATATCTTTTGACTCGGTGATCTTTTTTTCACCATTCTTGCGGCATTGGAAAGCTGGTTCAGTCCTCTACACAGATCTGAGGTCTTTTTCTATTTTTTGTTTATGCATGTTTAGGCATTCTCTCCTTTTTCATTCATTGGGGATTGTAATAAATGAACTGATATAAAGTTCCTTCAGGGGGGGTTTCTTGCATAATAATCTTCATCATGTTTTGATGGCAACTCACATGGGTTGTAATCTAGTTTCTTAGTTTCTTTTGGCCACATATTTTGTCTTAGCTTAACACATACCAGATTCATTTTGGTTCACACTTTAGATTGAGAGCCTATGGTTACTGATCTGCATCAGATCCATCTTAGTTTGAGGGCCACTAAATTTGTGGTTAATGTTCTAGAGTCTGTATGGTACTTTTTCCCATGGAAGAGTTTCAGTCTTAGTTTGGCATTGGCATTGAGATTCATGACTTCCAGATTCTATCATCATCATATCATATATTGTTGCTTCATGGATTCGAGGGTTGTTCTAGTTTGGTGTTTTTGAGTGTTCCGTGGCATCGGGTCTGTTGTCACATTATTATGATTCTGATATGGTTTCTTGTAGATAGAAGTATCTTTCCTTGCTTGCCATATTACAGTTCCAGTGTTACTCCACAGTGTTCTTCTAATGCTTCTTTGCAGCAGTCATCTCATTGTAGGGGGGGGTTGTCCCACTGGGTTTTCCTTCTCTACCTCATTATTGCATTTGTACATGGGTACCTGATCAGGCCTAGTTGTCGGGACCCATTCATGGTTTCTTGCATTCATCTTAGTTTTAGGTGCATGCTTATCTAGTCTCCCTAAGTTGCACTTATGGGGGGGTGTTAGTGTAATTAATATTTAATTACACTTGCATAACTTTACTTAGGTTTTGCTTAGGTAATAATTAGTTTACTTAATTAATAAGTAAGCTTTAATTAGTTGAATTGTTTTTAGGTCAAAATTAGGGTTGCATACTTTGCTTTTATAAAGCAAATCATCTCATTGTAATATTAAATTCTTGAATATATCATTTTGCACATTCGCATGCAAAGCTCTGCTTTTTTATGTTTTCTCTTATGTGGAAGGTGTTTAGGTTTGCATGTCTGATCTAGGGTTTCTAACATCTCCACCCATTTCCCACTCTCTTTATAACCCTTTCCACCATAAAGAAGAATTCCCTTTCAATTTCATTTTGGATATCATTACCTGTTGTAGGTCTCTAATTTCATCCATTTCAAATTATTCCTCCATCTCTCCTATCCAATCAATTAAGTCTTTTGGATTTAATGTTCCAAAAAAATCGATACATCTATTTTATTACTCTTTGTAATTCTTGAAAGAGACCTAAAAAATATTTATTGTTTGGAATCCTCTAGTCATTCTTCTTCTTCTTCTCTTCCATGTTCTTCCTCTTCACTTGCTTCCTCGTTATTTGGATCTCATGAATTGCTAGCAACTAATCTCACCTCATTTATAATATAATTTTTGATATCTTATCATATCATGTCTCAAAATCTCTCTAGCACTACATCTAATCTAGGTCTTCCTCTTCGTGGTGGCATCTCTTTCAATCAACGACTTTAACTTTCAATTTTTTCAAACTCCACACACACCTATAACAATTATTTTGAGATCTCCATGATCATTACTCACTCCCACAGATCCTAGTGGATACTCTCCACACTAAGGATTACCTGCTATGATACCAATTGATGCAAAAATGATTTTCCTTCTACAAATTCACATATCAAAAACACAAAACTTCCCTAAAAATTCCTTTGCCCCAATTTAAAATTTCTTTACTCGGAGTAAATAATACAAATACTTCCACAACTTTTTCAATTCATTTAACTAATTGTAGTTTGATTTTGAAACACCAATATTCGATATTTAAGTGAATAGAGAAAACAAAATTAACCCATTTAATCAAAGAAGAAAACTTACAATTCAATTGATTCAATAATAGCTTACCTTCATCGGTATTCCATTGCACTTATATATTTATTTCTTTCATATTAACTTTACAATGATAAACTATTACAAGTTTACCCTATATCTGCATACAAAAATAGGCAATAACAGATCAGATTTATTCATCTTTGGATAACGCTTTTCATAACTTCATTGGATGTTACAATGTATCAATCCCTCTATCTCTTATCCTGGTGTGGGATCCTCTATAGAATTGATGTGTTTGGGGTTTCCTTCAACACCTTCTCCCCTCTAGCACAACTCAATTCTTCAGCAAAATGGTGGCCTGTTCTCTCCAACCCACAGCCTGATGTAATTCAAGCTTCCATCTCATGAAGCAACCACTCTAAGATAGTATTGGGAGTTAAATTGTGCATTGTCACCTTTTCATTTTCTAAAGCAGTCTCTTTCTTCACCCACACATCCTTTCCCAAATCAACCTCCCCAAAATTCTATCAGTCTCCTTTTAAAATTCCCTTCTCACTTTAAATTTTTATCAACCCATAATGAAGATGAAAAGTTAAACATTCATATTTAAAGAATGTTTCCCAAAATTTTATTAGTCTATGTTTTTTCTATTTTCCTTGCATAAAGCTTATTTTCCTTTCAATTTTGTCAGTCTTCCATCAAGTATATCAACCTTTTCATCCCACCTTATAAGTTGTTAAAAAAATCATTTCAAAATATGTTTAATTCAAGATTAAATTGACCATCTTGGAGATGTTAACCAATTCATGTATTGATTTTTCCTCCACATTTATGGACAAAGCAACCAATTTATTTAAAAATTTATATCCCAAGCAGGCTAATAACATTGAGGAATATTAGCTTTAAAAACAAAAACCAATTACATTTGATTAAAATATCTTTGATCACATTTCATGAGACAATTTTTTCTTAAAGTATATCTGCCCCATCACCATATTCAAGAGTGTAATAATGAAATCAAATAATTTAAGAGGTTTATGCACTACAAAGGAGGAAACCAAAAAAAAACCAAAATATTAAGAAAAAATAAACCATACATATTTTTGGGTGGTGCTAATCGCCTCTCTGCCCACTTCAATGCACACCAAGATGTCAAAGACTTGGTTCTATTAGACACACAAATATTGAGAGGGGTGTGAATCATTATTTATAAAATTTTAATTTAAATCATCACATACATAATACTTTGAAAAAATAATTAATAGTAATACAAGTAATCCACACAAGAGAACATTAAATTTATGTGGAAATCTAGAGGGGAAAAACCATGGTGAGAAAAGTTTCTTGGAGCTACTATCCAAGTCCAACCTCAAAGTATAATGTAGAACTTACAATAATGGCAACCTTAAAGGGAGACACCAATCCCCTTAAATTCTAATTGTAGGCACCAACCTACATGAGACACCAACCCCCTATGAATTCTAATTTTTAGACACCAACCTATAAGAGATAAAAATCCCCTATGAATTTTTATTTATAGGAATCAACCTACGAGAAACACAAATCCCCTATGACCAAGTTACAACACTATCACTAAGCAAAAAGTTAGATTAAGTGGTTTGAACCTCATATTACACAAGGAAATATAGAGCTTATTTCACACAACCTACTTAGCATTAACAAGCGAACACATCCTTTGATGATATCTCAATTTCATTAAACATCCTTTAATTCTCTTTTCTTCTTGCACATCATTTAGCATATATATTTCACACACAATCACACAACACTTGATTCACAAGACCCATTATTCTCATAAAATAGCATATAATATATATCCATTCTAACATGCTAACAACATTTAAATGTCAACCTATAACCCTCTTACACCATCCATAATTATCCATTTTTTCCAAGGATAGACCTTAATTTAAAATGATATGAAATGTATAGTCGACTTGATCCTAAATAAAATATATAATTTTCAATGTAAGATAACATCATTGCCTTCCTACCATGAACTTAACTAGTTGTATTTTACCTTCACACACTTCCTCCAGCTGGATCATCCTTCCCTTGACTGGCGAAAATACTCAAACATTGTAGATAGTCAACTAACAAACATAGACTTCACTCTATCATTTCTATCTTGCAACTCTTTAACTAAAATAAGTTGAAACTGTAGAATAGGATATTTCATGGGTATTCTTTCTTAACTTCAAAATTGTGAGACATAATTATTAGTAACAGTAGAATGTGGTACCAAAAAATGATATTTTAGTATAGTGCATATACAACTTTTGAACAACTAACCTTAGAACACTATTATAACCACTTTTAAACTTTCAAAAAAGTAGTAGACATACAAGAAACACCAATACCATATGTATCCAAACTTCCCATGTTTATTTCTTCAATAATGATAACATTAACATTCTACATTTAACATACTACTTTCACTTATATTTGACATCAATGATTTAGTTCAACAACACTTCGACAGTCATAGCCTACCATGGCATTAAATTGGCTAGGGATAAGGGGTTTCAAATTTATGGATCAAAGGGGACTCTCTAGTTATTATTAATTTTCTTAGGAAGGGTTCCCCCCATCATGGATTATTGAAATTTTCATTTTGGATGCCCTTGCTCTATTGTGGGACTTTAATGAAATTTACATTTCTCATGCCTTTCGTGAGGCAAATCAGGTTGCTAACTAGGTGGTGAATCATGGGATGATGTCAGTTGGGAATTGGGAGGCAAATGATATCCTTCCCTTTGGGTTAATTAATTTTCTTAATGATGACAAATCTTAGCGCGTTTCTGATTGTCGTCTCCTTGGCTAAAGGCTTGCATGGTTATCAATGTTTAATTTGTCTAATTGAACACTTAGCATCAGCAAAGATCATTGGAATTTGTAAGCTTTAAAATCAGGGATGCATGTGCCTCTTCACCATTATTCTCCTCAGTATCACACCTGAAAGACACGCATGCTTTATGGGTGCTTCTTTTTTTGTATTTTTGCATCCGGTTGTGGTTTTTGTCTATGTTTATGGAGCTCTTGATGATGGGCATGGATAGATGTAGAACAAAACCACTTTCATGTGATGATTTCAAGGCCAATGCAGATATTTGGGTGATCCTACAGAAGGGAGGGGTTACCCATTTCATGGAAAGGTTGCATGGCTTTAAAGCTAGTGTTTCCAAGGACTTTACTGATGTGTGGCATGGCCACATTCTGAGCATGTTTGATCTGGATACCACTATTAATGAATATTTCACTACAGAGGTTACTAGGATGTCAACCGAAGGAAGAAATTTCTATAGAGATAAGCATTTGTCGGGTTTTGCTAGGTAGAATTTTTTGTGGGACAGAGAGAGAACAAAAATGGTTAGGTTGGATAGTGGTGGATATGAGAGGTGCAAGATTAAACCTATCTAGCAGGATGTGGCCATGGCGTTAATCTGATACTTCACTTTGGATGGTAGATACATGACCCTATTTGATCACCATTTTGTAATATTGAACCATTTTCGACATGGCAAGCTCGTCTCCTTTCCTTTCTACTTGTTGCTTTCACTTGAGGAGAGAATTGTGAGTTTTAGAAAGAATCCTAGAAACCCTTTTTTGCATGAGCGTTTGATGCTACTCATAGTTGAGTTTTCTAAGGATAATTTTATTAGTGAAACTCCTCATCCCACTAATAAAAAGAAGAGGAAAGGAAGTGGGAAATTTTGGATTGAGGAGATTATGGAGAGTGAGGGGATGAAAATGGAAGTGGAGTTAGAGATGTGGTCTAATGGGTACAACACTGACATTGACTATACACCCTTCACTAATGGTAAGAAACCTTCTACTAGTAAGGTTAAACCCTCCCTCCTATGTGTTCAGAAAAACTTGAGGGAGGTTTGTGATGATGGAGCTAAGGAGAGGCTCTACAATGGTAAGAAGGAAATGTTTCAGGGTTTGGTGCTCTCTAAGGAGGTTACGTAGAAGCGTTTCAATTTTTTCGAGGGTATTTTGGGTGAAAAGATGGTGAAAGTGGGAAATTTGGACCTGAATTGTGATGTTGATGGAGGGACCCCTATTGTTGGTAAGGTGAATATTATCATTGATGTGGAAAATTCCACCCATGTGGCGACTTCCAAAGATAAAGGTAAGTCAAAGGTTAAACCCGATGATATGCAAGACGAGGATCCCCCTATGAGCTCCCATCAGGGGAGAGGGTTATTGTGGGCGGCCATTGACCTTTTGCAAGCTTCAGGTATGGTTAAAGAAGCGATGGACACCTCTTTTAATTTATTGATGTGGCTTGTTTAGGAGATTCAGGACCTCCACAACAATCACAACACAATTTCCTGATGCAATATCTCCATGCTTCGTAGCCTCAAAGAGAAGGACTCCATTTTTCGCTTGGCCAAATCATTGATTTTCAGTGTCAAAAGTGTGGTGGATGAGTTGGCCAACTTGAAAAAAGACTATGGCCCGATGATTTCCTTGTTAGAAAATAATTATAAGTAGTTGCATAGGGACATGGATACAATCATCAACCTCAAAAAGGAGAAATTAGAGTCCTCAACAAAGGGTCTTGTTTTCCTCAATGAAAAGGCCAAAGAATGGATAGGTATATCTCTCTTCAATGAGTAGGTGGATAAGAAAATGGGGGAAATTGATGACAAGGAGATGCAGGCCACAGATATGGGTATCGGGCTGAGTGTTTGTAATCAGAGTAAAACAAAGAAATACAAAAGGGTTCCTAGAAAGGAGGTGGAGGAAGTCATGGAGTTGAATGACTAAATTATTTCCAAGGATCTAAAAGCAACTAGGACATGCTTAAGGAACTAATCTAATGGCTATTTGTTTCTTTTCTTTGTTATTGTTGTTTGTTATTGTTTTGTGCTGAGATGTGTTGATGTTTCTGTAATTAGCTTTTATTTTTTATTTTTTGGGTTGGCAACCTATTGCTTTATCTTTGCTGCCACTGTTCCTTTTTGTATAGGGTTTCAATCACCCTTCAAAACCTATTTATCGTTAATAAAAAACAACACTATGTGCAGTGGATTCATCAAAGACAATTTGTTTATTTCTTATAGTTATATATTTGGCTATTGTACTTGATGTTATCAATTATATTATCATATGTAGTTAAGATTGTCTTCATTACACTCATACTATGTATTGTCGATTTGATTGTTTAGCAAAAGCTCTTCATAATAGTTGGATTTTTTTTTGTAGCTTCACCTCATGTATAGTTGTATGGATTAATTATTTTCAAAGTTTGGGGATTAGTATTATCAATAAATACTTTGTTGGGATTTATATGATTGTGTTGCAAGGGTAGTATGCTTTGATAAACTCCTTCAAATTGAACAATATGAAAAACAATAGTAAATCCCTTAAAATCCAAACTCTTCTCTTTTTAATCATAGCAAAAGTAATTTTTCAAAATTAATTGCTTTCTAGAATAAGCATAATTATCTTATTCAAATGATTAGTGGATAATTAGAATGAATTTGTTAAATGTTTTCAAATACTAGAGCATAACATCTAATTGCATAAAAAATATAATTAATATAACATTATAGAAGGATAAAAAATCTAGTCAATCCATTTAAAATTGAAAAGAGACAAATATGTGAATCCTAAAGAGAAATGACAACCAAATTTTAATCACAAATAACTAGATAAAAATAGACAAATAAATAAAAATAATAATAAAACCAATAAATTAAACAAATAATATGTATAAATGAATAAAATAAAAATAAATGTAAATAGATTTAAAAACTAAGAAAAAGAACCCAAACTTTTCACAAACAAAATTATCCTACTCGAGACCTATGCTAATTTCACCATTTCAATAATATTATATAAATCTGTGAGGTTACGCTTCAGCTCCTTGGGAGACAAAGACAAAAGTTATAAAAGCAATGAAACGCTTCATCTCAGCTATCTCATCCATCACCTACTCCCTGAGCACAGAGAGAACATCAAAATAAGCAGCAGCAGGAGATGGATGCTCGCGGTATAAAGGCTTTCATATTACCATTGGAATATATCATGCCCATTCATGAAGATGAATTCTGGAGATACATTTCACATCTTAAGACGCAACAAACACAAAATCATGTTCAAGGAGATGAAATGCAACAAATGTTGATAAAGGCCAGGTAGGTGAACATATCAGTCCCTGGAATCCCACCATTAAATTATATCCATCGCATGATTAACCGCACAGTCTTCGACCCGATAATTAATCAGCGGCCAGCCCATGTACTGGAAAATCACTCTGCCAAAGATATGACGACCTATATTCTTAGTAATGTTCCTCCTTCCACATCACCCCTTGATGCCGTCTTCATTTTATGGAATACTCCTGGGTTTACTGTGCCTGTTGTAGAAGTGCTCCTCCAGACCTGTCTCTTTGCTAGAAAAGTATATGAAACCACTCTCTCTTGTTCGCCCCAATATAGACACATATTCGTAGACGGTTTGCGCAGGCATGTTGAGTTGCAATTAACCCTTCACGCCAATTCCTGCGAGTTTTTTATCTCGAAGGATGATGCCTGGTGTGATCCTTTGCTGCAATTCTAATGTATTCACCTCCATTTTATTATTGATTTTATTTTATTTTTTTGATGAATTTTTTCAGATATTTATATTAATATAAATAAAGTATAAAATTCACAAAAAGGGGTTGGGTGGTAGGAAAACACACCCCGAAAGCGATATGGGTCTAGCCCAGAAAATCTAACTAAAGTCACATCGGTCTAGTCCAGAAAAAAAATAGAATGAAAACTATGCAGTTAAGGCAGTGCCAGTAGATCCTAGGGGATCTTGGTCATCCAAATTTCTACCCCATACATCAGCAGGGTTAGGAGTGACATCAGGAGGAGCACCCCAACCATCATCATTTTTATCTTCTTCTTTTTTATCCTCGCGCTGAGGCGAGATTGCAAGAGCAAGCCGTGGAAAGCTTTTACCAGAGGAGGGCCAACCAAAGCCCAAGTCAGGAGGAGCATCTGCAGGCCATCCAGAGCCGCCACCACTATTCTTCGGCTCACCACTAGAGTGTCAACCCTGACCAGGTCGTGGCGGAGGTGAATGAGTCTGTCGGGGAGGCCGAGAATCCCTCTGAGGAGGAGGCTGGGAGCGAGCCCGCGTGGAATCTCTTCGCTTCCGGCCCCGAGAGGGCGACTGACGACAGGAGGAGGAGGGCGAGTTAGAAATCTGAGCCACAGTACAAGGGGCATTGCCCCAGTGGTCTAGGAGAACCTGCAGGTGAGCCACTTCCAGTGCAATCTTGTTGGCTTGCACTTGAATCTATAACATAACATTAGAGCATATAACAGCTTTAGCATAAATAGAAACATTATTATCTATATGCAAATGAGCAAAAATACAAGCATTTTTGTCTTTCCAGATACTGAAAAGGATTTCCACTCTGAAAGTGTGCCAAATTTGGGTGAACTTAGCGGGGGTTCCAGGCAGGTCCCCTAGAAGAACCATATGTCACAAAAAGGGTTCAAGCCGAAAGAAATCATGAATCCAAGTCCAGAACTGTTGAGCTCTGGGACAAAACCAAAAAAGGTGCTTGAAGCTTTCAGGCTGCCCACAAAATGGGCAGCGAGGGTCGGAGACCCTCAAATGAACCAGCCAAGAACCCACAGGCAAGCCTTGGAAAAGAATACACCAAGCAAAGTGGGCCAGCTTCGAATTAACAATTGCAGACCAAATGGCATCAAACCTCCTACGCCAAGTAAAGGCCGAGGAGTTAAGAAGCCACCTCTGGTTCAATGAGTTGAGCATAGGGAAATGGGGCGAAAGCCACCTGTAACCAAGCCGCGGCTTGTAGCTCCTAAGAGGAGTATCTGGAAACCATTTCCAGTCTTTCCACCAAGGTTTGTGCCCACGAATACCAACTTTGTGAAGAATCTCTGTCGGAATGGCGTTCACTAGACCATCAAAAGTAGGATGGTCCTGGTTTTGAAGGCTAAAATGAGCTTTAAAAACATCCCATTGCATAATATTCATGGTAGGTCGGTGGAAGAGCTGGTGCAGTGTCTAAATGCCCTTCTTATGAAATCGGAGAGCTTTGAGCCAAGGTGACTTGGTCAGGGGTTGACCATTCTGGCCAAGAAGGGGAGACCACCAGAGATTATGCTGGTTGATGGAGAGCCCATCACAAAACCTGACACCAGCCCAACGGAGCCAGGGCTTGACACTTTCCCAAGAACGCCAAATGCTTTTAGCCACAAAGGAGCTAATAATTTGAACCGGCTCCGTCATCACCAATAGGGTTTGGAAGCCGATGCCTTTCTAGGCGGGTCTGTGAACGGGAAACCCAGACTAAATGCAATGTCTCAGGAGAACTTTCCAGGCTTCATCCCCAGTAAGCGCACGGATGATCCATTTGACACAGAGGGCAGTTCCCTGTCGTTGAGTGGAAAGCAAGCCGAGCCCTCCAGACTCCTTGGGAAGACAGCAAAAATCCCAAGCGACCCGATGAAAACCCTTATGGGGCTCAGAAGAGGCCCAAAGAAAATCGCAGAGCAGCTTCTCGAGTCTGTTGTAGGCTGCTTTAGAAGGAGCCCAATAGGAAGCATAATAGACATGGGTGGCAGCCAAAACTTTAGAGCACACCTAGAATTTGTCTGCCAGCGAGAGAGGCTTGGTAATCCAATAGGCCAGCTTCTGCTCAATTCTGGAGAGCACGGCTTGCCAGAGCTCCCAGGGGGAAGCCTGGAAGGTGAACGGAATGCCCAAGAAGCAAAAGATTTCCCCTTGACCAATCCACTTCCAGTTATAGGATTGAAGCCACGCAGGAGTGGGAAGCACAGACTGTCTATAGCACAATGTTTTGTGCCATTGAATTGCAGAACCAGAAGCAAGACAAAAAGTTTCAAGGCATTCAAGGGTAGCAGTGATCAAACCTTCGTCCTCTAAGAGAGTGAGGAAGGAGTCATCAGCAAAATTCCCATTGATAAGCTGCTCTTGAGAATCGGGGAGAGTTATTCCTTTAACACGCTGTTGGGAGATAGCATTGGCCAGGAGATATCCAAAACCCTCAGCTGCTAGAACATACAATGCAGGGGCAAGAGGGCATCCCTGGCGAATAGAAAGAAAGAGGCCAAAAGCAGAGGACCGACGATCATTAATGGAGATGCAAGTCGAGGCATCGAAAAAAAGCATGCGAATGTACTGAAGAAAATTGGCTCCAAAACCCAACGCCTGTAACATCGCAAGAATCGAAGGCCATTCAATGCGGTCATATGTTTTAGCAAAATCGATTTTGATAAATACGACTTTCTGGTTCGAACGCCAGGCCCACTCCATGCCTTCCCAAACAGCAATAATGTTTTCAAGAATGAACCTGGATTTGATTAATCCAGTCTGCTCGAGACGCACAATCTGAGGTAGGAGGTGGTGGATTTTTAGAGCCGAGGCTTTGTCAATAATTTTATAAGAGACATTAAGAAGCGTGATGAGCCACCAATTACAAATATCTTCTGGATCTCCAAATTTAGGTATGAATTTAATATTGCCTTTATTTATTAAATTGCCTAAAGAATTATTGTGAAAGGCTTCAAGATAAACATGATGAAGGTCACTCCCAATACAGTCCCAAAGCGTTTTATAGAATTCACAGGGGAAACCATCAATCCCAAGAGCCTTGTCATCGGCCATGGAGTAAACAGCTTCCTTGACATCATCAATTGTTAATAATTGATCACAAAAATTAATCTAGCCTGAAGAAAGCCTATGTGGCACAATAGCAAGGCAACTCTGAAGGACTTGCTGGCGCACAGGCGTGGGGTCTTGAGCCATGAAAACTTGCTCATAGTGATGCACAAAAGCCTAGAGAATGTCAAGTAGCTCAGAGAGCACTTGATTACCATTTTTGATGGCTTTAATGCCTGGGGAGGAGTGCCTAGCAAGAAGAGCCAAAAAAAATTCTTTGGAGGCACAATCCCCAATTTTGAGCCAGTGGAGTTGCGCCTTGATTTGAGCACCCCTAGCAGAATAGCTATCAGTCACTTGCTTCTGGTGTCTTAAGTCTACCACTCGAACTTGATGTGACAGAGAGAAAGGACAAGCCGCTAAGGCCTCCGTAGCAGCATGCAAGTCAGCAGTGGTGGCCTCGTAAGAGAGCCAACGGAATAAAGCAAGTTGTCGCCCATAAATGCGCAGGAAGTGTGCAGTACGAATGATAGCATCTTTCCACCAAGCAATCCAGCCCGTACTACTAGACGGACGGCACTCTAAATTTCACACTCAAAGAATGTGGGACATGGTGGGCTTATGATGGAGCAGAGACGTGTTCGAAAAGAATTGCGTCTTACACATGCGAGGCTGCCAAGTATCCCACTCAATCCGAAATTGAATGGGGAAGTGATCCGAAAGGGTCACATCGACAAGCCGCTTGACAGGCAAGGTAGAGTTTTTGAAAGAAAAAAAAGATTGTGCCGAGATCATGGCACGATCAAGGCGCTTAAAGACTCTGTCAGTACTAGCTCTGTAGTTACACCAAGTGTGCTGGATGGAATGAGAATGACGGTAACCCAGGTTGGGATCAAAAAGCCCCAATTTATTGCGCATGTAAAACCACACCTCCCTTTCGCCTACAGCCCAACGAAAAGGTATAGTGCCATTTTTATCATATGTCATTTCAACCATGTTGAAATCCCCATAGAGCAACCAGGTGACAACTGGCAAAGAGTCTGCAAGCCATCGCCAAAGCAAGCAGCGCTCCACAGCATCATTAGAGGCGTAAATATTGATAATCCCAAAGGAATGATTCTCAATATTGAGAAGAGTCCAAACAGCCCGCTGGGAGGGATCCACCCCATGGTCAACCACATAAGGAAGCAATCACGGGGCCAAAAGAGTAGCTGCTCCACCACGACCAGCCTCATGCAAGGTACAGAACAAAGTGTTGGCTGGCCAAATAGAGCAACAAGCCGAAGCAAGCAAAAAACCTGAAATTTTAACTTCCTGGAGACAAAGCACTTCAGTCTGCAAAAAATTCTTCAAAGTATTCCTAACAAAATACTTCTTTGAAAGGTCTGTGAGACCTCGAACATTCCATGAGAGAAAATTCATGGAAATTCATCCATGCTTGCAGAATCCCGATCCTCTTCACACAAGGAAGAGAAGCTATTCTTCAAAAACTCTTGCGAAATTGAACCCAATTGAATACAGGGAGAATACCTCTGCTTTTCTGGTACATATTCACCTTCTTTCGGTGGAGGAGACCGACTACGAGAATGCCATTGGGTCTCCACACCAGCGGATACTGCCGATTGAGCACATAAAACTGTAGGAGCCTAGGGTGCGGCCTGCGGCCTAGGCTATAAAATAGCAGAAGCCCCTCCTGTGGGAGTGGCCTTCCCCTTCTCTGAAGGGTTTGAAACCTGCTGGGTCAGTTTCGGGGCTTTGGGACCTGACCCAGAACCATGTGACTTATTTTTTCGGTTGGCGACCGTGGTCCACTTTGTGTCCGCCTTAGCCGAAGGCTCTATCTGACGAGGCTTTTCAGCACCCCGTGACTGAGAAACAATACAGGGAACTGACAAAGGGCAGTCCCTAATCTTATGATCAGCTGATTGGCACCAGTAGCACGTGTTGGGAAGGTTAAAATACGTGATTCTCTGGGAGTGGTGAATATCCCCGATTTGAAGGTCAACAATCTCTTTCAAATCCTTGGATAAATCAACTTCCACACAAACCCTCTTCTAAGGACGGGCTTGAAAGAACTTATCAGGTTCAATGCAAACAACCTTCCCTAGAGAGGAAGCAATATGGTGCAAGAAGGGCACACATGGCAAGGGCAACCTAGGAAACTCAATCCAGATCGGCACATGCATTTTGGTGTCCTCAGAGACAGCAAAGTCCCGAGTCCAGGATGGGAAAACCAACAAGGAGGAACGGACATACCAGGGTCCATGACCCAGAATAGCTTGGACATGGTTTACTTCTGCAAAGAAAAACAAGAAAAAACCCTTAGTCAGATTTTGGACCATATCAAGGCGGACCCCATGAGGGACCCAGGCCTTGTTAACCCAGTCTTTTAGCACACTTTCAGGGGGAGTCCTCCCAACAAAATAGCCCACAAGGGTGTGTTTTTTAAGCCATTGGCATGCAGAATCAAAATCAGGTAAAGGTAAAACTACATCAGCAGGAGCGTCAGAATGCTTACCTCGTGAAAGACTTTCGGAACAAATTTCCAAGGGCGTTTGTTCGGTGGGGGAGCCATTAAACGACGTTGTCAAACCGTTAACACCAGCAAGAATTGTCGGGTTAGAGCCGGTTGAAGGCATAATAAACCCCTAAAACCGCAGTAAATGTGGCCGTACGCAATGGAGGAACCAAAATCCTGTGCAATAAGCATAGTATGATGCAAGAGGGGCCACGAATGACCTCAGAAAACTCGAAACCCTAGCAGAGCTCCATTTCACTTTTTTAAACCTATAAAATTTCAATTTTGTAATTATGTCCATGTCCATTATTGATTTTATTGAATAATATACTATTGGAATTGTTCTCGTTATTTCATTCTTTATCATATTCATCCTCCATCCACTCCAAACATTCATCAAACGATATTTTATTTTAAAAATTAAGAATTGTTTTATTTTAATTCAGAATTATTGTTTTTATTTTATTAAATATTATGTTTAAATTTGGAAGAAGTGAAAGTATTTAAATTTAGTAGAAAGTAGTTCATTTATGTAATATTTCTTTTCTTAATTCAATATAAAAAAGAGTTCATTTAAACTATTTTGAATTTTGGCAGTAAAGATTAATTATATTATGAAATTATAATTACACAATAGTTAAATTAAAAGATATATTTATTTTCAATTTTATTAATATTAAAAACTCTATTTATTTATTATATATATTTGTAATTTTGTACAAAAATAATTTATATGTTTTGAATTTTGAAATAATTGAATGTATGATATTCACTACAATTTATTTGGATTTTGTTTTTATAAAGTTAAAAATATAATAAAATTATTAGAAAAATAAAAAAATGATGTTTAAAGTTATTGTAAATATTTTTTTCTCATTTAACAAATATCTAGTATATGAAAAAGAAAAGAACCATTTTTTATAATTATATGTGTTTTAATAAATTGTTAAATTCAAGTTTATTAAAAATGTAAAAATTGATATACCTCCAATTTATGTCTTAATTATTTATCATAAATAAAAACAAAGTATATTATTTTGAAAAGGATTCCCACTTCTAATGTACCTTTGTGTGTTGTTGGATGCTAAAGAGTTTCAACCAAAGTGTTTTGGTTGAGATATTTTCAAAGAAATTATTTCACTTAAAACATTAAATTGGCCTAAAGCATGACACAAGTTTAAATTTTAACCATTTTCATTTAAAAATTCATTGCAATATATACAATTTTGCTAAAGTCAACTACAAAAATTCAATCAATGATTTTTTTAGTGGTTAATATTCGTCAATTGCCTAATAGTTCAAAACATGATTTGAATGGCCACATTTTTACAAAATTTTATTATAATCTTATTTAAATTGTCAAAGAATTTATTTAATTAAAAAATTTAACTCAAAAATTTGCCACAATATTTGATAGATGATTAGAACACATTCGCCTAAATTTTAAAAATTATAGTAAAAATTTATATTAATTCACTAATAGTATATCATAATTATTAGTTGATTTAGGACCATATTTCTAATTTTTAGTTTTCATTATTGATTTATAATATAATCTAATGGCCCTTGTTGTATTCCACATAGTAAAATGCACTCATGATTTGTAATACTCATGGGGCCCACAATTTTGGGTCTCATGAGCATTATAGATTATGGGTACACTTTACCTCGTAGAGTAAAAAAAGGGTCATTAGATCAATTATTTTTAAAAGAATCAAGCCCTAAGAGAATTACAAAGCATAGGTATATTTTACCTTGTAAAATACAATGAGGTATGGTATATTATATTTTAAAATAATGGTGGCAAGTAAATATTATAGTCTACCCCTTAAACCCATCCATAATTTCCACCCTCAGGCCCCTAATTTTCCATAAGAATTACTTTTTAGATTGGATGATTCTCCATCATAATTAATGCATTTCCTATAATTTTTCAAGATTCACCTCACCAAAATTTTCTACAGAATTTTAGTGATATAAAAAATATGGCAAATAAAAAAAATTTCAAAAAAAGGAAAGATTTTCCAATAGAAATTAATATTTTTTCCCAAAAATGAAAGATTCAATAAAGTTTTATATCTTTTTTTGATGGGGGCTTCTTAAAGTTATCACTGCATCCAATCCATGTGAGATAATTACTCAATTATAACCAACTAGTGGGATGGCATACAAAGTAGTTTCATCCAGACCTCTATTTAATATTACATATGACCAAGTTACAAAGCATGTGCACTTAACTCATACTAGATACTACATAGTAGAATAGGATTCATAACATTTCCTTCCCCTTTAAAATGCTTTGTCCTTGATGCATTTTTCTAATATATCCTTAGGTTCAAAAATGTGTATCTCTCCTTGTATAATATTGGTAGTTCTATTGGGAATAAAGAACAAATCCCCATCACTTTATGGAGGTATGAAAAATGAAAAACTACGTGGATCTAAGGATAGGATGGAAGTTTCAACTTGTATGTCACCTCACCAATGTGTCAGATCACTTGATAATGGCCATATAATTTTTTACCTAACTTATGATTCCACTTTCCTCATAACGGCATCTACTTATATAGCTAGAGAAGTAGAAATACTCAATCACCAATGATAAAGGTACACTCTATCCAATGATTATCCACCTATTGTTTCATGTGATATTTTGTGTTTCAAATTGGCCTTATGGAGCCAAAAGAAATTATTGTGGTTGGCTAAATTATAGTCAATTGTATTACGACCTTGAAAGAAACTAGAATATAGGTACCCAAGGAAGGTGGGAAAATACCATAGAGTGCCTCATATAGTGTCATCTTGGAAGCACTATGATAAGTAGTATTACACCACCACTCAACAAGAGGTAAAAAATCGGCCCATTGTTCCTAAATTGCTAAGACAAAAATGTAAGTATCAAAGCATGTGTTAACAACCTCTATTTGGTCATCAATTTCAAGATGACTAGTTAAACTTGTTCAAATTGGTTCCCTAAAATTTAAATAATTATTATTATAAATTTATAGTAAAAGTAGGATTTTGATCACCAATAATGGAGTAAGGAATCTCATGGTGTTTGACAAAACCAAAGAAGTTTTAAGTGACCAAAAAATTATGTAAGAATAATTTATATAATTGAATGGGTATATTTTTTCAAGTAGTCAATAATAACTAGAATGGTGTATTTACCTCATATCACTAGAAGCCTCATAATGAAACTTATAGAAATATTAGCCCAAGACTTATCTATCTAATAATAAGTGGTTATAGAAATCTTAGAGATTTGATAGTCTTCCCTCTATTCTATCGACATACATCACATTTAGCTACAAATTATGTCCATCCTACCTAAGGCCATCTAAAATAAAATTCCAATTCATTCTCTCATAGGACTTGAAAAATATTAAAAGACCTAGAACAATGGAGAAATAAAACTCTATGAATAACTAAGCCTTGAGTCAAAATTAGGAATTCAATAAATGCAATATGTTGGCACCCCAAAATTTTCTGATTCATTTTGTGTTGTTTTGACCTTGTGGATTGCAATCTAATTCCAAGCCTTACAATGTCTTTCTCAACCAATTTTTCCTTCACCTTGTTGGCAATTTTTATAGGTTCTTGTATGTCACATTTGGTGGATTTTGGATCAAAATTACACAAGTTATGAGGTTATCGATTTTTCACCCCTGATTGGACGTTATGGGACTTTTGGAGTGATCTTGATCTCTATCAAATCCTTGCAATACCATATCAACTCCATTTCCCCACCAACTTCTTTTTTCACACTAATATAGAGAGAAAGGATTGTCCAATTCCAATCAGATCTTTGTATTTCCTTGTGCTACAAAGTTCCCTGCAATGACCTATTATTGTGGAACTTTATAGGATGTGTGGATGTTATCCACATACCCCTTGAAATCCCACAAAGTCCTAATAAGCCTCTTTTTTATAACCATCCCAATTGTTTGAAAAAGATAAAGATCATTATGGTGGCTTTCTTTTAGGCCCTATGTTGCAATCAATCATTGTCAAGTTTCATGCAAAGCTTGAACCTAAGGCTGCACAAAAAAAATTAATTTTGGCTATATAAATTTTTTTTTTAAATAGTTATCTTGTAGAAAAAGGTTCAAATGGGTATCTCAAGTTAAAATTTGGAGAAATCTAAGTAAAAAAAGACCAAGTTATGCTCTTGCAGGATTTTCGGGGTCTAGTAGATTTCACGAACAATTGGAGGCCAAAGTAACACAAGGAAGGTAAAATTTTGTGGGTATTTCTCACTAAACTAGATGGATTGAAAAAGGTGAAGTTCAAATCTCGATTGATTCTTTGCAAAACTCATTATAATTAAATTAGCTAAGCATAGATTTTGTAAGTGAATGAAAGTGAATTCCAACATGTCCATATCCCATTTTTTTTTATATAAAATTTAGTTGGCCCCTTGATTCTCATAGAAAGAAAAAGGTTGAAGTTTGTAGGGATTTCCAACTAAATCACATATAAAGAAAAAGGTGATTTTTGGTTGGAAGAGAACTTTATGCAAGTTCAATAGGAAGTAATTTTTTTACAAGGGACTCAATGATGACCAATTTCTCAAAGTTCTCACTTGGTAGCCATATTTCTAATATAGCCAATAGCATGTTGAAGTCCCATAAAGACCAAAAATAGAAAAAATAAAAATATGTGGGAATGAGCTACTGAACTAGTCTTGGACCATATGATTGTGGATGTTCCACTTCTTCTTGATGCACTTCTATAACCAAAAAAAGGTAAAGGTAAATTTTAATGAAGACCCAAGTAAACTAGACAAAGGCCCAATATATACATAACCACTTAAAAGATTGTTTCCTACATGACCCCATGGGCATCAAATTTTTGCAAAGAATCTGAATGAATGGATTTCTCCCTCTAGAATACCATTAAAACTCAAGTTCACCTTTGTGAATGCCCCCACCTCAATCCAAAAACATTCCTTAATGGCCTTATTGTATTTTTAAATGCATCTAGGGGAAATTCTAGTACCCATGTCTCATTTATGCTTTGTGGAACCTTCTTCTATCATGAGAAACCCTATGATGTGATTTCAGTGGATTTTGTGGAAGATTTTACCAAATATCAAACTCAAAGCCATGAATAATCAATGTGAAAATATGGTGATAATCAAATGAATTTTCTTCCATATATCTTGTCAATCAAATCAAGTTTATAGGGGACACTTGTCTACTTTGCATTGGTTGAGGTTACAGCTAGGGTTTCCCATGTGGCACAAATTTAATTCTATAAAAATTCTTTACATGGGTATATATGCCTTCACAACCATACTCGAAGAAGGATAATATTTTTTTAGAAGGGAGCATAGTATAGAGAAGAAATTACAGAACAAAACCAAAGGGTTCATAGTTTCTAGTTTTGGGTATAGCTATTTTTGCATTATAATGATCTAGGTTTATCCCAAATTTATAGTAACACTTGTAACTATTGTAGATTGAGATATTAAAGGCATATTCAACCCGAATTGATTATCTCCATGTGCATTTGATGTAGGAGAATTAGGGTAATGGCACAATCCTACATCAACCAAAAACATTATTCATTTCAAGTTTGTTTTAGGCTTGGTTTCTACTCTTGGGATGTAGTCTTAGTGATCATTTGGAGTGGAATTGAGTGGCATTATTGTCATTTCATTTGACAAAATATCATGATATATATTTTGAGTTATAAATATATTGGAAAACTATCAAAATTTGATTGTGTAGTAATTTTCTATGAAAATAATTTTGGAAATGAGTGAAGGCATAGGGAGAATCATCAATGCTTTCAATAAAATAAAGGTGGGTTGGTTTAAAGAGATATTAAGAGAAAAAGGATAAAATAGCATAAATTTATGTTGAAAAAATGATACTTGGAGGTATTAAACAATCAGGTATATGACACCCAAATGGAGAGAATACAAACAATTTGTGGCAAGAAGAGGAATAAATGTACTTATAAAACTGTATCTAAAGGGAACTTAATGGTTGTGCAGGGAAGATAAAAAGAAAACATATAAGAGTGAATTTAAAAGTGTGCGAATAAAAACCAAGGGAGGGAAAAATAGAAATGAGAGACAAAAGGAAAAAAAACTAAAATGGTAAATTCTACGTGGAGGAGCTATGGGGTAAAATTACAAACCTATGTCACACTTTGGGCTAATTGTATGAATTCTATTGAACTGGTTTCAAGCAACAATGATTTGGTTGAGATAGTTTCAGTCAAAAATGTTTCAATAGAATATATGAAATATTAAAAAAAAAGTTGTGGGTATTTCCTCTTGTATGTTCAGTTGAATTGTTTGAGGGCAAAGGCTAATCAATCGAGTAACACTAGTTAGGGTTTACAAATACATCTCAAAAATAGCTTTTCTTATTTTTAGTTTCTTCTTTCATTATTGTTTTCTTGAAAAATGGCTCCATTTCATTAGGGTTTCAAATAAAGAATTTATTTTTTTGTTTCTAACCCTAGTTTGGTTGTTATGTGCATATTAAGTTACCTTTTGTTTGTTTTTTTATATGTTAGTTTAGGTTTTGTATGTATTTATTTGCATAGGTTGTCCCCAAAATTACCCCACATGTTTACCCACCCTCCCCCATGCCCCTTTCTCTAAAATGCTCAGCGATGCACCAAAGAACACCTGATTGCTATGTAATGGCTCTTTCTTCATCTCAGAATAGTCTCAACATTAGACACATCTCAGGAAATGGAATGGCACTGGAAGCCACTCCAAAATCATCCATGTTGGGCTCTAGTAATGGATTCTTGGGAGCTTATGTCTATCTTTTGGGTCACACATTTTACTCTACTCGCACTTCTCCCATCCCTCAACAACAAAAAAATAGTTGAACAATAATAATGGCATGTTAGGCATGACATTGAATGGTGTTTTTTGTTAGGTCTTCTACTATATAGCTTACCTCCTTACCTATGGATGAAATCATGGGCACCATTCTTTTATTCATTTTGGATGTTAATGTCAGAAAGTTCATGAACAATAGATTATTAGACATTTGATTATAGTTTAGATTTCTTTGAATATCGGTAACATTATTACTTATAACTTTATATTTGATGTCATTGTGAGGGAAAATAAATGAAGTAAACTAAATAAAATCTATCGTTGAATATAAATTAATATAGATTAAATTTAGTTAGGTAAATAGTTGGGCCTATAAATGAATAGTAATAAATATCAAGATAGTTGTTAAATTTAGAATCAAAGGTAGATTAATGTTGATGTCATGTGAAATTAATTTATCACTCTTTGTAAAAAATTATGTCTTTGGTGTAAAAAAAATATAATCAATGATAGATTAATGTTAGTGTCATGTGGACTTGATTTATCACTCTTTGTAAAATATTTATATCTTTGGTATTTTTAGTGAATGAATTGTCCTTTATTACAAAATTATTATATAAAAAATCTATAGCCCAGGATACATAGACCAATATTACTAATAGCTCTAGAAATATCACAATTACATTTGTGACTTTCCTCTAAATTTTAGAGGTACAGATCCCTTGTATGCTATATTTAATTTTTGGGTATGATTTTAACTAGAAAGAAAAAGAGGAAAGTAAACAGTAATTCATAAATATGAAACTACCATGAAAGAACTAAAGATACCATTAATACTAAAGCACAAAGACTAAAACAACAATTTTTGATAAACTTGATATTAAAGAACAAATATGATCACAAATAAAGTGTTGATCATCAAAGCTTGCGCCTCTCCGACAATCTTATGGTAATTTCAATGAGTGAGGGAACACCCACTAAATACCTCCAGGATTTTTGTAGAAAGATGACTCTTCTCTGAGTTTGGGAAAAGGGGTAGAAAGAAATGTAAATATAAAACATGAAAGTGGAGATGTGCCAACGCTTTTACAACATTTCAAAACCTCAAGTTTTTTTCTATGAATAATATGATAGACACATAACACCACAACCCTTCATTTTTGGGAAGAAAGCAAAAAACAAAGGCTAGATACAAGCACAACACACAGTCATTCAATCTACCTGTAGGAAGTATTTGTTAAGATCTGACCAAGCATAGGAGTTTCAATAGTTAATAGAAAAAATTCAAAAGCCACATTAACTCTCCCTCATAATATAGCTTAACATGAAGAAATAATAATGTTTAAAGAAAACATAGAAGTCCAATGACATAATCTAGCTTCTATAGGTTACAAATTTATTATGCAAACAAACATCATGGAAATTAAATAATTAAACTATTCAGATTAAGCTAGACACGATGTTCTATTCTGAACAAATATATAAAGAAAGAAACATTGACATAGGCCATATTACGCACAATTTCAAATATTTCTCCCAAATAAATCATACTTCAAATATCAAATAAACTTTAAAACTGATGTCAGATTCCAATCGAACAATAGTTTGAGTAAAACAAAATATATAATGTATGCTAGAGTGAGCCAATGTTCTGTAAACTTTTATGAAAATATTCCTATAACTATGATAACTAAAGAGCTTTTTTTCCAAAAGGAAAACTTCAGGAATCTCCTATTCATGTTGTCACCTCTAATTTATAGGTGTCAAGAAGAGAGAAATGTTGCATCCATTTAGAAGTAATGACTGTAAGATGTCTGCACCTAATAGCTTGTAATTTGATCTCATATCTTTAATTAGGTTATGGCAACCCTGTTTGTCAACTCTCAAATTTTGCATTAATATGCTTTAGATATTTAATAGGATTGCCCTCTATAAATTCTTGGATCCTAGAAAATAGCCCTTTTCGATCGATCAAGTGGCTTTGGCAGCACTGAATCACATCCGTTTCCTGAAGAAAAAATCATTGCACACTCCAAAAACCTCCAAAGGAAAACTCTTCAAAACACAGCTTCCATGCAGCAAAGATATGATGTGTCGAGCGAGCGGACATTCTCAGATTTGTGAAAACTGATTTTGAGAAATCTTCCACCGAGCAGACACATGACCTAAATTCCTTCTGAAAGGAATGCAATAGAAAAATGCATGCAACCACTAGGTGGCGCATTGCATGCCCTTCAGATACACAACATCTTTACGCACACAGATCTTCTCGAAGCTAAAATTAAAAGTTGAAAATAAAAAATACTAAGGAATAAAAATTCTTCATAGTTTTGGTGACTCACAGTGGGGCTTCGCTTGCAAAGGCACAAACCTAGAATTCTGCTCATTCTTGGAGTTTGAGGAAACTGGAGTGCAACATTTCCCAATCCGCATTAGTTGGTCAGACAAAATTACAAAAGACATCTTGTGCTTGATCTAGCTCGAAGACTTATTTGAAGGAAACAAATCCCCATCTTGCCAAAATAGCTCCTAGATGATAATAAAGACAAGAAAATGAAAGAATCTCATGCTCAATGTCTTTGGTAGTGGGTTTTGTGCTTGATTCTAGGAGTTTTGTAGAATTCTAAACCTTATTTTTGATCTCATATGTAATCTTTTCAATTGATAGCACATCTCCATTTGCTAAAAGGAGAGGAGGTAATCTGAATCTATGCAAGACACCAAAATCCTTCTTGATTTTATCAACCCTTTTGTTCAACACTACCTAGCATTCCTTTCTCTTTGTTTCTACCTTGTGACAGTGGGCAAATTCGCTTTCTTTTCTAGAGGTAGCCCTTCAATATGGAATTCTTGGATTTCATAGAGCCTCATCGGTTGCTACACAACTTAGAAATTAGACTCTGGGACTCTGCTACTCAAAGGGATTATCCTATAGAATTTGGTCGATTAGTGGGCCAACCTTTTCATTTATCTCCTGAGAATCTTTCAAAAACTACAGGGCTCATTTTAGGACAACGAGTGAAATTATGATTCACTCACACTAAACAGATACCAACCTTATTTTTATATGCAGTGTCTTAGATCTTTGCATTGCTATTAGTTCTTGATGCAATTGAGCCTCTTTTTCTTTCACACTCTCAGGTGGGTGCATGAAAATGGGTAGCAATTTCGTGGACACCCTCAAAAAAAAATGGTTGAAAACCATAATGTGAGCGCGTTATAATACGCTTGTGTTATGTCTTCCATTAAACCTAGGCAAGGTCTCGGTGGCTACAACTACAACGACATAACGTGAGTGCATTATAACACACTCGCATTAACAACTATTAAAAGCAAAAAAATAAATGCAAATCTCTCATTTGCATTTCCACTGGTTTTTTTGTTCCACCCACAGCCAAAAACCCCAAAATATCGCGCTCGCATTCTAGGAGGAGAATTTCTTTGCCAAGAATTCGTATTTCTTCACAACGATGGCGCCACGATGATGAAAAGCTGTAAGAGGTAAGGATTCTATGGTTTTTGTTTTGAATAAATTAGTTTTAGGTTGAATTTGTTAGTTTTAGGTTGAACTTGATATCTATTTGTTTGAATTTTTAGAGATGCAAATCAACCTGCAAACCCTCAAAATCTTCAATAGGAAGACCACCCAAATCCTCAAGATCAAAATCAAACACAACATCAACCTCCTCCACCAATCACCCAACCCCCTCCTGGCACTCAACAAAATTTAATGACTGAAATTAAGAACAACAAAAAACAAATTAAGGATTTGATCAATAGGTGGAGTGATCCAAATGGTTCAACCACAGAAAGAATGACCCTAGCAAATTCATTGAAAGATATGTTAACAAATGTAGATTCAATTAGCAAACAAATAACTGGATGGGAAGATAGGAGGTTGGCGGCTAGGGACTATTATGCAAATAAACTATCATACAAGGATGTGAAAGATTTAAAAATTACAAAAGGTGATTTGTGCTCATTATTCATCAACCCACGCACAAATCAAAATCTTACCCTCAATGCGAAGAGATTTCCTATCCATTGGTGCCAACAACAATAGATGAAGGAGCAGTTTTATGATAGGTGGTACATGGTCTTCGATTACCCATCGTGCAACAATTGCGAGGTCCCACAATATTTCCTTAAGAAACTATACAATGAGTTCATATTGAACAAAATCCCAAATTATTTTGATATGAGGCATTTCCAAGGGAGAGGTGGGGGGTCAGCTCAGGATAGAACTGGTGCACAGCCGGATCCTATGTGGCAAGGTAGACGAGCTCTCGCTAGGCCACCTCATGAGCACGTTGTTATGCCTTTCATCATGAAGGAAAGTGGTGATGTAGAGACATTGTAGGCAATCAACACTTTGACCCAAAGTGTCATCCATCATACTAGCCCTATTCTACAATTCCATCCAGGGGAGTCTTCTAGTGGTGGCCTTCGAACACATGTGTGTCAATCTTGCAGGGCTACTTGTTCACATGACCCCACCAACCCTCAGGAGATTGGTGCACAAGATCTGTCTGCAGCTATGGAGATGGAGAGAATAGCTGACATTTTGCATGAAGCATATGGCATTGATAGTTAGGTAAAATTTACTGCATGTGTTCATTGAATTTAATTTATTAAATTTTGATTTTGAAATGCAAGATTAACTAAAAATGTTTTATGATTTTAATAAAATTGTAGGGTCACAGTGTTGAGACTGGATACACTGGCCCCCCACCAACCTCTTTTTGCAGTACATCTATCGCTAGGGTATGTAACTAGTAAACAATTATAATTTTATTGCATATTAATGGTATTGTTTTATGAATGGTAATTTAATATGCGATTTTGGATGTTGAATAGACTAATATTGGAGGTTTTGATGGAACACTTCCCAGTGGCGGTGGATTTACTCAAACCTTCACGCAGTAAATAGAATCAAGAGTTTAACTAATGAATCAAGTACTTAATAGATTTGTGTAGTTTATACATGCACATCGTTGATTACGTTGAATAATTTGTTGTTTTATTTTCAGTTGCTACGAGACGATACACCTCCGAATGTGATGAGGGCAATCGATATTGGTGTGACATCTGCCATAAATCCTCGATGGCTCTGACAAAAGAGGTATGAGGAAAATTAGTAAATTTTAATTTACATTTTTTGTTATAGATGTTAGTGAAAAATCAAACCATTATTGATTCACATAGTTTTTGTCTATTTCTATGCTTTATACAGGGCTTGAGCACGCCTGAGCATGGGCATGAGGATATTTCCCTCGTGGAGAGAGATCGTGAGATGGCTACAGGTGATTGTTTTGTCAAATATATCATTTTTTATAATGTAATTTCTATATATTCATGTCTTTACTTCTTATTATAACAGTTAAAACTTCACCATGAACTAAACCCTAGGAGGAGTAGCAGGAGCACTCCACGAGCACAGAAAAAATGAGTGACAGACCTATTGCCATCCGAGTGGAAAGGAAAGGGAAATATTTTATTTCCTGCGCATGGAGAGCAATGACTTTTGATTCCAACATCCTTCGTTGTATGCCTGCATGGCAGTTTTGTACATATTTTTTATTGGACATAGTTGACATTGTATGCCTAGATGGCATTCTCGTAAGCCTATATGGCTATTTTGTACATATATTTCATGCTTATATTGACATATAGTTATGTATGCCTACATGGCTATTTGGTTAATACAAATATCTTTTATCGATGCCTGTCCATATTTGCATTCTAAATTGATGGTTCAATAGATATGAGTTACATGTATTCAAGTGTATACTTTACAACTTATGTGCATACTTTGTGACTTATGTGCATTCGAGTGTATACTTTGTGGCTTACATGTTTTCATGCATATACCTTGTATTCGTGCATATACTTTATTTAATTTGTGTATACTTTTTGAGGCTTACGTGTTTTTGAGTACTTGTACTTCCCTTATTGACATGTACATGTTTGACTTATTCACATGTATAATTATTAATTGGTTGGCCCTAGCATTGATCTATGTCATCCTCAATGCATGATCCTTGAGATGGATTAAGTACACCCTCAAGGTCAAAAGGAGTTTCACATGCATCTTCGTAGGCTCATTTTGGTAGTGAAACCAAAAACCTCTTGCATCATTGAAACAACTTTATTTTCCTTTATAGTAGGTCTGAAGCCATTATCATTCTCCATCAATTCTTCATGTATCCACTCCCCATTAATGGTTGTCTCATGACCTTCATGAAACCAATCACTTATCTCATTTGTGATAGAAGAAATGTATGAAGATTTATCTTCCTCCTTATGAACCATTCATTATCATGAGAGATGGGTTCTTGTGAACCACTACTAATGAATCATGGGTTAATGAGTTTGACTTTTAAAACTACATGATTGAATCCCAATAGCAATATCACAATATTTATATATCTAAATGTGTTATTTCCTTCAGCTAAAATTTGTGCTTATACTTATGTGTTTGATGTATGTTTGTGTATGCGATGATAGTAATTTCTATTTGATGATAATATTGTGTCTTTAAGGTTTACTTATTCAAGGGTGCATGAAATAAGTTTTAAATCCTTACAAATCTTTGAATTTCTTAGGTTTTTCTATTTGTTGGGTTTGGGTTCTGAGCCCGAGTCCAAGTCAAAAAATGGCTTGTCAAGTCTGAGGCGAGTCCTAGTCTTGTAACACTGGTGTGAGCACATTGAAGAATAATGTATATGCCGATGAAGAGAGAACCCATCCTTGTTTCCAAACAAACCATGGTATAGATATGGTTGGTCGAGATAAAACATCACTCTCATGGATAGTTCGAACCATAATATCTCATGGCTACAAACACACCTTCATTATGTGTGTTCTTGATCCTACTAAAGAAATGGTGGAACATGTTGTAGATCAAATATTGCAACCCTAAGTCCACAAGAAGGTTACTTGTCTTGATTTCCGCAAATTTCTTTAAGATGTTCATCCTTCTTGAGTAATGTGAACTATTGATGTTATCTAGATCTTTGAAACTATCTGCAATCATGTGCAATACTGTAGAAGCTAGAGCTATATCTAATACTACAAATGACTGCTCAATGGAATCATGATAGAAATATCACAATTTGACACATTGTAGAAAATATATCCTACTTATCAATTGATGAGCTAAAGGGGCTCTATAATGAATGTTTCATAAGGCACAACACTTGTTGATGATTTTGCAAATGGGGTTGCAAGCTAAGTGGGCTTAACCTTGGGGGAAAAACTTTATGGTTAAGCGCTTGAGCTGGAGTATACTAGAATGGGTGACCTCCTAGCAAGGCCTAGTGCCTCACCTCTGTGAGCATCACTTAGATGCAATGAGTGCTAAGTGGGCCATTCAATATCATTTCAAATTTGTTTCTTTAAGAAACTTACAAATTTGCAACTTAAGAGTCCTCCAACCTAAGGGATCGATCCGATGGAACATAGCTCAAAGCAATTCCACATGTTTCAGTGCAAAAGAGGACCATGTCTAGCATAAACATACCTATTTGGACATGTTGGAATAGTCCACTTGGTCACACAAGTTGCAGAACAAAAGTTGCACCACTCTGCAACTTTGCACTGCTTGCATTTGATGCTTTTTCCATCAAGTGAAAATCCACCACCACTGGAAAGCCACTCTGAGATAGCCAAAACCGAGAGAGGTTTTTGTAGACAGGCTCAACGCAATCCTATAGGATTAGACAAGAATTTTCTATGTTTCACAGTATCCAAGTAATAGCATGCTAAAGTTTGCAGCCATTTTGAACTTTGGACCCATAAGGGATCGATCTGGTGGAACATAGCTCGGAGTGATTCTATGTGTTTCGATGCAAAAGAGGACCATGACTAGTGTAAACATACCTATTCAGACATTTTGGAATATTCCACTTGGTCACACGAGTTGCAGAGCAAAATTTTCACCACTTTGCAACTTTGCACAGCTTGAATTTGACACCTTTTCCATCAGGTGAAAATCCGCCGCCACGAGAAAACCACTCCAAGATAGCAAAAATCGGGAGAGTTTTTTCTAGAGGGGTCCAACGCCTTTCTAAAGGATAAGACGAGAAGTTTCTAAGTGTCACGCTATCCAAGTAATAGCATGTTGAAGTTTGCAGCTATTTTGTAATTTAGACCCTTAAGGGATCGATCCGGTGGAACATAGCTCAGAGAGATTCCACGTGTTTTGGTGCAAAAGTGAACCATGCCTAGCATAAACATACCTATTCAGACATGTTGGAATAGTCTGCTTGCTCACACGAGTTGCAAATCAAAAGTTGCACCACTTTGCAACTTTGCACAGCTTGAATTTGACACCTTTTCCATCAAGTTAAAATCCACCGCCATGAGAAAACCAATCCAAGATAGCCAAAACCGAGAGAGGTTTTTCTAGAAGGGTCCAAGGCCTTTCTGTAGGATCAGACGAGAAGTTTCTAAGTTTCATGGTGTCCAAGTAATACCATATTGAAGTTTGAAGCTATTAGCTCAGAGTGATTCCATGTGTTTCAATGTGAAAGAGGACCATGCCTAGCATAAAAATACCTATTCAGACATGTTGGAATAGTCTGATTGGTCACATGAGTTGCAGAGCAAAAGTTTCACCACTTTGCACTGCTTGAATTTGACACCTTTTCCATCAAGTGAAAATCCACCACCACAAGAAAACCACTCTAAGATAGCCAAAACCAAGAGAGTTTTTTCTAGAGGGGTCAAGTGCCTTTTTGTAGGATTAGACAAGAAGTTTCTAAGTGTCATGGTATCCATGTAATAGCATGATGAAGTTTGCAGCTATTTTGCACTTTGGACCCTTAAGGGATTGATCCGGTTGAACATAGCTCGAAGCGATTCCATGTATTTCGGTGTGAAAGAGGACCATGCCTAGCATAAACATACCTAGTCAGATATGTTGGAACAGTCCACTTGGTCACATGAGTTGCAGAGCAAAAGTTGCACCACTTTGCAACTTTGCACTACTTGAATTTTACACTTTTTCCATCAAGGGAGAATCTGCCGCCACGAGAAAACCACTCCAAGATAGCCAAAACTGAGAGAGGTTTTTCTAGAGGGGTCCAAGGCATTTTTGTAAGATCAGTCAAGAAGTTTCTAAGTGTCACGGTATCCAAGTAATAGCATGCTGAAGTTTGCAGCTATTTTGCACTTTGGACCCCTAAGGGATCGATCCAGTGGAACATAGCTCAAAGCGATTTCATGTGTTTCGGTGTGAAAGAGGACCATGCCTAGCATAAACATACCTAGTTAGACATGTTGGAACAATCTACTTGGTCACACGAGTTGCAGAGCAAAAGTTGCACCACTTTGCAACTTTGCACTGCTTGAATTTGACACCTTTTCCATCAAGTGAAAATCCACCGCCACGAGAAAACCACTCCAAGATAGCCAAAAGCGAGAGAGGTTTTTCTAGAGGGGTCCAAGGCCTATCAGTAGGATTAGACAAGAAGCTTCTAAGTGTCATAGTATCCAAGTAATAGCATGTTGAAGTTTGTAGCTATTTTGCACTTTGGACCCTTAAGGGATCGATCTGGTTGAACATAGCTCGGAGCGATTCCATGTGTTTGGGTGTAGAAGAGGACCATGCCTAGCATAAAAATACCTATTTGTATGTGATGGAACAATCCGCTTGGTCACACGAGTTGTAGAGCGAAAGTTGCATCACTTTGCAACTTTGCACTGCTTGAATTTGACACTTTTTCCATTTAGTGAAAATCCACCGCCACGAGAAAACCACTCCAAGATAGTCAAAACCAAGAGAGGTTTTCTAGAGGAGCCCAATGCCTTTCTGTAGGATCACATGAGAATTTTGTAAGTTTCACGGTATCCGAGTACTAGCATGTTGATGTTTGCAGCCATTTTGCACTTTGGACCCTTAAGGGATTGATCCGGTGGAACATAGCTCGGAGTGATTCTACATGTTTCAGTGCGAAAAAATACCATTCCTAGCATAAACATACCTATTCAAATTCATTTCCATAGTTAGTATGGTCACACGAGTTGCAAAGTGAAATTTACTCCACTTTGCAACTTTGCACTACTTGAATTTGACACTTTTTCCATCAAGTGAAAATCCACCGCCATGAGAAAACCACTCCAAGATAGCCAAAACCGAGAGAGGTTTTTCTAGAGGGGCCCAATTCCTTTCTATGGGATTAGACAAGAAGTTTCTAAGTGTCACAGTATCCAAGCACTAGCATGTTGAATTTTGCAGTCATTTTGCACTTTGGACCCTTAAGGGATCGATCTGGTGGAACATTGCTCGAAGCGATTCTACGTGTTTCGGTGTGAAAGAGGACCATGCCTAGCGTAAACATACCTATTTCGACCTATTGGAATAGTCTGCTTAGTCACACAAGTTGCAAAAAAATATGTACAAATTGTTTACATGACCTTTATATGACCTTTTTCACATTGTTTACATTTCAAAATTCAAAGTTTGCAAATTTTCCTACTCAAGGCATTTACAAAATAAGGTGCTACTACACCAAATATGAAATCCAACCTTACAATATTTGACTATCTGATTATGTAATTAAATCTTATTACAATGCCTCTGGCACTTCGTTCTCTTAGATCTTTTACAATGTCACTCATACATTCAAGATTCTCTTTAAATGTCTACATCATAGGTGCTCATTATGAGGTTAACTTCAAATGAGTAACTTGAGATTCCCTCGCTAAGCTTCGCATGCTCTCTTATAATGGCTTGAAATCAAAATTGAGATTTGTCAAAATCATCAAAATAAGTATGTTGCATTGCTTTTTTGGTTGAGATTCTCTTTGATGGCTCTTAAATCAGCATTTTTTGCAACGAAAGATCAATCAACCCTTAGTAGTTTACTTACAAATACACAAAGTAAAAGAGAAAAAGAAAGAGCATCCAAAATGGAAATGAAATAAAAATAGATGGAAGGCACTTACAGATGTTGCATGCAGGCATAAAAATAAGGATGTTGCATTGCTTTTCTGGTTGACATTCTCTTGGATGGCTCATATATCTGCATTTTTTTCAAGGGGACACCAATCACTGTAAAAGAAAATGATAGCATTGGCATCAAACAAAATAATGTGCATACAAGTATAAATTAATAAGAACCAATGTGCATATACTTACAAATTAATCCAATGAACCATGTAGGTCTGCTCTACTCTTTATTGTGTCAATTATTTCCTCATGGTCAGACTCACGGACCTTCCATAATGTCTTGTTCAAAGGTCTACCCCCATATTTGGTCAAATGAACATTGGATGCCATGACAAGGTTCGATTAATGAAGAATCTTATGATGCATGTCAAAGTCCTAAAATAGCCAATGTTTAACACTTGAATGTGGGTACCTTCTCAACCATGTTCCAGTAACCACAACTGAGCCTGTAGGGTATTCAATGTTTTCTCCATCTATAACTAGGGCCTCCAATTTATTTTTGGTCTCAACACAACGACACAAGTAATAGTTTGTTCCCTCTTCATTGTCTTCATCTGCAATAACTTCATAAACATTCCCTGCATTGATATGTGCAAAAAATCTCTTAAAATTTGTCAACATTATGAGTACAGTACAAAGTAAGATCTAACGATATGGAATTTCAACAACTAAGAAAGTAGGTATATCACCTTGTTGAACTAGATCTGATATGTGGTCAAAGTTGACTGATGATTCTATCTATGTCAGTTCCAATGTCGTCGGAGGGCGATACATGTGAAGTGGGCTAAGGTAACTTGTGAACCATTTGTCAACCCCCTCCCCTAACTCACAATCATTCTAGTCTTGCATTGTACATGAAGAACAAAAGCATACCATCTTTCATGTATCGATACTCCATGAACCTATATTTGAGCTAAGGAAGGAGTGTACCTCAGTCGATCCTATTAGTGTACAACAGTCTTCATATGGTGCAATGTTAGCATCCTTCATCAACCAAAAAAATCTATGAACTGAAGAGTACCTTCATTACCTGGACCCATCAAAACATTACACCACTCGATGATTGATTTTGCATTTGTCAACTTTGCACTGTCTTTATACTTTAAATCTTCTCATGCTAATGCTCTTTTCACGCATGCTTCTGCACCATCATGCTCCCCCTTTCCATGTCTAGCCTCACAAAATTTCCACATATGTTGAACAACTATAATGAAATGCATCCTACACAACCAATAGAACATGCATGAGTTCTTCAACTGTGCTGCACAATTATCAGACCATATTATATGTTGATCGTATTATATGCCCCTCTGAGCCAAACCACTATAGAACATCTGGAAGCAACCTTGCACGAACTCTGGAGAATGTGTGCGATCATAACTAATGTAAAAGTGGTACTCCCTCAATACCTTCCTTTGCTCATCTATACTATCAGATGCATGAATGAATGCTATGTGCACAAATATCAAAACTTGTGTGGAGTTGTAATACTGTGACTGCACCTCATGTTGTGGTTGTAGAGTGTAGTTATCTGCAAATTCAACCACAGATACTATGCTTCCAACTGGAAAGGTGTCCTTGCATAGCTTGAACTGTGTGTCCAACCATCGAGTTCTATTGGTATGCATTGCATACTCAGACAGTATGCTGTCACAAAATGTGGTCATAAATTTGTACACTAGAATCTTCTCAATAACCAGATCAAACCTTTTTGCTTGAGACCCATCTTTTGTAGCATATGCCACTATTTTATACTTCTCAAACTCTACTAGTTTTTGTCCCACCTCATCTGTGCTTTCCATATGTTGACATACTAGCATATGCTGGAAGCCACCACAATGCTCGCATGAACCATCCAAGCATGTTGTCCTATAGAATATCTAGCCATCCTCTATTTCACATAATTTTTTTGATAAGAACTCTCTTGAAGATTTTGGTGGGGCTTCTATGCCACAATCCTGCAAAACATCGTTAGTATGCAAATCTAAACATATAGAACGATAAACATCGTAATGGTTAGAAAATTCAATATGTAGTATACAACAACAAGTAGTGCATGTGTGATTTATCTTGACATAAAAAGGTTTAAGCAGTTCAAAAAATATTTGAGAAATAATAATTTGAGGATAATCATTTTCAAATTTCCGAAAAAATTGGGTTTGAGTCATATCCAAAAAATGCTTTGGATGTGGCTCATGATTCTGACTACTGATTCTCCTTCTTACCACATCCCTTTGATTTGGAGATGGCCTTGTGTTATTCTTCCAATACTCTTTAATTAGTGTTCTTAAGGCTTTGACAACTTCTTTATCTTTTTGTGAAAGTCTCCCCAAGAATGCCCATAATTCATTTGTATCATTGCCCTCAATTCTTTGCCACCTTTGAATGGCTCTTGATAAAAAAAATCTATGAATTCCAATTTTTTCACTAGTCTTTTTAATTAGGCGAGCTCTCTTTGTTTGAAAACTTACCAAAGTTGATGTAATGACACATCGGGTGACATTACTATCCTTTGAGCATGAGGTCTTACCCACACTCTCATAAGCATCCATTAGATTCTTCACAATAGTGTCTTCACTCGATGCATTCGATGTTCTCAACCCAAGAGTCTTCATGATGTTCCTATACTTTACACCCCGCATCATTTCAACAAATAGTTGACATCTTGCAGTCTCATTTAGCCTTTCAAATAATCGTTCCCAAATCTTATCAGCATATCTTCTACAAGTGCGTTTTGAAATCTTACCTTCCATGTGCTGAAAAATCTCATCATCAATATTAATCAAATACTTTGGTTTTCTACGCAAAATTCTTGGTGGTGTTCTCCTAGGTACATACATCTCAACATTAGGAATTTCATCAATATTTAATTGAGGTGGGATAGATTGCATACCTTCAATCGAGGGTGGAGAAGAAGACATAAGGTTCACATGGGAATGATGGCATACCTTCTTCATCAATTTTGAGTGATGATGTACTCTCAACTTAAGATGTGTTGGATGGTGTCCAACAATATTCACTTGCAGTAAATGGTGTCCCTCCATATTCACTTGCAATAGATGGTGTCCATCCATATTTACTTGTGCTAGATGGTGTCCCTCCATATTCACTTGTGCTTAATGGTGTCCCTTCATATTCACTTATCGTAGAGGGTATGTCTCCAACTACGGTATCTGAATCTGTCTTACGACGATGCTTGTGCATTCGTGTTTGTTGTGCTGCCAATTTTCATTCTCTTTCTCAAGATTGGCGTTCCACTACAATTGGTTTGTTTTCATCAATCGTTTCCAATTTCTTCTTTTCATGATATGCCACCCCCTGAACCCTCTCCTTTTCTTTCAAGGTTTCGTTCTCTTCATCTATTAGTTTCCTCTTTGTCTTTTTCTTCGGCATGGCGGATAATTTTATTTGTACCATGGTAATGAGACGAATATTAGTCCCTAAAAAAGTGTTGAAAGAGTGGTCTATGTAATTAACTTTTGACCTTGTTCAGGGTATTTTGAAGATGTTTGATGCTTTGGAATGGTCTGGGAAGGCACGGGTATAGGAGTTTCTATAAACCCTCCCTCTTTGAATTGAAAAATGGGGGTTTTTGTATTGGAAGCCTAGTTGAGTGGGTAAGGTCCTAAGACCTAGAAATTATCTTATTTTGAGACCTAATTAAAGACTTTTTTTGGGTTTGGAAGTCTGGTGTGAAGATCTAAGGGTAGTTCCTTTATAGAGAGGGTCTACTTGGAGGCCTAAAATAGTGAAAAAGGTCAGTTTTCTTAATGTTTTCCCAAAGGAGTCATGTGATGGGTTAAGTTATGTCTTGCAACTCTAAATTTTTTTGTACAATAATTCTTTTATTTTCTTGGTGTTTTCGAAATTTTTGGAGTTAAGGGCCCAAAACTGGTTTTGCATGGTAACTAGATTCCAAGGGTGAAATTTGGGAAATAATGTTTTTGTTTGTTGTCCAACTTAGAGGAGTGTTGGGATTGGTCCATTACACCTTTTTAATCTTCTTAGATGGCTCTTGAATGAAAATTGACATCTTCAATGGTTTTGGGTCCTCTAACTCTGCCTCAAAAATGAGTATCACAGTTTGAAGTGTGTGCATGGTTTGGGAGATACATGTGACAGTTTGTAGATGCTTGGCTACTAGTAATGTGGACAGTGAACAAAGGAACTAAGTTTGTGTGTAAGGGCAGACTTCTGAATGGTTTCATTTTTGTTGTACTAGCTCAAACAAATATTTATTAAGCAAATAATGGTTTGGTTGTGCCTTAAGAATTATAGTTTGTGTTTGTAAACAATGGTGCCATTATGGAAGATTTAAGACAACTTTTGAATGACATAATCATTGGTTGATATTTTGAGGAACCTAATTGATTGTAATCAGTTATTTTCAATATTTTCAAGGTGTTTTGAAGGTCCTTAAGTAATTGGGAACTCTTAATACTAATTTGAGTATACGAATCAAATGTTTTGTGAAGGGAAATATAGTTGAATAAGTGTGTCAAGAAAGGTGTTGATTTCTTCCTTTCTACTGCATCAGTTTCTACAGACGTATTGGAAGGTGTTTGGACCCCTCAGAGGAATGGGAGAGGCTTGGAGTTGTCTTAAAGGATGAATTTTGGTGAATGGTTCTGAATTTCTATAATTGGAAAGTGTAAAATGGTAATTGGCAAGTGCATATAATTGTGTATATAATTTGGTAATTTAAAATATGCATTGACAGCCTAAGGTTATAATGACAAACAAAAATGAAAGCAAGGCATAATAGAATGGAATAAAAATTTTAAAGACTTCACATACCTTAAAAACCAGACTTTCAAATGGAGGAGTTCAACCTAATTATGTAGCCTTAGCTTCTTCTTTCTTCAAACTCGACAACAATTTGAATTGTTCAAAAGCTTGTTCCCTTCCACACTTCAATTGTACATCATTTTTCAATGGAATTCAAACTTCAATTGATATTATATGTCTTTAAACATGGAAACTCTGCTATTTCATGTAAAGGTGGTAAAAAAATCATGCAAAAGGTGATGGAATGTGAAAAAGATGCTTCCACATTTCACAACATCATCAAAAAGATATTTTTTGTTGGAGCATGTGCAAAACCAAGGGAATATGCAAACTGTGGGCCTTCAAATCACAGGTATATAGAGTTTTTAACCATTTTAGTGGAGTAAAAAATGTGCTCATGTTATAACACGCATGCGTTATAATGCGAGCGCGTTATGTGAAATTTGGTTTTCTTAGTGTATTTTTGAGAGTATAGGAGTTTCTCATAGAGTGGGAGAGTGGGAGATAGAGAGGGAGGGATAAGGGGAGAGTGGGAGAAAGAGAGAGTGGGAGGGAGAGAGGGAGAGAGTGGGAGATAGAGTGGGAGGGAGAGAGAGGGGAGAGTAGAGAGGGAGGGAGAGAGGGGAGGAGTGGGAGGAAAGAGAGAGTGGGAGAAGGGGAGATGCGAAGAGTGGCAGATAGAGAGGGAGGGAGAGATGGTGAGAGTGGGAGAAGGGGAGAAGTAGAGATTGGGAGATATAGATGGAGGGAGAGATGGTGAGAGTGGGAGAAAGATAGAGCGGGTGAGAGTGGGGGAGAGTGGGAGAAAGAGAGAGTAAGAGGGAGAGAGAGGGAGAGTTGGAGATAGAGAGGAAGGGAGAGATGGTGAGAGTGGGAGAAAGATAGAGTGGGAGGGAGAGAGCGGGAGAGTGGGAGATAGAGTGGGAGGTAGAGAGGGGGAGAGTGGGAGATAGAGAGGTATGGAGAGAGGGGGAGAGTGGGAAAAAGAGAGAGTGAGAGAATGGGAGAAGCAAAGAGTGGGAGATCGAGAGAATGGGAGAGAGTAGGAGATAGAGAGGGAGGGAGAGGGAGGGAGAGAGGGAGTGGTAGATAGAGAGGGAGGGAGAGAGGGGGAGAGTGGGAGAAAGAGAGAGTTGGAGAAGGGGAGAAGCGGAGAGTGGGAGACTGAGAGAGTGGGAGAGAGTGGCAGATAGAAAGGGAGGGAGAGATGGTGAGAGTGGGAGAAAGAAAATCCATCAACCCTCAACCCTCAACCCTCAATCCTCAACCCTCAACCCTTAAACCCTAATCCCTCAACCCCTATACCCTCTTAATCCCTCAACCCTCAACCCTTAAACCCTAATCCCTCAACCCCTATACCCTTCTAATCACTCAACCCTTAAACCCTAATCCCTCAACCCCTATACCCTCTTAATCCCTCAACCCCAACCCTCAACCTCAACCTCCTCAAACCCTTAAACCCTAATCCCTCAACCCCATACCCTCTAATCCCCAAACCTCAAACCCCAATCCTCAACCCTCAACCCAAACCAACCTCAATCCCCTATGCCCTCCCATCCTCAACCCTCAAACCACAACCTAAAACCCTAATCCTCAACCCCTATACCTTTCTAACCCTCAACCTCTAAACCCTCAATCCTCAACCCCACCCTGCGACCCATCAATCCTCAACCCTAAACCCTAATCCTCAACCCTCATACCCTAACTTTCAACCTCAACCTCAACCCTCAACCCTTCAAACCCTTCAACCTTAATCCCACCCATACCCTTCTGCATCCTTAAACCCCCAACCTCAACCCTTAAAAACCCAATCACCAACCCCTATACCCTCAGACCCACAACCTCAACCTAAACCCAATCCCTCAACCCCCTATACCTCTCCTCAACTTCATCAACCCTGTCCTCAACCTCCTCAATCCTCAACCCTAAACCCCACTCCTCAACCTCCCCTATACCTCTATCCTCAACCTCAAACCCCAATCCCTCAACCCTCAACCCCAAACCCAATCCCTCAATCCCAAACCCAATCCCTCAATCCCTCAACCCTTCTAACCTCACAACCTCAACCTCAACCCTCAACCTCAACCTCAACCTCAACCCTTAAACCCAAATCCCCAACCCCTATACCCTCTTAATCCATTAACCCTCAACCCTCAACCCTTAAACCCTAATCCCTCAACCCCTATACCCTCTTAATCCCTCAACCCTCAACCCTCAACCCTTAAACCCCAATCCCTCAATCCCTATACCCTCTTTATCCCTCAACCCTCAATCCTCAACCCTTAAACCCTAATCCCTCAATCCCTATACCCTCTTCATCCCTCAACCCTCAACCCTCAACCCTTAAACCTCAACCCTAAAACCCTTAATCCCTCAACCCTATACCTTCTTAACTCACAACCTCAACCTCAACACTTAAAACCCTAATCCTCAACCCCTATACCCTCTAATCCTCAACCCTCAACCCCTCAACCCTTCAACCTTAATCCTACCCCTATACCCTCTAATCTTCAACCTCAACCTCAACCTTAAAACCCTACTCCTTAACCCCTATACCCCACACCTTTTCAACCCTAAAACCCTAATCCTCAACCCCTATACCCTCTTAACCACAACTCTCAACCCTCAACCTTGAACCTTAATCCTCAACCTCAAAACCCTAATCCCCAACCCTCAACTCCAAAACCATAATCCTCAATCCCCTATACTTCTAATCCTCAACCCTCAACCTCAACCTCAACCTCAACCCTTCAACCCAATCCTGAACCTCAACCCTAAACCCTAATCCCCTCAAACCCCTATACCCTCTTTAACTGCCAACCCTCAAACTTCAAACCTCAATCCCTCAACCCCTATACCCTCTAATCCTGAACCTCAACCCTCAACCCTAAACCCCAATCCTCAAACCCCATACCTGCCAATCCCTCAACCCCAAAACCCTAATCCTCAAACCCTCAACCCTAAAACCCCAATCCTCAAACCCCATACCCTCTTCTAACTCTCAACCTCAACCTCAACCTCAACCCCATCCTCAACCCCTATACCCTCTTAATCCCTCAACCTCAACCTCAACCCCAACTTTAATCCCTTTAACCCCATACCTCTGTAATCCCTCAACCTCAACCCCAAAACCCCAATCCCTCAACCCCAACCTCTACCCTATAACCTATTAATCCCTCATCCCTAAACCCTAAACCCTTAAACCCTAACCCATAAACCCTCTACCCTCTACCGCCAATCCTCTACCCTCTACCCTCAACCCTAATTCCCCAACCCTTAAACCCACTTAGTAAACTCTCTACCCTAATCCCTCAACCCTCTTGAACCTTAAACCCTCAACCCTTAAACCCTTAAACACTCAACCCTAAACCCTCGACCCTCGACCCTCAACCCCAACCCCTTAAACCCTAAATTGTTAAACCCTTTACCCTCTACCCTCTACCCTCAATCCAATACTCTCTACCCTAAACCCTAATCCCTCAACCCTTAATCTCTCAACCCCTATAATCTCTACCCTATATAGGACCCTCAACCCTAATCCCTCGACCCTATACCTTAAACCCTCAATCTTCAACCCTCAACCCTTAAACCCTCTACCCTTTACCCTATACATTAAACACTCAACCCTCCATTCTCAACCCTCAACCCTTAATCCTTAAACCCTAAACCCTCTACCCCTTACATTGGACCCTGAACCTAATCCTTCAACCATATACCCTCAAAGCTATACCCTAAACCCTCTACCCTCAACCAAGTAAACCATTAACCCTAAACCCTTAACCCCAAACCCTTCAACCCTAAACGCTTAAACCGTTAAACCTTCTACCCTATACCCTATACCCTCAACCAAATACCCTCTACCATCAAACCTATTCCCTCAACCCTCAAACCTTAAACCCTAATACCCTAGAAACCATCAACCCTATAGGTCCTCCACCATATACCCTCAACCCCTATCACTTTCTCTCTATCTATACATTTCACCTCTCCCTCCTTCCCTCCCTCCCACCCTCTCTAATTGTCTCTATCTACCATCTCCCTCTTTCTGCGTACCTCTCATTCAATCAATCCCTACCACCCTCTCTCACTCCCTCTATCCATCTCTCTTTATGTCCCTCCCACTCCATCCCACTCTCTCCCACTACCTCTCTCCCTCTCTCTTAGGTCTCTCCCTCTGGCAACCTACCTAGGTAACTCTCTCTTTGTCTCTCTCCCCTCTCTCTATCTATCCCTCCAACCCTACCTAGATAAGTCCCTCCCACTCCACCCCCCTCTTTCTCTACCTTTATCAGGTCACTCCCTCTCACACCCTCTCTCTCTCTCTCAGGTCTCTCACTCACACTCCCTCTCTCTCCCACTCCCTCTCTCTCACACTCCATCTCTCTCACACTCCCTCTCACTACCTATCTCTCAAGTCTCTCCCTCTCACCCCCCTCACACTCTCAAGTCTCTCCCTCTCACACTCTCAAGTCTCTCCCTTTCACACCCTACCTACATAACCCTCTCTTTCTCTTTGTCTCTCTCTCTCTCCCTCTCCCTCAATTCTCTCTCTCCCAGCCCCCTCTTTCTCTCTCTCACCCCCCCTCTCCCTCTCTCCCTCCCTCTATCCCTCCCACCCTACCTAGCTAAGTCCCCCTCAATCCAACCCCTTCTCTCCCACTCCCTCTCTCTTAAAATCTCACTTCGACCCCCTCTCCATCTCTCTAGACTCTCTCTAAATTCTCCCTTTGTCTAAAGACATACATAAACACATACATACAAGCATAATACATATGTACATATAATCTTACATCCATACAAGCATACATACATACATGTACCTAAAAATATATCAGCATACATTAATATATTATCATTTAACGTAAAGTAAGACATAACACGAGGGCATTATAACGCGCTCGTGTTATGTGCTAGTAGACATGTTCCTCGCAGAAGCAAAAATTATGTGAAAAGTGAGATATAATGCGAGCGCGTTATAATGCGCTCGCGTTATATCTTGCTTTGGGAATTACCAAACTTTAAGCTTGGTATTTGCCTTGGAATACCAACCTAAAGGCTTGGAGGTAATTCCCAATGACCAGAGACATGTTTTTAAACAATCCATAATATTTCTCATAATCAAGTTCGTGCTCACCGTCAGGATTGCACGTGGTTCAATATCGAAAAAATCGAGCACATGGGTAATGTTGGGTTATCTCTTAGCTATCCAACGATGTAATTTTTTTACTTTCTGAAAATGTTAAGTCTTTCATCCATAATTTATTTTATCTGTATGTCTTTTTTTTGCCAAAAATCAATGTTTGGTATTTTTTTCGTTATAAATTAACCGTTCATCAATTTTTCAAATAAATTACATTTTTAGAAACTAGACTCCATTCTACAAAATTTAAAAAAAAAAAAAAATCAATTAGTTTCCAAAATTTGTAGGGGTAGCACGGCCAAAATTCTATTTTCAGGATATGTCCACTTCGCAAAATAGTGAAAAATCAAATATTCATTAAAAAATTATCAGAAAAATCATGCATCAACTAAATACTATTAGCTAACTTCTAACCATTGCGATTTTAAAAATACTAAAAAAAATTTCACCGTACGAGGGTTGTACAAGAGTTGCTATGTTATGTTTTTCTGACAAAAGCAAAACCAATTTGTGTACGTCCCTCATTTGAACCCCTTAATCTAAACCATTTTAAAAATAAATTAGTAGTTTAGAAAGTAGACTTGGAGCACTTGAATCCTTCTTTTTTTTCCATCTCAAAATTTTGAGTCTACGTATCCTCAATTTCACATCCAAGGTCAGTATTTCTTGATTTTAGAAAAAAACTATCCACTTAAGTCCCCTTTTTGGGAACCATCTTGGTGCACTTACCCTCTCATCCAGTTGATTCCTCTCCTAGAGAGCATTTTCCAGTTCAAAACCTAATTTTTTGATCTCCTGACCATGAGCGTGTAGAGAAGACTCGACTTATTTCTTGTCATTTCTCAACTTTTTTGCTTCCACCAAGGCGTTTTACAAATTGTCAAAGGCCTGAGATCAAACACCATCCGGTTCTCTCTTTATGATTCCTTGAGCACATTGGTGCTCTATGTTCAATTTGTGTTTAGCAACAAGCTTAGCCTTCAGCCTATTGATCTTGGTGTAGATTTGAATCCGTTCATCCTTAGTCTCTACAAGAGATCTTGTTTCTTTCTCCTGATAGTCTTGTATCAACATTATGCAGGCCATTTCAGCATTTCGGGCCATGATTTCTAACTGTAGCCTATTCCCTATTTCCTTTACATTTTCCATCTCTACCTCGTGCTTCTTTAATTTTTGATCCAGCCTCTCATAATCTGTATATAATACCTTCTCAGTGGTTTTGGCTAGATCCACCTTATCTTGCAGGCAAATTTCATTCAAATCCAAACCCATAGCCCAGATGTTGTAATCATCCATTTGTATTTGTCATTTGGATTGGGATACAAGCAACTTCATGGTAGTGATCCATAGAGAATTTTTCTCTTCATTGAAGCAGGTTTGAATTTTCTTGGTGGCTGGCAGTTCAACATTCTTCAACAACCTTTTCTACTTCCTAGCTTGTTGACCCCACTTAGTCACTTCAAAATGTTCTTGAAGAATCTATGGGGTATCAATTCTCTACGTTGCAAGAGAAACATCAGGGGGAAACAAAAAAAAGTGAAGGGGAGACTTGAGATGTATGAGCATGTGGGGAGGCAAATGGAAGGGTAATCGTTGAAAATGATGGGATGCCAAATTGACATTGGGCCATAGAAGGACCAGTTAGACTAAAAAGAGAAATAGGTGGAATGGGATATTTTTGTCTGAATGCAAACGAACCTAGGGTAATGGGCAACATTGATGGTTTGGTTTTCTTGATAGGGGCCCTAGATAGGGTGAACAAAGAGTCAATAGTGGTCAAAGAAGATACTACTTGCTCGTCACATGGGGGTACATCACATGGTGTAATTAAAATGGCAAGGGGCTCATTAAGGACCAAAATCTTAGGGTCTGCGGATGAAGGAATCTCTTCAACAGATGGGGGAAATGAAGTAACCAAAGATACAAATGTAGGAAGAAGAGGGGGAGAGATACTTAGCTGGATTGCAACCATCTAAAAATTTTGTAGAGTAGAATCCACTTCTTCTTCGTCTCTGACTGCTACATCAAGTATGTCCAGGTATTGGACTCGCCTTCTCTTTGTTCATCCCAAACTGACACATCCCAATCCTTTAGCGGATGATCCAGCTGAGGCTTGGCCCTCTTGTTCTGCAGCTGACCCTCTTGGGGACAGTCAAGTTCTCTTTCCCTTCGTACACTGGTGGAGGACACAACTTGTGGGTCATTTTTCTTAGAGATTCTTCTTTTGTTGGACTCAAGTAGTTGGGAGGTACGGCGTGGAAGTCACTCCTCTATTATATCGTGGCTGGTCTATGGGTTGTTTTTTTCAGAGTCGACCTCTCGCTCATAAATTTCCTTGAATTATTCATCATATGGGTGAAACTCTCCAAGAAATTTATGTGGGCATACCATCTCTTTTCAAAACCTCCAGAAATCCATCTTCTTCCTTTTTGACCACCCCTGCCACTTCATTTGATTTTTGAGAGTCTTACTTATCGAAAGGTTCCTTTGATACTATTCCTACAGTGTATAGAAACTCAATCACCTTGGTCTTTTGGTTGGTATGAGGGTTAGATTTTTCTTGGACTCCACATACTCCTGAATCTCTTTTTCCAAAGCGAAAAGCTTCCTCAAATTTTAGTCCCATGCGTCACCGATAAGGACTAAGCCTAGGGTCACCAACAGATTTGTAAGCTCCCTTTGTGCCTCACTTTTCTCCAATAACACCCTATTGTTGGCAATACAAAGTGGAAGTGGATATAAATTTCTCTTGTTTCTTCCTCTACCATAGGCATTGTCGGCAAGAGTTGCCCGATGAAATGCCTCCAATGTGAAAAACCTATCCATCACAAATCTGGGGAGTCGAAAAGGCTCTCCAAAAAAACCATGAAACCTATCAGATGGTGTGGTTGTGTTGTTGATATGTGGTTGTCATTTATATCAACACTATTAGCATTGATGATTCTGAAGGTTGTATCTGTCAAGGATATTGAGAAAATTAGAATAAATATGTTGTAGGCAGTCTATGAACTTGTGAAGATCAAAATGATGGAAAGTTGTGTATGTTGATATTTAGAAGTTGTGCATTAAATGGTTTGTTGCTAAGCCTATCTAGTATGTTGTTCAGGAGTTTCAGTGGTGTGCATCAAGATTTGAGAAATTTATGAGTTTTGAGTTCCTACAATTATTGTTACTGTAGCAAGTGTTTCTAGAAGAAGAGAGTGCATTTCTGGTAAATTAAGTTGTTCAATATGCTATTGTGATGTTCAATGATGGTTCTATATAATTCTCTATCATTGTGGTGTGTCTGCATTGGTTGGTGTGTTCGTGATCGAAGATTTTTCCTTTGTGTACATTAGATTTTTCATGTTCTTGGCCGACATAATGGTGGTAGCATGTTGTGGATCCTTTTGGATTAAATTTTGAATGCTTGGCATATTCAAGGATGTTGATTTAGGTCTTCATTATGTTGTGACTAACTTAATTTGGTACACATTGAGACTTGTTCATGTATTAGGCCTACAGTTTATAATTCAGCTCTTCTTTATTTGTGGTTGACAGAGTTGTTGATGTAAATTCATGTAGTGGATATATAAGAGTGATTGTTTCCTCATTTTGATATATTCTCGGTGAATGTATGTGAAGTGTGAATGTGAAATGTGTGAATAAAGATCAGATCATTCAATTTCATAGTAGAGTGTGAAGAATATTGAGTGAAGTGTGAAGAAGTGTTTATGTGCCTAACCGAAATTGTCATCCGGCTTTTGTAGAAGCTAGTTTCTTAGTTCAACCTCATTAGATGGATTTAATCTGATTGTTTAATGAAAGGAAGTGAGTCTTCCCTTTTCAGCAATGAGCACTAGGCAGTGTGCCTATATGAATGTGCATTCCTTATTCATTTTTCATTATACTTCTGACAGGGTATAATCTTGTGGACTAACATCCACCGTGTTTTTACCCCTAACAAAGTTTCCATGTATAAAATCTTGGTGTTCACGTGTTTTTGATGTGATGTTGATTCATGCTTTCATTGTTAATTATCATATCTAAGATTAAAGGTTAATAAGGTTGAATAAGTATTAAATTTTGTGACAACTGATTCATCCCCCCTCCAGTTGTTTATCCTTGTTTTTCCAACAAAACCTGATGAATGTGAAATCCTCTCTAAATAAATAATCCACCAAAGCGAATGAAACCTTGATCTATTTTTCAATCTCGGGAGGAACATAACCCATTAGACATGGAAATATCTCTTGAAGTAGTGGTCTCAAAAAGTGGTTCACAAACCAATAATAATTACATGTTTTTGACAACACATAGGTCCACATAGAAACTGGCTGACATAAGCCATTTTCATCGAGCCTGGAAACCCGCAAATGTCTCTCTAGAAACCCAAAATTTTGATGCAGAATCAAGTGAGCCAAGAAAGAAGAATACTTGAATGTTTACTCAGTATGGTAATTCCTAAGTTGCTCCAACATGTTTGTAGCTACTAAATCAGAAAATTTATAGTACCTCTACCCTTTCTGTCATTTTATTATTAGAGCTCGACTCATCTAGAAATCATGGAACTCCTCATCATTATCGAGGCCAAAAATCCAAGCCCACATTGAGAAAAGATTTTGTGTATTGCTTTTGAACTTTTTAAGTACTAGAGGAAAATAAAACCGACCTCATGGCAGGATTTCTTCTGTCTCATCCTCATAGAAACTTTCTCATTTGTTCACTTCTTCCCAGTAAATCTCCATATCTTCATCACTAAATGACTCGGTTCCCTAGTTGGCAAGAATACACAACATATCTCGTATAGCCACAATAGAAATCATGACCTTGATCTTGTTGCATGCAATGGTTCTAATTTCTTTGTTGGAACTTTTGGCACATGCATCTACTAGCTATGAGCACGGGTGTATAGAAGGCAACATGAATTATGGAAAACCGCATTTCTAGAGCTGAGAGGAAAAACCCTCAGATGCACCATAATCTTTCATTCTTTGAAATGGTCCCTCCCTAACACCCTTAGAGTTTTTTGCTAGTTTTGGATCAAAACTTTGTCGACAGCATCTCGCACCGCCTCTCTCAGAACAACTCTATCTACTAGCACCTTTTTGCAAAACTTGAACAATCATTTTTCAAGCACTAGCGTGTTGGTAAATGAGTTTTTCCCAAAGATATTGGTGAAACTAGGATTTTTCGATGAAGAATCAGCTCCTCTACCAGTCATTAATGGCTCTACCATGGCTGCTCCAAAAGTTGCAGAGTTTTTTCACTAAAATAATCACTTTCCTTTTGCTACATTAGAAAAATCTACTTTTTGATGTAGTTAATTCCCTTAGAAAGTACATGTAGTTAAGGCTATGTCATTATCGTTGGTCCATTAAATGCTTCCAATGAGGTGATATGTGTGGGTTGGAGATCCATATCCCTCAGGAATACCAAAAACTTTGCAAGAATATAATTAGCACATTCCCTTCATCGCCTTTATTTATAAATAAGCTCATTGTCTTGTGGGGAGTGCCATTAGTTATGTCAATTGTGCTTAGGTGATACAATTTTTGCTATTTGGGTTTGCTAGTACCTCTTTTCTATAAATAACTATGCAAGCTTAAGCTAATATTCATTCAAAAATAAGACTTTTAACTTTAGCCAACCTTTTTTCTATTTTCCATATCATCCTTTGCTCTGTTGCTTTAGCCACGTTTGTCAACCTAGGCAATCCTATTCATCTACTTCCACGAAGGCTGCAATATGCCTTTGTTGGGGAGATCAATGGTGATGGAATCAAGCACCTAGTGAAGAGGTATGACTGCCTTGGAGTAATTGTGTTACATTGGGTCGTCAGCATGGACTTTCTCAAGGAAGAGAACCATATGAGGAGAAATTGCAATGTTGTGTCTCACTTCTTGGCCTCCCTCCTAGACCTAAATATCGCCAAATCCCAGATAGTGGAGTTGTGCCATTGAATGTTTGATGCCTCTTTGCTGGAAGGCCTCAACAAGATTGTGCACGTTTCTATCCCAAACGTCAATATTCCAAGTACAATGGACCTGCAGAGGCACATTGATCGTGGGGTGGTCATGACCTAGCTACCCTTTTTCAGTGACTTTTGCACAATGGACCTCGAAAGCCACCAATATTTGTCTTTTCCTGCAGCCAACTACTTCTTGCGAGAATATAGCATGGAAATCATTCCTGGTCTGGACTTCAAGAAGCATTTTGAATTTTTGGTGTAGAATCGTGGAGACTAGAGCCAAGGTCTATGCGTCATGTGTTGTTTTGTCCCCCATTTCCCTGTCAACGAAGAAGAAGAAGAAGAAGAAGATGATGATGAAAAGAGTGACTACGGGAAACACGAGCGTGTAACTATGGTTGGAGTCCTAAACTTTTGATCTTTTTTGTAATATGCCTTCATTTTTCTCTTTTTAGATCTTTTTTCTCAAAAGCTCCTTTTGGGTTTTGCTCGAGAGAGCTTCAAGTTAAAATGAGTCTCAGGCTGCATTAAACTTGTAAATTTTTCAAAGAATATAATATAATACAATAATTTCTTGCTTCTTCTTTGTTCCTTGTTTTCCCTCATGGTTTATTCTTACAACTAAAATGTATTTACAAAATTTTACATATGGTACATAATTGTGAAAAAAAATTAAGTTCATAATATACTTTAATGGAACAATTTTAGATAAATATCATTCATCGGTATTTCTAAAGCATTTCCTTCCATATCTTCAAGCTCATATACATTCTTTTCCTTACATGCTCTGATTCGGAAGGGTCCCTTCCATAGGGCTTTGAATTTTTTGTGCTACCCTGGTTTTGTAGTACACTCATCATATTTTAGCACTCGACTTCCTTCTTAGAAATCTAGGTCAGAATTATTTTTGTCAAACCATCATTTGACTATTTGTTGGTGACCAATCATGGCTTCAAAGGCCTTCTCCCTATCTTCCTCAAGCTTGAGTAATTTTTCTATTTGTACCTCCATTCTACCGCTTTCCTCTATTTCTAGGGCTTTCAACAATTGTAAAGTAGGGAGTTCTATGCAAATAGATAAAAATACCTCTTTCCCATACACTATTTCATGGGGAGATGCCTTTAAGATCTGCTTTGGCATGATCCAATATGTCCATAGAGTAACCGGTAGGTGCTTGTGCCATTCTCTTTGTCGTTTAGACCCAATGCACTTGATTAACCTAATTAGGTTTTTATTTGTTGACTCTGCTAACCCATTTCCTTGTGGATAATAGCTTGATGAAGTCTTGAGGTAGATCCCAATTTTAATAGAAAAATATGACAACCTCAAACCTACAAAGGCCTGAGCATTGTCGGATATGACAGTTTTTGGTGAACCAAACCTAGTCACTAGCTCCTCGAGGAAATTAACGATCTTGCCCTTTGTAGCATTTTTTAGGGCGATGGCCTCTATCCATTTTGTGAATTAACTAGTCATCTTTAGGATCTATTTGTGACCAATATTGGAGATGGGATTTATCATTCCAATAAAATCCAATCCCCGTTGAGAAAAAGGCTCTTCAATTACAATGGGACTTCAAGGAAAAACATAATTTTTTCTCTTGCCAACAAAAAAATGACACTAAGTACATTTTTGCATCAAATAGTGAGCTTCAAAAAATGTTGAAGGCCAATAGTATCCCGCTCGCATGATTTTCAAGGCAATAGTTTTGGCAAAGAAATATCCACCCTCAAGATTGTTATGGAATTATGTAAGAACCCTTATTGCTTGGTGCTTATCTAAACATCAGAGCAAGACACCATCATAGCTTCTTTTAAATAAATTTCCTTTAATTAATACATACCTAATACCTTGCAGTTGGTAGTATCTTCATTTGTGGAATGGGAGGCTTGTAGGGTAGTTTTCCTTTTGCATTTATCACATTCGATCCACCACCAAGGATTCGTCAAACTCAAACTGATTTGAGTAGACTTGATCAATCTCCTTGTTAGCTTCAGAACCCGATTCCTATGCAAGGTACTCATAAAGGCCTCTTCCTCGAAGTAGCTTAGGGGTATGTGTAGGATCATGATGGGCCAAAAAGTGGCGATATGTAAGCCATATGATGGTCCGTGTGGCTGACGACTTTTTTTTTACCCAAAATTGATGAAACAAAAAGGGTTTTTAGAGGATATTCTCAACATTCCACCAATATAAATTATGCTTTACTTTGAATTTAATAAATAATTGTTATTCATTTTCTATTAGAATTATGAATAAAGTCCTGCTTGATAGGCTAATTGCAAAACATCTATAACTTTCAAATGGTATCACATTTTTTGAATCCGAAACATGCATCACATTCTATGCTTTGCATAATATAGGATTAAAAAATAAAAAATTGAATTTCATGAATTTTTGACCAAGTTAAGGTGGTTAGATAGACTATCTTATATATTTTTTAAAGTTGTAATAAAATTTTCATAATTAATTATTTACTTGGAAAAAAATTATAACAAAATATGCATCACATTGGGATATGAGTCCTCTACTTATATCTAAAATATTATCATTTTATTGTGGTTAGGGTGGTCAGACAGACACCTACTTCTTATTTTTACCCTGAAATTTAAATACTACTGCATTGAAATTTCAAATTTTCACCAAATAGATTTTATTTTTTAAAGTAAAGGTCTAGTAGTTTGGAAAATACATTCAATTTGCTACAGATTCTATTTTTACATTTTTTTGAAATAATATAGATAACTTATTCAAATTTTTACATCAAGTTGTCTAACTCTGATGTTTTGTCTTTCTATTGCCACTTAAGGGCCTATTTTTTCCATGATGATCCTGCACATACCCTTAGTCTATCTGATGTCCACATCATATTCTAGGATCTTGTTGATCCAATTAGCTCTCTTCTTTGTTATTTATCCTTCGGTAATATGTTCCCTTACACTCAGGTGAGAAAACAAGATGGTAATTTTATTAGCCAACACCAAGTGTAAGAACGTTTTGAGGCTCTTAACAATGGCAAAAGCCTGCTTTTCTACAAAGTTGTATCTAGTTTCATAACCCTTGAGGGTTCTTGAGTGAAAATAAATTGGATGCTCCCCATTATTCTCTTCATCCTTTTGAGTGAGAACAAAGGCTATGCTTTGTTGACCATTATACACATAAAGCAGAAAATATTTAGAAAAATCTAGGTTAGCCAACACCGGAGTAGCGAAGATAGCCATCTTTATCTACTCAAAAGTTGCTTTTCCTTCAGAGGTCCATTTGAACATCAAGTTCTTCTTGAGCATCAGGGTGATACGTCTTGTGATGCCCGCAAAGTCTGAAATGAACCAGCTGACATAATTAATCCTCCCTAAGAAATACTGCAACCCTTTCCGATTCACCGGTAGGGGTAAATCCATTATAGAACTCACTCTTTTGGGATCTATTGCAATTACCTCCTTGGATACTACAAAACCAAGTAGTTTACCCTGAGGTACTTCAAAAACACATTTTTTGGGATTTAAATAAATCTCGAACTTTTGACACCTTTGAAAAACATGTTCTAGATGATCAAAATGATTAGCCTTTAACTTTTAAAAAACTATCAAGTCATCCAGGTAAATTAGAATGATCAAATTGATCAATCCTCTGAAAGCAATGTCTATGGCTCGTTGAAAATTCTCACCATCATTTGAGATTCCGAAGGGCATCTTTGCATATGTGAACATTCCCTACTTTGTGGTAAACGTCATTTTATTTTGGTCCCCTTCCTTGACATATAACTAGTTGTATCTTGAGAATCCATCAAGCAACGAGAACATCTCCCATTCGGCCACAGTCTGCAAGATATGCTCCATCGATTGCAAAGGGTAGTGATATTTTAGCGAAGCCTTATTAAGGTCTTAGAAATTGACACAAAGCTTGATGTCACCATTTTTCTTCTAAAGTGGTACCAGATTAGACACCCAGGTTGAGTGCTTAATCTGGTAAATGATTCAGGACTCAATAAATTTGGTGAGCTTCTGAACCATCAATGCCTCAACTTTAGGATTGGCAGGGCTTTGTTTCTGTCAGACTAGTTTTGACCCTTCCAACAAGTCAATGGTATGCTAAATTATGCCAAGATTGTATCCTCTAAGATCGTCATAGGTCTAAGCTCTAACTTTGTTGTATCTAGAACACAAATCCCTTAACCTTTCTTTATCTTTCCATGGAACATTCCTTCTGACTTTTAGCTCTATGTCATTTCTGACATTCAAATCCTCATAATCCTTTTCATTGGTCATAAACCTTCGCTTTCCACTTCTCACATCTTCACAGTCGAAGAGGTTTTTGAGGGAGATTAGACCTCGAGGGAGCTTATTTTCTTGTATTTGTAAATAGTTATTTTCATTTATATATGTGTATATATATTGGTTTATATTGCTTTTCGCTTATTTATTATTATATGGTGCTTTATGGTTTATATATATTTGTGTTTTTTTTCCTTGTTTTTATTTTTTATCTTTTTGGTTTTGGATCCTTTATATGAATCTCTGTGTGTGCGTATTTATATGTGCATTTTAATATTTTTATGGGGTTTTATGGTGTATAAATATAAATATATTTTTTGTAAAGCTCCACATTTATATATTTGTTTCTTTACATATATATTTATATGTATATTTCTTTATTTGTATTCTTTTGTATGTATATATTTTATATATTTGTGTATGCATATATGTATATACACATATATGTGCATATAAATACAAATTTTTGGAAAGCTCCAAATTTATATATTTGTTTCTTTACAAATATATTTATATGTATATTTATTTATTTGTAATTTTTTGTACATATATATTATATATTTGTGTATACATATATGTATATACACATATATGTGCATATAAATATATATGTTTATTTTAATTTTTATGTTATTTAGTATATACATAAATATGTATTTTAAGGGCCTTCTTGGTTGTAATATTTTGTATTTTTGTCCATGGATTTTCTTGGTTTTTAAGGTTGGTATTTGTTATTGTATTATTTTATATTTTCATTTCTCTCTTACTCTTTTCTTTCCTTTCTTTGAGTACTCTTACATTTTAGTGTTTGCACGTATTTGTGTTTTCTAAAATATTTATTTAATTGTATTATTTTGTATGTATATATATTATATTTATTCATTTGTATGTTTTCATATATATATATATATATATATATATATATATATCTTTATTAATTTTTTAGTCGTATTCAATTGTTTGTTTACATATATATTTTGTTTTAATTTTCCACCCTCTCTTGCCCACCTCGTTGGCATATATTTGTGTTTATATTTATTTATTTGTAATTAGCAAGGTCTTTGTTGCTTTTTTGAAAAATAAATGCTCATTTATTTGTATATTTATTTGAATTTATTTGTATGTTCCTTTATTTAATTATTTTCATTTGTATGTACATATTTTATATTTTTTGTGTATATATATATAATTGAATTTTATTTATCTATATTTCTTTTTCCTTGATTTTTTTCTAATTCATATATTTTTAAATTCCTTTACAATTATATATTTCTTTGCATGCTATTTTGTGTTGTTGTTTAGGTCTTTGTATTTTGGATTTTTGCATTCCTTTTTGCAATTGTATTCTTTTATTTTTTTTTCCAATTCTTTCTTTCCTATGTGGGTGCATTTGATTGGATTTTTATGCTTGCAATTTTTAGGTTTTCTAATGTTTCTTCATCCATTTAGCTTTTTTTTCTTTTAATTCATTTTATTCCTTTCTCCATTGGTTTTTCCTTCTTGGTCTTCATGCCACTTCTCTCCCCTCCCTCTTCTTGTGTTCCTTTTAAGTAGCTCTTGGTCTGCAACATTTCATTTTCTCCTTGAGCTCTACTCTCATCCTGATGATAGATCATGGAGTGTATTCCAAAACATTGATGCAACAAATCTCACACAATCTAAGCCATAAATCATTATAAATTTATATTTATTTTCAAATGAAAATAAAGAGTCTTAATCAAACATAAAGAAGACATATATTGACTAATTATTTATCACAAATGTAAAACCATTCAAAATAAAACAAAAGGCATAGAAATATGCCACGACCCAACATTCATGAATAAAGCTTTTTGAAAAAAGATAAGGAAAAACGTTTATATATCAACCTCCTTAGGGTTTTCAAACCCTAGAATAAATGAAAGGAATTCATTTCATATTATTATGTTTTGCTCATTTTTCTCTGAGAGAGCATAGCCATCCTAATGAGAACCCTAGCCAACCTCTGGTGTTTGGAAACTCCTGCCTTTGATGCCATACTTTGCTAGTTCTAGAAGTCTTGAAGCAAAAAATGGAAGGTAAGTCTTGACTTAATTTCAAATATGAAAAACAAATCTTTCATTTTGAAGGTTCCTTTGAAGTTTCCAAGCCTTTGAGGCCATGTCTTCAGCAGATTCTAATGTGTTTTCATTTTATTTTATTCTGTAATCATTTATGCACCTTGGGTTTCCATGAGAAAATCCTTTTCGAGCTTCTGCTACTATGATTGTTCATTGTTGTGAAGTTTTCTTGAAGACTCAAAAAAAACATTGAAGGTGAGTCTAATTCTTCCTTAAACCTAGAGAAATCTCTGAGATTTTCAAATCTTTTTCATAGTTAATGTTGCGGCCTGGAACATCTAACTCCATTATTTTGAATGGATTTCAATTCTTTTGTGTTGGTCACCATGAATATCCTCCAAGGCCGATCTTTTGTAGGCCTCATTTCTTTGTTTTCTTAAACAAAAACCCTTAGAGAGAGGCCTCCATGAAAAAAATTTGTTCAAGCTTCCACTGATAACTCAAACCCTCACATTTAGGGCCACGAATGGTCAATATCTCATCTCTCTGCAAATAGAAGATATATTTGAGTCTAAAAATGAATAGAATAATGAACATTCACTGTGCATAATCTCTCATAATCTAGGTGTGGCCGAAAAAATCCTACTATTTAATTTACATTCCCATCAAGCTAAAACCACGGGTTCTCCATTTGTAATTATGTAATACCTCTTAACAGTTGCAGCAGATGATTAAATAATTACTGATAAAATCTTGAATTCGGACAATATATGATAACATTTTTTATTATGTATTTGATTATTCTTCCTTGATTGATAAATACTTGTTTCTCAAATCAAATAATTTACTTTCTTGTATCAAGAAAAATTATTGTGCCTTTGATAAGATAATCTAATGATGCAATCATTTCTTAAATATGAGATCATTCTCAGAAACTTATGAAACACCATATTTATCTCATGATGATTTACTCCACAACCTTTAAATGAGTTGGGCTCCACCCTTGTGGGAGCCACATTTAACCCCACTCATTTTTAAAATCAATAATTAGCAACATTACATTTCCTGTTTTTGCACATGAAACAAACTAGTAAAAACTAATGGATTCAATTATTCCTTTTGATGATTTGACCTGGTAGTTATTTCATTTATCTTTCAATGTATGACAAAGTTGATTTGATTTGATAATGAGAAAAAATCATCTCTCTATTGAACTGGACATTTTTTAGGATCTCATGACCTCAGCTCTAACAAAACTTTTTAAAAACTTGCAAGTTCAATAGCTCAGAAGAAATGGAGGAGCTAGAGACTGAAGACAATGAAGATCAAAAAGAACTTGTGGAATCAACCCTACACCGTCCCTTAAGGAAATGCCGACATGAGATCCTTTTACATTTTTCTCTTCTTAGTTTATCTTCAGTTGTATAATTTGCACTTCTTGTTGAATCCAGTCAACTTCGTCTACCCATGCTTTGTGTAGGATCACAAAAACATATTTCTCAATAAATCAATTGTTCATGACATGTAATGGATTATGTATCTTTCTGATTTTATTATGATTACATAATGAAACAATGGCTTTGTAATTGTTTAAAACAAATGTTCTATAATCATAATGAATGATTTATGGTTTTAAATCTATGTCTTTCGATAATCATCAATCTTAAACACTTTGCAGAAATAAAAATCAGCATTTCACTTCAATCTTCTGAATTTTTCCTTTCTAAGTGAAGCTTGTTTATTTTTTGGTTTGTACTGTTCAACAATTTATCCTAAACTATTTGAATTATTTGAACAAATCAACAAGCAAGTTTACTTATTCATTCTAAAAGTAAGGATTCATTGAATGACTCAAAATTTTATACCCCGGCAAATAAACTTCACTAATTTTGAGCAAGAAACTAAAAATTGGTAACATTTATGGTGACCTCTCAAGGGTGTTTTCCTGCTAAATAGAATAGGCTAGTTGGCTTGCTTATCCATTGGGTATGGATTCCATTTAATCTCTTCTAAGACTCAGAAGACTTATACACAGAGCTTACTATTACTATTGTAACTTTGTCATAATTAATTACTGCTTCCTTGAGTATACACTTGTTGTTCATGACATAGAAGCTCCATTCTAAGCTATGAATAATAGATGTCTATTTAATTGAATTATAATTAGTAACAACAAATATTTTCATTATTTCCCCCTAGAAAAACTCAAATTAAACTAACGAACTATGCTAAAAAATACTTAGGAAAGGGAAGACTGAATAGAAATCTACTATACCCTATCCTAACCAAGAATGAAAATTTCTTAAATAAAGCCATTCACTAGCTTTATAAAATAGCATCCTTTTTGGATGCAATAAATGTTTATGAACAACTGAGAAACAATGATAAATGAGGAGATGTCTTACAAATAAGTGTAGTATTGCTTCAAGAGTAAAGACATAGTCAATTACCTCTTCATTTTGTTTATATACTCCATTGCTTGAAAGAGAATAAAAAAATTGGGAATTATGTCCCTCTATTAAAGTTGCATGATTAGATGAATATTTTTTCTATGTTGCTTCAGTAATCTCTATGTTGGCTAGATATCTGATTGGACATCCTCTAAAAAGTGTGAATTCCAAACTCTCCACGCTGGTTTCCAGATGATGAACAACTTCTTCAACCTCATTATGTTGATTATGAACTTCCACTTCAACAGATGATGGCTTAACATCCAAGGTTGAACAAAAACATTCCAAATCATCCCAAAAGGCATCTTCTTCCAAATATTCTTCACTTTTTAGCAAAATAGTACTAATTTTGATGTTCTCAATTTGAAATTCTTCCTTCTCATAAGCACCATCATTCTTTCCTTCATTTTGTTGTTTCATCTAGTTTGTTGGATTTGAGCATTGTACAACCTCTTCCTCTTCAAATAAAAGTGGAAGTTCATTGAACAAATTAGAAATTTAACCCTCATGTTGATCACCAATTTCTTACTTTATAACTTGCTGCTCCAACTTGTTATGTTCAATATAAAAACTCTCTTGAGATATGATAGGCACCACTATATCAGCTTGTGGAAATTCTTGGGCTACTAGAAGGAAAATAGGCTTTTCAAGTGACTTCTCCTAATGGATTGCAAGCTAAACCTTCTCATGAATGGGCTTATTTTGGATGTAGCACATGGTGTTGAATAGAGGAAAATCTTCACCAAAGAATGGGTTTGTAAAATTACTAGGTGAATGAACTTCTTGCAAAAATACAAATTCTCCCAATGAAAGAGGAGAAGTTAATGTGCTTCTAACTTTGTGAGCTTCTGCGTATATATTTCTTTTTGTGCAATTAACTCCTTTGCAAAAAAGACTTACATAAATTGCCTACCTTGTGCCTCCAGTTCCTACCTATGAAGTAAGGATTGAAGATCCAACACTTCTTGCTCATGGAGATAGGCTTGATAAGCCCACTCATCTTATTTTTGATCGATCTGCTTAGTATAATCCTACAATAGGCCTTTTGTCTCAACAATTTGTAGAGATTGTTGATTTGGAGTGAAATGACCTTCTTGGGACTGGGTGGGTGGGTGGTAAGCATGATGTGCATGTTGGTTACTTGCTATAGTAGGGCTATTTGGATTAAAACCAACATCATGGTAGCTTAAAAAAGGTTCATAAGGTATATGAGAAGCATTCTCATGATATGAAGGGTGAAAGCTTGTATTTTCATGAAACCCTCACATTTCTACTTCTTTAAAAAGCTAGAAATCATAATTAATAAATTTGTTTAAAGTATACTAGCACCTAGACTACTAAAACTAGTCGATTTGATCTCGGAGTCGCTAGGTGAATGTAGATATTGCCTCCAAAGTTTGAAATACTATTTCTCACACCATAGTAACAGTAGAATGAAGTGTCTTTTGAACTGATCAATCAATTCAAGGCCACACCGGGCATGCCAAAATATGTTGGCACGAGGATTTGCACCCAATGGAGAGTTAAAAAACTCCTAGAATATCTTGCAACATGGGACTAATCTCAAGTTGTGGGTATCTTGTATGAGGGTAGACCTCCAGATTATGGGTTGGCTCTCTTTGGATATTCCCTTAAAATTATTACTTTAATAGAGGAAAAGGATAGAAGGATTATGCACAAAATAAAAACTAGGAAAAAGGTGATCCAACAACTAAAAATTGATTTGAATTCTATTAAGAAACTCATAAAAGACTCAGTAAACAAAGATAAATAATCTCACAACTCAGAAACATGCTTGGAAACATAATTCTAATGAAAGGCTTGGACTTATGTTCAGAAAAAGAAAAACAGTGACGTTTCCACAAATCCTTACACAAGAGGATTAAGTCACTAACATAGACCTGCACTATGACATGATATTTTTTGCATTTAGCATTGGAGGAATTTGATAAAATAAGGAAAACACAGTAGTCTATCTTGTAACTCACACTAATAGAAAAGTACAAAAAATATAGAGACGGAAATATGCTTCTTTATTGAGGAATAAGGGATATCTGCATTACAAATATCAAGAACTCATGAGTTACAATGTGAGAATGATCTACCTTAGCAATCTCCAAACCAAGAACTCAAGAAAATAATGAGAGAAGAGAAAGACTTATAGAAAAGCCTTCATAATTCCAATTTTTAATCTTGGCTCCAAAAAATGATTTCTTGTCCATCCTCTCCTCCAAACAAGGCATATAACTACAAGAAAACTTCACAAAGATTTTTGAAAGTCTCAACAACCTCATGGGTCATATGCAAATTAAAATCCCCTCAAATCAGGCTAAAAATGTAATGTAAGAAGATGTTATGTGCTTGATTTTGCTCCTTGACACAAGTCAAGTCAAATGGAACTCAAAACTGATGTAGAACTATCTATTAAGTGCCTCAAACTCTTGATTTTCCTCTATGTGTTGGCACAAATTTCTCAATCATTTCCATGATTAAAGCCAAGTCTTTTAGTGCCCAATTTGAACTCTTATTGGCCAAGCCTTTGAAAAATGTAATAAAGGCACTTTTTTGCATTTAATAATAACATTTATTTAAAAGTGACATAATTTATCACTTTAAGTAAAAAAAATTATAATATGATTTTAAAGCAAAATCAAAAAACCTCTAAATAATTCAAATACACCAAAGGCATTATTATTTCTTGCATTTTATAACATTTATTCAAAAGTGATAATAAATCACTTAAAATAATGTTTTACATTTATTTTCAAATGAAAAAATAAAAAGAGTCCTAATCAAACATAAAGAAGACTTATATTGACTAAGTCTTTATCACATATGTAAAACCATTCAAAATAAAACAAAAGGAATAGAGATATGCCATGACCCAACATGCATGAATAAAGATTTTTGATAAAAGGTAAGGCAAAAAGTTTATACATCAACCTCCTTAGGGTTTTCAAACCCTAGAATAAATGAAAGGCATTCATTTCATCTTATTTTATTTTGTTCATTTTTCTTTGAGGGAGCAATGCCATCCTGATGAGAAACCTAGCCAACCTATGTTGTTTATAAATTCGTGCCTTTGACACCATACTTTGTTGGTTCTAGAAGTCTTGAAGTAGAAAACAGTAGGTAATTCTTGAGTTAATTTCAAATCTAGAAAATAAATCTTTCATTTTGAAGGTTCCTTCAAATTTTCCAAGCCTTTGAGGCCATGACTTCAGTAGATTCTAATGTGTATTCATTTTCTTTTTTTCTTTAATCATTTATGCACCTTGGGTTGCCATGAGAAAATCCTTTCAAAGCTTCTATTGTTATGATTATTCACCGTTGTGAAGTTTTCTTGAAGACTGAAAAAAAACATTGAAGGTGAGTCTGATTCTTCCTTAAACCTAGAGAAATATCTAAGATTTTGAAATCCTTTTCACAGTTCAGGTTGCAACCTTGAACATTTAACTCCATTTTTTTTAATGGCTTTCAATTATTTAGTGTTGGCCGCCATGAATACCCTCCAAGGTTGAGATTTTGTATGCATAATTTCTTTATTTTCCTAGAAAAAAACCTCACAAAGAGGCCGCCATGAGAAAAATTTGTTCAAGCTTTTACTAATAACTCAAACCCTCACATCTAGGGCCATGGCTAGTCTGTATCTCATCTCTCTATAAATAGAAGATATATTTGAGTATGAAAATGAACAGAATAATAAAAATTTACTATGCATAATCTCTCATAATCTAGATGTGGCCTAAAAACTCTTGCTATTTCTTTTACATTCCCATCAGGCTTAAACCATGGTTTCTCCATTTGTAATTATGTAATACCTCTTAACAGTTGCAGCAGATGATTAAAGAATGACTAATAAAAGCTTGAATTAAGACAATGTATGATAAAATTTTGATTTTGTATCTGATTTTTCCTCCTTGATTGATTTACTTGTTCCTCAAATCAAATAATTTACTTTCTTTTATCACGAAAACATATTTTTCCTTTGATATCATACTCTAATAATGCAATCATTTCTTAAATATGATATCATTCTCATAAACTTATAAAACACTATATTGATCTCATAATGATTTACTACACAACCTTTAAATGAGTTGGGCTCCACCCTTGTGGGAGCCACATTTAACCCCACTCATTTTTAAAATCAATAATTAGCAGCATTACATTTCTTGTTTCTACACATGAAACAAACAAGTTAGTAAAAAATAATGGATTCAATGATTCCTTTTGATGATTTGGCTTGGCAATTCTTTCATTTATCTATCAATGTATGACTAAGTTTATTTGATTTGATAATGAGAAAAATTATATCTCTATTGAATTGAAAAAAATTTAGGATCTCATGGCGTGAGCTCTAACAAAACTTTAAAACACTTGCAGGTTTGGGAGCTCGGGAGCAATGGAGGAGCTAGAGACTATAGAAACTGAAGATCAGGAAGAACTTGTGGAATCAAAACTACACCAAACCTTAAGGAAATGACAGCATGAGCTCCTTTTACATGTTTCTCTTCTTAGTTTTTCTTCAGTTGTATAATTTGCACTTCTTGGTGAATCCAGTCAACTTAGTATGTCCCACGGCTTGTGTGGGATCACAAAAAGATATTTCTCAATAAATCATTTTTTCATGACATGTAATGGCTTATGTATCTTTCTACATTTATTCTGATTACATAATGAAACAATGAAACTGTAATTGTCTTAAACACATGCTATGTGATCATAATGAATGACTTCTTCTTTTAAATCTACAATGTTTCTTGATAATCACTTCAATCTTCTGAATTTTTCCTTTCTAAATGAATCTTGTTTATTGGTTTGTTTGTACTATTCAGAAGTTTATCCTAAACTATTTTAATGATTTGAACAAATCAAGAAACAAGTTTACTTGTTCATTCTGAAAATAAGGATTCATTAGATGACTCAAAATTTTACACCCCAGCAAATAAACTTCACTAATTTTGATCAAGCAACTAAAAATTGGTAATAAGAAGAACATTTAAATGAATTTAATATTATTACTAGTCAACTTTCCTTAGTTAAAATTGTTGTGGATGATGAAATTAGAGCTATTTTACTAATGTGCTTTATGCTAGATAGCTGAAAATATTTGATTGTCACTATGAGAATTTCAACACCTGTAGGAACCCTGAAGTTTGATGATGTCAATAGTAGTGTAATGAATGAGGAGCTATGAAAAAGGTCAATTGTATAAAAATAAGGAGGAAAAGCTCTAGCCCTAGCTAATCGTGGTAAGAGGATTGATCGAGGCCATCAAGGTCGATCCAAATCAAAAAGTGGTAGGATCACTTTTTATCATTGTGGAAAGTTGGGGCATGTGAACGGAGAGTGTCAAATCTCCAGAAGCAAAGCCAAAAAGATCAAAATTAGAAGCCAACTAGCACAAATGAAGGTGAGACCAGTACTATAGCTACAGATGGATATTTTTTACTTACTATTTTAGTAGATGTATGCTTGAATACCTCTAGTAGTAGCTTTGATTGGATCCTTGATTTTGGGGAATCTCACCATGTAACTCCATGCAAAGAGAATTTTGATGAATAAAATCTTGGTGATTATGGTGGAGTGCATTTGGGAAATAATAATTTTTGCAGCATTCTTGGATTGGGAGATGTCAAGATCAAGACGAAGGAGGGACAAGATATCCTACTACAAGAGCTTAGACATGTACCAAAAATGTGCATGAGCCTGATCTTTGTGGGAAGATCGGATGATGAAGGCTACTTTGTAAGCTTTGAAAAAGGTGGTTGGAAATTAGCAAAGGAGTATTGGTCATGGCTAAAGGACCCAAGACTAGGACTTTGTATACATTGATGACAATGATAAAAAGATCAAATACAGTTTTTGTTGCAAAAGAAGGAAACTCAACAAATCTACGACATAGGCATTTGGATCATATGAGTGAGAAGGGACTGAAAATCATCATGGGAAAAAAAATTGTACTAGGTTTGAAATCTTATAATCTTGATCTTTGTGAGCATTATATTTATGCTAGGCAAAAAAGAGTTTCATTTCTTAGAAGTGGTTATGAATGGAAGAAACATTTGTTAGAATTGATACACTTAAATTTATTTGGGCCTATTAATATTAAATCATTAGGAGGAGCATCATACTTTGTAACATTCATAGATGATGCATCTAGAAATATTTTGACCTACCCCATGAAAAAAAAGATGATGTATGTGAGATATTTCAAAAGTTCCTTTTTTTGTTGAAAGAGAAACTAACAAATTTCTCAAGTGCTTGAGGACAGATAATGGCAGAAAATACTACTCAAATGCATTCAAGTAATATTGTAGCAAGTTTTGAATTAAGCATGAGAAGATTTTCTCTAGTACTCCTCAACATAATGGTGTTGTAGAAAGGATGAATCGCACTATCATGAAGAAGGTAAGAATTATGTTGTCAAATTCTGGTTTAGAAAAGAATTTTTGGGTAGAAGTGGTGAGGACAACCTATTATCACATAAATTGATCTCCTACTACAACCTTAGACGATGGCATTCCTGAAAACGTTTGGACTATTAAGAAGGTGAATTACGCACACTTGAAAGTCTTTGGATGTGAAGCATTTGTGCATATTCCCAAAAAGAATATAACTAAGCTAGATGATAAAATCTATGAAATGCATTTTCTTGGGATATGCGGATAGTGAATTTGGTTATCGTTTATGGGATCCAGTTAAACATAAGATTATTAGAAGCAGGGATCTTATATTTAATGAGTTAGAGATGTTTAAGAGGACTACAAGTAATTCAGAGGTTAAGAAAATTGTTGAAAATTTTGAAGAACAACAAGAAAATATCCCACCAATGCAATAAAATGGGTAGCAAGATCAAGAGTATGATGAACAATAAGAGGAGAATGTAGAAAAACAACAAGAAGATACCTTGTAGGAGAATTTACAAGAGATTCGGCATGAAAAAAACAACACCACATTTGGTTTGCAAATCCACTAGGCCTCACAAGCCTTCACAAAGGTATACACCCTCAGACTATAATTTTTTAACTGATGAAGGTGAACCTGATAGTTTTTAGGAAGCTTGTAAAGATGAGCGTAGCAAAGAATGGAAGAAATCGATGGAGGAAGAAATGAACTCCTTGCTGGAAAATATAATTTGGGAGTTGGTAAATCTTCCAAAAGGAAGAAAAGCCCTACAAAACAAATAGGTGTACAAGATCAAGCATGTCGGTGATGAGAAGAAAGAAAGATACAAAGAAAGGCAGGTAGTGAAGGGACTTGCTCAGAAAGAAGGTATTGACTTGAGTGAAATATTTTCATGTGTTGTTAAAATGTCATCTTTTAGATTTATTCTTGGTCTTACTACTACTTTAGACTTGGAGTGTGAACAATTAGATGTAAAGACAATATTTCTTAATGGAGATTTAGAAGAGGATATTTATATGGAGCATCCAGAAGGATTCAAAATAAAAGGTAAAGATAACCTATTTTCCAGGTTGAAGAAGAGTCTCTATGGGTTGAAATAGGCACCTTTCCAGATGTATAAGAAATTTTATTCATTTATGTTGTAGCATGGTTTTAATAGACTAGAGGTTGATCATCTATCTACATCAAGAGATATATGATCAAGGAAATTTCATTATATTACTGTTATGTGTGGATGATATGTTAGTTATTGGACAAGATAAGAATATGATTAACATGTTAAAAAGGGATTTCGGCGGTCAATTTGCAATGAAGGATTTGGGTCTGGCACAACAAATATTAGGCATGATCATTCGTGATAGAAAAGAGAAAAAATTATGGTTGTCACAAGAAAAATCAATTAAACGGGTGCTAGATAGATTTAATATGAAGGACATTCCAAGCCAGTTGATACACCTCTTACTTCTCATTTAAAACTGAGTGTCGATTTATGCCCCTGTGATGACACGGAGAAGCAGGAAATAAAAAATATTCCTTATGCTTCAGTAGTTGGTAGCTAGATAGTATGTATAGATGAATATAAATACACATGTATTTGTATAGCTAGATAGTATGCATCACTAGTATTGATTTTTATTTGGAATAGAAAAAGGAAATTTATTGTTTTTGTATTACTATGAATATGTGATCAATTAACCATGTTAATATAAAAATTGAATCTAAAATTAAGTTATCAATAACCAGTTTGGGAAAGAGGTGTGTGAACAGATAAAACATTATTTTAAGAATGTGTTTATTTAATTATGGAAACTTTAGCCAAGTAATGAAAAATAACTACTTTCTTTATCAATTTACAGTGTCTATTTATTACAAATCGGTCAAATAGGTCATACTAAGATACAGATTATCTAGATTTGTATGGAAGATTATTTTTATTAGAACACAACATCAATTCTTGGATGAATTGGTGATCATGGAGAAACTTTGGTTCTTCTACCCTCCTAAAGGGTAGGGCCACTTCTAGTTGGAAGGTATTTGGGGGACCATCGGTTTGTAATTGGAGGAAAATATCTTAGATGATGCTCTCCCTCTTGTAGTTGAGATGTCGAAAACTTGGTTCTATTATACACACAAATACTGAGAGGGGGTGTGAATCAGTATTTAAAACTTTTTTATTTAAATCATTGTATACATAATACTTTGAAAATATAATTAATGTCCAAATACAAGTAATCCACAAAAAATAACATCATATTTACATGGAAACATAGAACGGAAAAACCACAATGAGAAAATTTTCCCGGAGCTACTGTTCAAATCCAACCTTGAATAGAAATAAATAGAGCTTACAATAATTTTGCAAGCACCAACCCACAAGAATTATAACCTTAAAGAGAGACACCAATCCCCTTGAATTCTAATTTATAGGCTCCAACCTATAGGATACACGAATCCCCTATGAATTCTAAATTTTAGGCACCAACCTACAAGAGACATCAATCCCTTATAAAATTTGACTTGTAGGCACCAACCTACAGGAGACACCAATCCATTATGACCAAGCTACACCACAGTCACTAAGAAACAACTTAGATTAAGATTTTTTAACCTCATATTATAGAAGAAAATATAGATCTTCTTTCACACAGCCTACTCAACTTTAGCAAGAAAACACATCCTTTTTAATGATATCTCAATTTTTTTCAAAATCCTTGACTTCTCCTTTCTTCTTGCACATCATTTAACATATACATTTCGCACACAACCATACAACACTTGATTTGCAAGACCCACACTTTTTCATAAAATGACATATAATATATATCCATTCTAACATGTTAACAAAAACTAAATCTTAACCTAGAACCCTCTATCACCATTTGTAATTGGCCATGTTGGCCAAGGATATACTTTAATTCAAAATGATATGAAATGTGTAGTTGGCTTGGTCCTAAACCAAATACATTATTGCCAGAGTAAGATAGCATCATGCCCTTCCTACCATTAACTTAACTAGTCCTACTTTACCTTCACATACTTCCTCCAACTAGAGCATTCTTCCCTTCATAGGCGTAAATACTCAAACATTGTAGATAGTCAACTAAAAAACACAGACTTCACTCTATCATTTCTATCTTGTAGCTTTATAACTCAAATCTACTAAAACTATAGAATAGGATATTTCATGGGTATTCTTTCTTAACTTCAAAATTGTGAGCCATAATTATTAGCAACAATATAATGCAATACCAAAACAAACGATATTTTAGTATAGTGCATATACAACTTTTGAACAATAAACCTCAGAACACTACTGCAACAAATTTTAGACTTTTGCAAAAGTAGTAGACATACAAGAAACACCAATGTACCATATGTATCCAAACTTACCATGTTTCTTTTCTTCAATAATGATAACATTAACATCTACAACTAACATACCACTTTCACATATATTTGACATCAATGATAGTTCAACAACACTTTGACATCAATGACAACAAATCTATGTTCAGCTGATTCATCAAAGACGGACTGTGTATTTCTTAGATAGTTATATATTTGGCTATTGTACTTGATGTTATCAGTTATATTATCATATGTACTTAATATTGTATTAGTTACACTCATACTATGTATTGTGAATTTAATTGTTTAGAAAAAGTTCTTCATTATTGTTGGATTTTGTTTTGTAGCTTCGTGTAATGTATAGTTATATGCTTTAATTATTTTAAAATTTTGGGGATTAGTAGTATCAATAAATACTTTGTTGCGATTTGTATGATTGTGTTGCAAGGGTAGTATGCTTTGATCAACTCCTTCAAATTGAACAATATGAAAAACAATAGTAAATCCCTTAAAATCCAAACTCTTCTCTTTTTTATCATAGCAAAAGTAATTTTTTAATATTAATTGCTTTCTAGAATATGCATAATTATCTTATTCAAATGATTAGTGGATAATTAGAATGAATTTGTTAAATGTTTTCAAATACTAGAGCATAACATCTAATTGCATAAAAAAATATAATTAATATAACATTATAGAAGGAAAAAAATCTAGTCAATCGATTTAAAATTGAAAAGAGACGAATATGTGAATCCTAAAGAGAAATGACAACCAAATTTTAATCACAAATAACTAAATAAAAAATAGACAAATAAATAAACATAATAATAAAACCAATAAATTAAACAAATAATATGTATAAATGAATAAAATAAAAATAAATGTAAATAGATTTAAAAACTAAGAAAAAGAACCCAAACTTTTCACAAACAAAATTATCCTACTCGAGACCTATGCTAATTTCAGCATTTCAATAATATTATATAAATCTGTGACGTTACGCTTCAGCTCCTTGGGAGACAGAGAAAAAACTTATAAAAGCAATGAAACGCTTCATCTCAGCTATCTTATCTATCTCCTACTCCCTGAGCACAGAGAGAACATCAAAATAAGCAGCAGCAGGAGATGGATGCTCGCGGTATAAAGGCTTTCATATTACCATTGGAATATATCGTGCCCATTCATGCAGACGAATTCTGGAGATACGTTTCACATCTTAAGACGCATCAAACACAAAATCCTGTTGAGGGAGACGAAATGCAACGAATGTTGATAAGGGCCGGATGGGTCAACATATCGGTCCCTGGAATCCCACCATTAAATGATATCCATCACATGATTGACCGCAGAGTCTTCAACCCGATAATTAATAAGCGGCCGGCACATGTACTGGGAAATCGCTCTGCCAGAGATATCACGACCTATATTCTCAGTGATGTTCCTTCTACCACATCACCCCTTGATGCCGTCTTCATGGTATGGAATACTCCTGGGTTTACTGTACCTGGTGTAGAAGTGCTCCTCCAGACCTGTCTCTTTGCTAGAAAAATATATGAAACCACTCTCTCTTGCCCGCCCCGATATAGACGCTTATTCGTAGACTGTTTGCGCAGACATCTTGAGTCTCAAACCCTTAACGCCAATTCCTGCGAGTTGCTTGTCTCGGAGGATGATGCCTGGTGTGATCCTTTGCTGCAATTCTAATGCATTCACCTCCATTTTATTATTGATTTTATTGAATAATATACTATTGGAATTGTTCTCGTTATTAGATTCTTTTATCATTTTCATCCTTCATTCACTCCAAACATTCATCAAAGGAAATTTTATTTTAAAAATTAAGAATTCTTTTATTTTAATTTAGAATTATTGTTTTAATTTTATTAAATATTATGTTTAAATTTGGAAGAAGTGAATAGAAAGTAGGTATATGAAAAAGAAAAGAACCATTTTTTATAATTATATGTGTTTTAATAAATTGTTAAATTCATGTAAAATTTTTGATAGACCTTCAATTTATGTCTTAATTATTTATCATAAATAAAAACAAAGTATATCATTTTGAAAAGGATTCCCACTTCTAATGCACTATATTTTGGTTTTTTTTTTTAAATGAACTTTGTTATTTGTTTTTTAATATCAAATCAACTCTATAATGATTAAATCTTGTGCTCTATTTGTCTTAAACTTAAGATGTAAATTACTACATACGTGTATGTACTAAAGAAATTGGCACAAATATAGCTCAATTTAATGTTTTTGAAAAACTATTGGAAAATTGGTGATAGTATACTTTTGGGTGAAATTGTTTCTACTGAAACTGTACCTTTGTGTGTGGTTGGATGCTAAAGAGTTCCAATGAAAGTGTTTTAGTTAAAACAAAATTGGGTGAAAATTTTAAATTTGCATACTCACCACAACATTCACTATTATTTTGGTTGAGAATATTTTCAAAGAAATTATTTCACTTAAAACACTAAATTGGCCTAAAGCATGACACAAGTTTAAATTTTAACCATTTTCATTTGAAAATTCATTGCAATATATATAATCTTGCTAAAGTCGGCTACTAACATCCAATCAATGAATTTTTTAGTGGCTAATATTTGCCAATTGGCTAATAGTTGAAATTTGGGAATCCAAAATTGGCTAATAGTTCAAAACATGATTTGAGTCGAGACATTTTTTTAAAAAAATATTATAATCTTATTTAAACTGCCAAAGAATTTATATAATTAAAAAATTTAACTCAAAAAATTTCCACAATATTTGATAGATGATTAGATCACATTTGCCTAAATTTTATAAATTGTAGTAAAAATTTATATTAATTCACTAATAGTATATCATAATTATTAGCTGGACCATATTTCTAATCTTTAGTTTTCACTATTGATTTATAATATAATCTAATGGCCCTTGTTGTATTCCATGAGGTAAAATGTACCCATGATTTGTAATGCTTATGGGGCCCACAATATTGGGTCTCATAAGCATTATAGATTATGGGTACACTTTACCTCGTAGAGTACAACAAAAGTCATTAGATCAATTATTTAAAAGAAATTTCAAGCCCCAAGAGAATTACAAATCATAGGTATATTTTACCCTGTAAAATACAATGAGGTTTGTTATATTATATTTTAAAATAATGGTGGCAAGTAAATATTATAGTCTACCCCTTAAACCGATCCATAATTTCCACCCTCAGGCCCCTACTTTTCCATAAGAATTGTTTTTTAGATTGGATGGATTCTCCATCATAACTAATACATTTCCTATAATTTTTCAAGATTCACCAAAATTTTCTACAAAATTTTAGTGATGTAAAAAATATCGCAAATAGTTCTTTTTTTTGAAAAAAGAATGATTTGCCAATAGAAATCAATATTTTTTCCTCAAAATGAAAGATTCACTAAAGTTTTATCTTTTTTTGAAAGGGGTTTCTTAAATTTATCACTACATTCAATGCATGTGAGATAATTCCTCAATTCTAACCAACTAGTGGGATGGCATACAAAGTAGTTTCATCCAAACCTCTATTTAATATTACATATGGCCAAGTTACAAAGAATGTGCAGTTAACTAATACTAGATACTACATAGTAGAATAGGATTCATAACATTTTGTTCCCCTTTAAAATGCTTTTTCCTTGATGCATTTTTCCAATATAACCTTAGGTTCAAAAAAGTGTATCCCTCCTTGCATAATATTGGTAGTTCTATTAGGAATAAAGAACCAATCCCCATCACTTTATTGAGGTATGAATCATGAAAAACTAGGTGGATCTAAGGATAGGATGGAAGTTTCAACTTGTATATCACCTCACGAATGTGTCAAGTCACTTGATAGGGGCCATATAATTTTGCACCTAACTTATGATTCCACTTTCCCCATAAGGGAATCTACTTATATAGCTAGAGATGTAGAAATACTCAATCACCAATGATAAAGGTATACTCTATCCAATGATTATCCACCTATTGTTTCATGTGATATTTTGTGTTTCAAATTGGCCTTATGGAGCCAAAATAAATTCTTGTGGTTGGCTAAAGTATAGTCAATTGTATTACGACCTTGAAAGAAACTAGAATATAGGTACCCAAGGAAGGTGGGAAAATACCATAGAGTGCCTCATATGGTGTCATCTTGGAAACACTCTGATAAGTAGTATTACACCACCACTCAACAAGAGGTAAACAATTGACCCATTATTCCTAAATTGATAAGACAAAAATGCAAGTATTAAAGCATGTGTTAACAACCTTTTTTTGGTCATCAATTTCAAGATGATTAGTTAAACTTGTTCAAATTGGTTCCCTAAAATTTAAATAATTATTATTATAAATTTATAGTAAAAGTAGGATTTTGATCACCAATAATGGAGTAAGGAATCTCATAGTGTTTGAAAAAACAAAAGAAATTTGAAGTGACCATAAAATTATGTAAGAATAATTTATATAATTGAATGGGTATATTTTTTCAAGTAGTCAATAATAACTAGAATAGTCTATTTTCTTCCTATCACTAGAAGCCTCATAATGAAACTCATAGAAATATTAGTCCAAGGCTTAACTATCTAATAATAAGTGGTTATAGAAATCTTAGAGATTTGATAGTCCTCCCTCTATTATGCTAGCATCCATCATATTTAGCTACAAAATATTTGCATCCTACTTAAGGCCATCTAAAATAAAATTCCAATTCATTCTCTCATAGGCCTTCAAAAATATTAAAAGACCTATAATAGTGGAGAAATAAAATTCTATGAATAACTAAACCTTGAGTAAAAATTAGGAATTCAATAAATGCAATATGTTGGCACTCCAAAATTTTGTGATTCATTTTGTGTTATTTTGACGTTGTGGATTGCAATCTACTTCCAAGCCTTACAAGGTTTTTGTCAAACAAGTGTTACCTTCACCTTGTTGTGAATTTTTATAGGTTCTTGTATGTCACGTTTGGTGGAGTTTGGATCAAAATTACACAAGTTATGAGGTTATAGATTTTTCAGCCCTGTTTGGATCGACATTATGGGACTTTTAGATTGATCTTGATCCCTATCAAATCCTCGCAGTTCCATATCAACTCCATTTCCCCACCAATTTCTTTATTCACACTAATATAGATATTTAGCATTGTTCAATTCTTTTGTCTACCTTTGCATTTCCTTGTGCTACTCAGTTCCTCGCAATGACCTATTATTGTGGAACTTTATATGATGTGTGGATGTTATCCACATACCCCTTGAAATCCCATAAAGTCCTAATGACCCTCTTTTTTTATAACCATCCCAAGTGTTTGAAAAAGATAAATCGTTATGGTGGCTTTCTTGTAGGCCCTATGTGCCAATCAATCATTGTCAAGTGGCATGCAAAGCTTGAACCTAAGGTTGCACAAAAATTTCAAATTTTGGGTGTATAAAAAATTTAAAAAATAGTTATCTTGTAGAAAAAGGGTCGAATGGATATCTCAAGTTAAATTTTGGATAAATCTGAGTAAAAAAAGACCAAGTTATGCTCTTGTAGGATTTTTGCGGTCTACTAGATTTAACAAACAATTAGAGGCCAAAGTATCACAATGAAGGTAAAAGTCTATGGGTATTTCTAACTAAACTAGATGGATTGAAAAAGGTGAAGTTCAAATGTCAACTGATTCTTTGCAAAACTCAGTATAATTAAATTAGCTAAGCATAGCTTTTGTAGGTGAATGAAAGTGAATTCCAACATGTCCATATGCCATTATTTTTGCTATAAAATTTAGTTGGCCCCTTGATTCTCATAGAAAGAAAAAGGTTGAAGTTTGTAGGCATTTCTTACTAAACTACATATAAAGAAAAAGGTGAAGTTTGGTTGGAAGAGAACTTTATGCAAGTTCAATAGGAAGTAATTTTTCTACAAGGGACTCAATGATGACCGATTTCTCAAAGTGCTCACTTGGTAGGCCATATTTCTAATATAGCCAATAGCATGTTGAAGTCCCATAAAGACCAAAAATAGAAAGAATAAAAATATGTGGGAATGAGCTACTGAACTAGTCTTGGACCATATGATTATGGATGTTCCACTTCTTCTTGATGTACTTCTAAAACCAAAAAAAGGTAAAGGTAAATTTTAATGAAGACCTAAGTGAACTAGACAAAGGCCCAATATATACATAACCACTTAAAAGATTGTTTCCTACATGACCCCATGGGCATCAAATTTTCACAAAGAATCTGAATGAATGGATTTCTCCCTCTATAATTCCATTAAAACTCAATTTCACCTTTGCAAATGCCCACAACTCAATCCAAAAAAAAGCCTTAATGGACTTATTGCATTTTTAAATGCATCTAGGGGAAATTCTAGTACCCATGTCTCCTTTATGCTTTGTGGAACCTTCTTCTATCATGAGAAACCCTACAATGTGATTTCAGTGGATTTTGTGGAAGATTTTACCAAATATAACACTCAAAACCATGAATAATAAATGTGAAAATATGGTGATAATCAAATGAATTTTCTTCCATATTTCTTGTCAATCAAATCAAGTTTGTAGGGGACACTTTTCTACTTTGCATTGGTGGAGATTGCAACTAGGGTTTCTCATGTGGCACAAATTTAATTCTATAGACATTCGTTGCATGGGTATATATTCCTTCACAACCATACTTGAAGAAGGATAATATTTGTTTAGAAGAGAGCATAGTATAGAGAATAAATTACACAACAAAACCAAATGATTCATAGTTTCTAGTTTTGGGTATAGTTATTTTTGCATTATAATGATCTAGGTTTATCCCAAATTTATAGTAACACTTGTAACTATTATAGCTTGAGGTATTAAAGGCATATTCAACCTTGATTGATTATCTCCATGTGCATTTTATAAAGGATAATTGGGATAATGGTGCAATCCTACATCAACAAAAAAATTGTTCATTTCAAGTTTGTTTCAGTTTTGGTTTCTACTCTTGGGATGCAGTATTAGTGATCATTTGGAGTGGAATTCAGTGGCATTATTGTCAATTTCAATTGAAAAAATATCATGATATGTATTTTGAGTTATGAATTTTATATTGTAAAACTATTAGAATTTGATTTTGCATTAAGTTTCTATGAAAATGATCTCAGAAATGAGTGAAGGTGTAGGGACAATGAGCAATGATTTCAATAAAATAAAGGTGGGTTGGTTTAAAGAGATATTAAGAGAAAAAGGATAAAATAGCATAAATTTATGTTGAAAAAGTGATACTCGGAGGTATTAAATAATCATATATATGACACCCAAATGGAGAGAATACAAAAAATTTGTGGCATGAAGAGGAATAAATGCAATTATAAAATTTTATCTGAAGGAAACATAATGGTTGTGTAGGGAAGATGAAAAGAAAACATATAAGAGTGAATTAAAAAGTGTGCAAAGAAAAACCAAGGGAGGGACAAATAGAAATGAGAGACAAAAGGAAAAAAACTAAAATGGTAAATTCTACATGGAGGAGATATGGGGTAAAATTACAAACCTCTGTCACAATTTGGGCTAATTGTATGAATTCTATCGAACTGGTTTCGAGAAAAATGATTTGGCTGAGAGAGTTTCAAATCAAACCATGTGGTGGTGGCATCGGTCTAACGTGACCACACATATTCTATCGAAAATATTTCGATCGAACATATGAAATATTAAAACAAAAGGTGTGCGTATTTCCTCTTGTATGTTCAATTGAATTGTTTGAGGGTGAAGGCTAATCAATTGAGAAACACTAGTTAGGGTTTACAAATACATCTCAAAAATAGATTTTCTTATTTTTAGTTTCTTCTTTCATTATTGTTTTCTTGAAAAATGGATTCATTTCTTTACGGTTTGAAATAAAGAATTTTTTTTGTTTCTAACACTAGTTTGGTTGTTATGTGCATATTAAGTTGCCTTTTGTTTTTTTTTATATGTTAAGTTAGGTTTTGTATGAATTTAATTGCATAGGTTGTCCCCAAAATTACCCCACATGTTGACCCACCCTCCCCCACACCCCTTTCTCTAAATGCTCAATGTTGCACTAAAGGACACTTGATTGCTATGCAAGGGCTCTTTCTTCATCTCAGAATGGTCTCAACATTAGACACATCACAGGAAACAGAAAGACACTAGCAACCACTCCAAAATCATCCATGTTGGGCTCTAGTAAGGGATTCTTGGGAGCCTTTGTCTAGCTTTTGGGTCACACATTTTACTCTGCTCGCACTTCTCCCATCCCTCAACAACAAAAAAATAATTGAACAATAATTATGGCATGCTAGGAATGACACTGAATGGTGTTTGTTGTTAGGTATTCTACTATATGGCTTACCTTCTTACCTGTGGATGAAATCATGGGCACCATTTTTTATTCATTTTGGATGTTAAAGTCAGAAATTTCATAAACAACGGATTATTAGACGTTTGATTATAGTTTAGATTTCTTTGAATATTAGTAACACTATTACTTATAACTTTATATTTGATGTCATTGTGAGGGAAAATAAATGAATGAAACTAAATAAATGCTATCATTGAATATAAATTAATATAGATTAAATTTAGTTAGGCAATAGTTGGGCCTATAAATGAATAGTAATAAATATCAAGATAGTTCTTAAATTTAGAATAAATAGTAGATCAATGTTGATGTCATGTGGAATTAATTTATCACTCTTTCTAAAAAAATTATGTCTTTGGTGTAAGAAAAATTAGAATCAATGATAGATTAATGTTGATGTCATGTGGAATTGATTTATCACTCTTTGTAAAAAAATTATATCTTTGGTGTTGTTAGCGAATGAATTGTCCTTTATTTCAATATTCATATAAAAAATCTATAGCCCAGGATACAAAGACCAATATTGCTAATAGCTCTAGAAATATCACAATTGTATTTGTGACTTTCCTTTGAATTTTAGAAGTAGATCTCCCTCATATGATATATTTAATTTTTGGGTATGTTTTTAACTAGAAAGAAAAAAAGGAAAGTAAACAGTAATTCATAAATATGAAACTACTACAAAATAACTAAAGCTACCATTAATACTAAATCACAAAGACTCAAACAACAATTGTTGATAAACTTAATATTAAAGAACGAATATGATCACAAATAAAGTGTTGATCATCAAAGCTTGCACCTCTCCGACAATCTTATCGGAAATTCAGCGAGTGGGGGAACAATATGCACCCCATTGAATACCTCTGAGATTTTTATATAAAGCCAACTCTTCTTTAAGTTTGGGAAAAGGGATAGAAATAAATATAAATATAAAACATGAAAGTGGCAATGCACCGATGCTTTTACAACATTTCAAAACCTCAAGTTATTTTCTATGAATGATATGATATACACAGAGTGCCACAACCCTTCATTGTTGGGAAGAGAATGAACAGTGGAGGCTAGATACAAGCACAACATGCAATCATTCAATCTACCCATAGGAAGTGTTCGTTAAGATCCAACCAAGCATAAAAGTTTCAATAGTTAACAGAAAGCATTCAAAAGCGACATAAAATCTCCCTCTTAATATAGCTTAACATGAAGAAATAATAACCTTTAAAGAAAATAGAGAAGTCCAATGAAATAATCTAAATTCTACAGCTTACAACTTTATCATGCAAACAAACAACATGGAAATCAAATAAACAAACTATTCGGATTAAGCTAGACACAGTGTTCTATTCTGAATGAAGATATAAAGAAATAAACATTGATAGAGGCCATATTATGTACAGTTTCAAATATTTCTCCCAAATAACTCATACTTCAAATATCAAATGAACTTAAAAATAGAGGTTGGATTCCAATCCGACAATTTAGATTGAGTAAAAAAAAGATATAGCATGCCAAAGTGAACGGTGTTTTGTAAACTTTTATGAAAATATTCCTATAACCATGATAACTAAAGAGATTTTTTTCCAAAAGGAAAACTTCAAGAACCTCCTCTTCATGTTGTCACCTCCATTTTATAGCCATCAAGAAGAGAGAAATGTTGACTCCATTCAAAAGTAATGACTGGCAGATGTCTACACCTAATAGCTCAGAATTCTATCTCTGATCTTTAATTAGGTTATGGAAACCTTGTTTGTCAACTCTCAATCGTTGTATTAATATCCTTTAGATATTTAATAGGATTGCCCTTCATAAATGCTCGGATCTTGGAAAATAGCCTGGAAAAAGTCTTGTTGACCGATCAAGTGGCTTTAGAAGCACCGACTCACATCCTTTTCCTAAAGAACAAAGCAAAGCACGCTCTGAAAAAATCCAAAGAAAAACTCTTTAAAACACAACTTCCTTGCAGTGAAGAGATGATGTGTTGAGCGGGTGGACATTCTCATATTTGAAAAAAGTGCTTTTGAGAAATCTTCCACCGATTCGACATGTGACCTAACTTCCTTCCAAAAGGAATGTGATAATGAAAACACACGTAGCCACCACGTGGTGCATTGTGCACCCTTCTGATACACAACTTATTTTCATGCGCGGATCTTCTAGAAGCCAAAAGTAAAAGCTGAAAATAAAAAATACTAAGGAAAAAAATTCTTCATAGTTCTAGCGACTCACAATGGGGCTTCACTTGTAGAGGCACAAACCTAGACTTTTGGTCATTCTTGGAGTTTGAGGAAAGTCGAGTGCAAAATTTCCCAATCTGCATCAATTGGTCTGACAAAATTACAAAAGACCTTGTATGCCTGATCTAGCTCGAAGACTTCTTTGAAGGAAACAAATCCCCATCTTGTCAAAACAACTCCCAGATGATAATAGAGATGAGAAAGTGAAAGAATCTCATGTTCAACATCTTTGGTAGTGGGTGTTGTGCTTGATTCTGGGAGTTATATAGAATTTTGAACCTTATTTCTAATCTCATTTGTAATATGTTCAACTGATAGCACATCTCCATTTTTGAAAGGAAAGGAGGTAATCTGAAGCTATGCAAGACACCAAAATCCTTCGTGATTTCGTCAACCCTTTTGTTCAAAACTTCTTGGAATTCCTTGCTCTTTGCTACTACCTTGTGATAGTGGGAAAATTCACTTGCTTTGTTGTAGGCAGCCCTTCGATGTGGAATTCCTGGATTTCTTAGATCCTTATCGGTTGCTACACATAACTTAGAAATTAGACTCTAGGACTCTGCTACTCAAAGGGCATATTCCTGCAGAATTTGGTCAGTCAGTGGGCCAACCTTTTCATTTATCTCTTGAGAATCTTTCAGAAACTACAGGGATGGTTTTAGGATAGTGATAAAAATTATGATTTGCTCCCAATAGGCAGATACCAACCTTCTTTTTATAGGAAGTGTCGCATATCTTTGTGTTGTTGTTAGTTCTTGATGCAAGTGAGCCTCTTTTTCTTTCACACTCTCCTCCATTTGATTCCTCTCCTTGAGAGAATTTTCTAGTTTCGAACCTAATTTTTCGATCTCCTAACCACAAGTGTGTAGAGAAGACTCGACTTCTTTCTTGTCATTTCTCAACTTTTCCCGCTTCCACCTAGGCCTTTTACAAATTGTTGGAGGCCTGAGATCAAACACCATCCAGTTCTCTCTTTTTGCTTCCCCGAGCACACTGATGCTTTGTGTTTGATTTGTGTTCAGTAGAAAGCTTAGCCTTCAACCTATCAATCTTGGTGTACAGTTGAATCCGTTCATCTTGAGTCTCTGCAAGAGATTTTGTTGCTTTCTCCTGATAGTCTTGTATCTACATTATGCAGGCCATTTCAACATCTCGGACCTTGATTTCTGACTACATCCTATTCATTGTTTCCTTTACATTTTCTAGCTCTACCTCACACTTCTTTAATTTCTGATACAACCTCTCATAATCCATATATACTACCTTCTGAGTGTTTTTTGCTAGATCCACCTTATTGTGCGGGTGAATTTCATTCAAAACCAAACCAATAGCACTAATGTTGTAATCATCCATCTACATTTTTCATTTTGGTCGGGATATGAGCGACTTCATGGTAGTGATCCATAGAGAATTCTGCTCTTCATTGAAGCAGGTTTGAATTTTCTTGGTGGTTGGAAGTTCAGCATTCTAAAACAACCTTTTCTACTTCCTAGCTTGTTAGGCCCACTTAGTCACTTCAAAATTTTCTTGAAGAGTCTACGGGGTATCAATGCTCTATGTTGCAAGAGAAGCATCAAGGGGAGACTGAAAAGAGTGAAGGGGAGACTTCAGACGTATGAGCATGTGGGGAGGCATATGGAAGGGTAATCATAGAAAATGGTGGGATTCCAAATTGAGATTGGAACATAGAAGGACCAGTTGGAGTAAAAAGATAAACTAGTGGAATGGGCGATTTTTGTCTGAATGCAGATGGACTTGGGGTAACAGGCAACATTGATCATTTGAACGGCTTTCTCGATAGGGGCCTTGGATAGGGCGATCAAAGAGTCAATAGCAGTCAAAGTGGATACTGCTTGCTTGACATGTGAGGGTACATCACATGGTGTATTGAAAATGGTAGGGGGCTCATTAAGTACCAAAAGTTTAGGGTCCACGGACGGAGGATTCTCTTCAATAAATGGGGGAAATGAAGTCACCAGAGATGTAGAGATAGGAAGAACAGTGGGAGCGAGACTTACTTGGACCCCAACCATCTGAACATTCTGTAGAGAATAATATACTTCTTCTTTGTGTCTGATTGCTACATCAGGTATTTCTAGGTCTTGGACTTGCCTTCTCTTTGTTTAGCCCAAACTCGCACGTCCAAATCCTTTAGTGGATGATCCCACTAAGGCTTGGCCCTCTTATTTTCTAGCTGACCCTCTTAGAGACCATCGGGTTTTCTTTCCCTTACTTCGTACACTGGTGGAGGACGCAGCTTGTGAGTCCTTTTGGTTAGAGCTTCTTCTTCTATCAGACTCATGTGGTTAGGAGGTGCGATCTAGAATTCACTTCTCTGTTATCTCATGCCTGGTCTCTAAATTTTTGTTGTCAGAGTCGACCTCTCAGTCATAAATTTCCTTGAATTGCTCATCATATGGGTGACACTCTCTAAGAAACTTATGTGGGCATAAAATCTCCTTTTGGAACCTCCATAAATCCATCTTCTTCCTTTCCGACCACCCCTGCCACTTCATTTGATTGTTGAGGGTCTTACTTATCTAAAGGTTCCTTTGATACTGTGCCTATGGTGTATAGAAACTCAGCCACCTTGGTCATTTTGTTGGTATGCCGACTAGGATAATGTATAATTTTGTCTTTTCTTGAGTCATATTTTTCTTGGACTCCACATACTCCCGACTCTCTTTTTTCAAAGAAAAAAGATTCCTCGGATTGTAGTCCCATGTGTCACAGATAAGTACTAAGCCTAGGGCTGCTAACAAATTTTTAAGCTCCCTCTATGCCTCGCTCTTCTCCAATATCACCCTATTGTTGGCAATACAAAGGGGAAGCAGATATAACTTTGTTTTGTTTCTTCCTCTACCATAGGAATTGTCGACAAGAGTTGTCTGACGACATGCCTCCAACATGAAAACCGTATCCAGCACAAATATGGGGAGTTGAAAAGGCTCTCCGAAAAAACAATGAAACCTAATGAATGTGAAATCATCTCCAAAGAAATAATCCACCAGAGTGGATGAAACCTTGATCCATTTTTCAATCTTAGGAGAAAAATGACCCATCGGATGCCGAAATAGCTCTTGAAGAAGTGGTCTCAAAAATTGGTTCACAAACCAATAATAATTACATGTTTTTTGACAACATATAGGTCCACATAGAAACTGGCTTACATAAGCCATTTTCATCGAGCCTGGAAACCCACAAATGTCTCTCCAGAAACCCAAAATTTTGATGTAGAATCAAGTGAGCCAAGAAAGAAGACTACCTGAATTTGTACTCAATATGGTAATTCCTCAGTTGCTCCAGCATGTTTGTAGCTACTACATCAGCAAATTCATGGTACCTCTTCCCTTTCTCTCATTTGAGTATTAGAGCCAGGCCCATCTAGAAAGCATTGACCTCCTCATCATTATCAAGGCCAAAAAGCCAAGCCTACATTGAGAAAATATTATGTGTATTGATTTTGAACTTTTTAAGTACTAGAGGAAAAGAAAACTGACCTCCTGGCAGGCTTTCTTTTGTCTCATCCTCATAGAAAAGTTCTCGTTTGTTCACTTCTTCCTAGTAAATATCCATATCTTCTTCACTGAATGACTCGACACCCCAATTGGAAGGGATACACAACATATCCCGTATAGCCGCAATATAAATCATGACCTTGATCTTGTTGCATGCAATGGTTCCAACTTCTCTATTGAACCTTTTTCCACATGTATCTACTAGCTCTGAGAATGGGTGTATAGCAGGCAACATGAACTGTGGCAAACCACATTTCCAAATCTAAGAGGCAAAACCCTCCAATGTACGATAATATTTCATTCTTTGAAATTATCCCTCCCTAACACCCTTAGGGTTTTTTTCCAGTTTTGGATCAAAAAAAATTCAATAGCATCTCGCACCGCCTCTCTGGGAACACCTCTATCTACTAGCACCTTTCTGCAAAACTTGAATGTTCGATCTTCAGGCACTATGGCATTGGAAAATGAGTTTCACACAAATATATTGGTGAAACCAAGATTTTTTTATGAAGACTCAACTCCTCTACCAGTCATTGATGGCTATGCCATGGCTGCTTCAAAAGTTGGAGAGAGTTTTTTGATCCAGAGGATTTTTCATCAAATTTTGAAATTCTCCATTTTTCTCCAATTTTGGTATCATTAAGAAGTGCTCAGGATCTTGACTCCAACACAACTTGAACGGATTCAATCAGAGTCCTGGAGCTCAATATTTTTATGGTCAAACTTTTGATCAACTCCTACACCCAGCTCGAAAAAAGGGAAAAAATCAAAGTCATCAAAACTAGTCAAAGTCGGCACCATTGCAAAGTGTTCATCACCACAAATCTGGTGGAGTTCGTTTCATGGAAAATGGAGTTTGTATGACAAAGTTATGGAAGGTCAAAGAGTGGGCCAAATTGCCCCGATGACATCAGCACCCAATCATCTCAACAACCAATCAGCCCCTGACACATGGCATCACATGAAAATATTATTGTTGGAATAATATTTAAAAAAAAAGGGAAAAAATATATTAAAAAAAATCATTAAGTGGGTTTCCCCCATCCTAGGGGGGTGGCCCACATTATGTGGGCACCACCCATGGTATGGGGGGTGACCCACATTAAGTGGAGCACCACCCATGCTATAGGGGGTAACCCACATAAAGTGGGATGCCACCCATGGTATGGGGGGCATCCCACTTAAATAGGGATCCCCCTTATCTTATTTTTTTATTATTTAAGAATTTAAAAAGAGAGGGTGGTGGGACCACCACCCACCATCTTCTCTAAAGGGGGTTTGACTTGATTTTTTCAAAGCCTTAAGATAAGGATAGTGGCCTAATATATCCCATGGTTTAAGGAGCCTAACGTATTCTCTTTATATGGGAAATATTAGGAATGTTATTCCTAAATAAAGGGGCCAAATAAAACCTTACATAAAATATCTCCTAAATAATAGCGAATGAATCAATTCATAACCATTCAAATGGAAATGAAATTATTTTGAGGGGATATTATCCTTCCAGAAATTATTAAAGGAGGATATTATTTAATTTTTTCTATGTAAGGGAGATTGGGTAGTTAATTGGTTTTACATCAATTTTGGCATAAAATGTAATATAAAAAGGGGTAGAATGGGGCATGTGAAGTAAGTGATTTTGGAAGAACTTTACAAGTGTGAGAGTTGCTTTCCTTGGAGAAATTATTGTATTTCCATGCTTTTGGAGAAGCTTGTTTCCATGCACTTTGGAAGTGCATTTGGGAATTTCTTTGTAAACCAAGAGGAGGTTCTGTCGATGAATGTAACTAGATTTCTAGAGGAATAATTGGATCAGTCCACTCATGGGAAAGGGGCCCAGAGACGTAGTCATTTTATTCGAAGAACTCTTTTATCAATTTTTTTTGCACTCTCTTTCTCTCTCTTTCCCTTCTTTCTTTAATCTCTTTGTAATTTTTTTAATTTAATTTTGTTAAGAATTAAATTTTAATTAAGCACTTTTGGATTATTTTTAAGCATTCAAAGCATTTGTCATAGATCCGTTAAATCAGATCAAATTTGGTATCAGAACCATGTTTGGATAAGAGTGCGGGTTTGAATTCTAATGTGCTCCAAGCTTTAGAAAGGTGAAGGAGAGCTTGAAGAATATAATCTTGAGATCAGCAAAAGAAGAACCTTGCCAAAGATGGAAGGAAGCAAAGCTGGGAAAATTACTAAGCCTGAGCTTGATGATAAGTATTTTCAACAAGCCTTCATTGAGATGAGGGAAATGGTTGGAGATATTTATGCAAATAAGAAGCGTGAGCAAAAGAAAGGAGATTCTTCAAAGAAGGAAGTTTCTAAAGATCGTAAAGACAAGAAGAAGCAGTCTGAAGATGGTGAAAAAGTTCCAGTTTATCCTCCATCTACCCCGTCTTCTCCTTCTTCCTCTTCTTCCTCCTCTTCTTTTCCCTCTTCTTCTTCTCCCACTAATAATCCACTTAAGAGCAAGTCAAAGCCTATTATTAAAATAGGTGTAAATTTTGAATTCCCTAAGTACAGTGGTGAGTTAAATACCAAAAATTTAGATGATTGGATCCAACAGGTAGAAGCGTATTGTAGGATTCAAGGCCTAAAAAAAATGCTTCTATGATCCAATTAGCCACTCTCTGGTTGGGAGGTACAACTCTCACTTGGTGGGAGAGTAGAATTCAGGAGGAAATTGATCGCCATGGTAAGGTTAATATGACTTGGATGGAATTTGTTGCTGCCCTTAAAAAACAATTTTATCCTTTAGGTTATATGCAACAATTAACAATGAGTTGGAAAACCTTTAGGCAAGGTAAGGGTGAGTTTGTCCAAGATTACACCCATGAGTTTAGAAAATGAGCTATTGTTTTAAGTGTTCCTTTGTATACTCAGGATACACTACTGAAGTACATAGGTGGTTTTCATTCTTACCTAAGACATACCATTCTAATGTTGAGTCCTAATAATTTGGATGAAGTATCAGTCCAAGCCACTCATTTAGAGTCAAGGGGTAAGACCGCTTTCAGTGATAGTTTCTCAAATAAACCATCTAAGTCTAAGGGGAAGTTTAAGGGTAAAGGTAAAGATAAAGGCAAAGGGAAAAAGACAAAAATAGTTAAGAAGGAGGGTGATAAGCCCACATGCTCCCATTGTAAGAAAGAGGGGCATGATGATTCAAAGTGTTGGAAGTTGCACCCGAAACTAAGGCCGAAAAGATACAAATGAAATAAAGGCAAGCAAAAGACTATTGCAATGATTCAATAGGATCTTGGATCTGACTCCGAAGATGAGACAAAGATTGTTGCTACTAGGATCCAAGGTAAAGTTAAAAGTATAAGTCTCTCTACTGATACAATTATTTCTAATGCAAGTACACGTAGTGCAAGTACAATTAAATTATCCACTCCTAAAGCTGATAAACAACGGAATGAATTGTTTCATATTCGAGTTGTATCTAAGCACACTAAGATTGACACATTGTTTGATACGGGTTCTCAAGTCAGCTTAATATCCGAAAAGGTGGTAAAGAAACTCCATTTAACTACAACACCTCATCCAAATCCATATCTGCTTGGATGGGTTTGCAATGATGCTCAACTACAAGTAACGAAACAATGTAAACTGAAATTTTCTATCACTACAAACTTTGTTGATGGGGTAGAAGTAGATGTTGTCCCTTTGGATATTTGTGGGATTATGTTAGGGAGTCCTTATCTATATAACATAAAAGTAATCTTCTATAGGGGGGAGAATAAGTATCATCTTTTTAAGAATGGGATAGAATACATTGTACATGCACACGAAGTTAAGACTAATCTTGCACTAGTCAAAGCTAGCAAAATGAAAAGGTTGATTAGTTCAAGTAAGAACTTTGTATTAATGCTTGTAAACTCTCAAGAGGATGAAAAAGCTAAAGCATTTAAGGGGTGTGATCCAAAGTGTAAAACTGAGATGGTCAAAATAGTTTCAACTTATGAAGACTTATTTCAGGAACCAAAGGGGTTGCCACCTAGGAGAGAGATATAGCATGAAATCCATTTACAGCAGGATGGGCCTCTTCCAAATATTGGCATGTACCATTTTTCAGTTTTGCAAAATGAGGAAATCTAAAAGCAAGTTCAGGAGTTGGTGGAAAAGGGAGTGATACATCCTAGTACATCTCCTTATGGTTCTCCAATTGTGTTAGTTCCAAAGAAGGATGGGTCTTGGAAAATGTGCATCTACTATCAAGCCCTAAACAAGATAACGGTAAAGAAAAAGTATCCTCTTCCCCGTATTGATGATTTACTTGATCAGTTAAAACATGCAGTTTATTTCTCTAAGTTAGACTTGCATTGTGGATATCATCATATAAGAATTGCAGAAGATGACATTTGGAAAACTGCATTTAAGACAAAACAAAGAGTATTCGAGTGGTTGGTCATGCCCTTCGTGCTTTGCAATGCACCAGCTACATTTATGAGAGTCATGAATGATGTCTTTCATCCTTTTATTGATGATTTTTTCAAAGTGTATTTAGATGATATTCGTGTATTCAATCGAACTTGGGAAGATCATGTAAGTCATGATAAAAAAAAATTGATGTATTGAGAAAAGAAAAAATCTTTCTAAAGATGTCTAAATGCAAATTCACTAAGACATCCTTAGTGTACTTAGGCTATGTCATAGGAGGTGGTCAATTGAAAGTAGACCCTACGAAGGTTGAAGTTATTATAAAATGGCCTAAGCCAAGTACAGTTACTGAAGTTAGAAGTTTCCTAGGTGCAGTCCAGTACTGGAGAAAGTTCATTGCAAACTTCTCTTATATTGCATCACCATTGCACTCATTGACCAATACGAAGACAATTTTTTAGTGGGGAGGTTCACAGCAGAAGGCCTTCAACACTTTGAAGGAGAAGTTGAGCACAACACCAGTTCTAGCTTTACCAAATTTACACCAACCATTTGAAATTGAAATAGATGCAAGTGGGTTTTCCATGGAGTAGTACTAATGCAAGGAGGTAAGACAATTTTCTATCACTCTGAAACCTTTTCAGGTGTTGTCATTAACTATCCTACTTATTATAAGGAACTTTATGCATTAGTTCAAAGTGTTAAAAAATGGAAACACTTCTTAATGGGGAAGGAAACAGTAATCCATACTGATCACCAGCCATTGCAATATCTTCATTCACAAACTAAGATGCAATAAAGTAGGCACTTCAGGTGGATTGGTTTTCTTCAACAGTTTCACTTAGTAATTAAGTACAAGAAAGGTTCCCATAATAAAGTAGCAAACATGCTCTCTAGACCTCTAGTTTCCAATGCTTTTATAATCCTTAAAAATAGTTCTATGATGCATGCAAGTTTTGAAGAACATTATGCTACTGATGAAAATTTTAAGGATATCTATGCAGCTCTAATCCAAGGCAAACAAGTAGAAGAAAAGGATTACTATGTGCATGATAAACTCTTTTATCACTTAGGGAAATTATGCATTTCAAAGAATGAACAAGAACATGTAATCATAGAAGCACACACATCGCTGATTGCAGGACATTTTGGGGTTAGTTAAACTTTGGCATAACTACAAAAATATTGCTACTAGCCTTGAATGTAGGAAATTGTAACAAAATAAATTAAGGGATGTGTGATGTGTACAACTAGAAAACCAAGTAACAGGAAATTGGGGTTGTACACACCTTTACCTGTACTGTCCCATCCATGGGAAAGTGTTTCTATGGATTTTGTCGAGGGTTACCTATGTCTAGGAAAGGGCATGACTATTTGTACGTAGTAGTTGATCAATTTAGAAAGATATGTATTCTTATGCCATGTAAAAAGCAAGTCACTACTGAACTGACAGCTCATATGTATTTTCAGTTTGTATGGGTTCACTTTGGGTTACCCACTTCCATTGTATCAGATCAAGATTCTTGATTCCTTGGGGAGTTTTGGTCAGTCTTATGGGGACTTATGGATACTAAACTGAAAAAGAGTACAACATTCCATCTACAGACCGATGGATAGACAGAGGTAGTCAACAGGACAGTTGTGCATCTGCTCAAAGGATATTACAGCAAACATCCTAAGTTGTGGGATGAAATTCTTCATTATGTGCAGCATGCCTACAACCATGCAGCTCATTCTTCTACAAAGAGGTCTCCTTTTGAGACTTTTTTTGGTTATGTGCCCAAGAAACCGATGGATTTTTATTTTGGCAAGGATGATGTTGAAGATGGACACCATGATTCAGAGAAGGCTTTGAAGTTCATCCAGAAAGTCCAAGCAATTCATCAGGTAGTAGAAGCACACTTGGAAAATAGCCAAGCCAAATACAAAGCTCGACATGATAAACATCGCACCAACCACCATTTCCAAGTCGGTGACCACGTTTGGTTACATATAATCAAGGAAAGAATGCAAGGCGAAGGAAGGAATCTCAAGCCAATCAGATATGGTCCATTCAAGATTCTGAAAAAGATTGGCACCAATGCCTTCCGCCTTAATCTTCCTCCATACATGCAGATTTAATCGGTAGTCAATGTTGAGAACTTGAAGCTTTATGAACCTCCTATGATACTAGACAAGGAGGCTGAAGTGCAAGTTCCATCCGTTGATGACCTTTCACCAGAGTACATGTCATAGTTGCCTGAAGACGTCATCCTCAACAAGAACACCAGGACTTCACGAAGAGGACCAATTGAATACCTTTGAGTGGGGCTAAAGGGGATGCATCCAAGCAAGGCAAAGTGGATGGAGATTGGTAAAGTGAGGGAACTTTACCCTCACTTACTTTTTGAGTAACCAACTTTCGGAGGTCCAAAAGCTCTCCAATGGGGAGGACTGATCTGGAGGCTTTTTCATCAAATTTTGAAATTCTCCATTTTTTTCGAATTTTGGTATCATTAAGAAGTGCTCGAGATCCTGACTCCAACGCAACTTGAATGGAGTCAATTGGAATCCCGGAGCTCAACATATTTATGGTCAAAATTCTAGTCAACTCCTAGACCCAGGCCAAAAAAAGGGCAAAAATCAAAATCATAAAAATCATTCAAAGTCAGCACCATTGTGAATTTCTCATCACCACAAATCCAGTGTAGTTCGTTTCACAGAAAATGGAGTCTGTATGACAAAGTTATGGAAGGTCAAAGAGTGGGCCAAATTGCCCCGATGACATCAGTGCCCAGTCAGCTCAACAACAAATCAGCCCCTGACACATAGCATCACAAGAAAATATTATTGTTGGAATAATATTAAAAAAAAAAAGGAAAAAATATATAAAATAAAAAAAATTTTAAAAAATCATTAAGTGGGTTTCCCCCATCCTAGGGGGGTGGCCCACATTATGTGGGCACCACCCATGGTATGGGGGGTGACCCACATTAAGTGGAACGTCACCCATGCTATGGGGGGTAACCCACATAAATTGGGGTGCCACCCATGGTATGGGAGGTGGCCCACTTAAATAGGGATCCCCCTTATCTTATTTTTTTATTATTTAAGCATTTAAAAAGAGAGGGTGGTGGGACCACCACCCACCATCTTCTCTAAAGGGGATTTGACTTGATTTTTTCAAAGCCTTAAGATAAGGCTATATCCTTATTTTTAGTGGCCTAATATATCCCATGGGTTAAGGAGCCTAGTGTATTCTCTTTATATGGGAAATATTAGGAATATTATTCCTAAATAAAGAGGCCAAATAAAATCTTACATAAAATATCTCTTAAATAATAGCGAATAAATCAATTTGTAACCATTCAAATGGAAATGATATTATTTTAAGGGATATTATCCTTCTAGAAATTATTAAAGGAGGATATTATTAAAAAAAATTCTATGTAAGGGAGATTGGGTTGTTAATTGGTTTTACACCAATTTTGGCATAAAATGTAATATAAAAAGGGGTAGAATGGGGGGTGTGAAGTAAGTGATTTTGGAAGAACTTTGCAAGTGTGAGAGTTTCCTTCCTTGGAGAAATTATTTTATTTCCGTGCTTTTGGAGAAGCTTGTTTCCACACACTTTGGAAGTGCATTTGAGAATTTCTTTGTAAACCAAGAGGAGGTTCTACCGACAAATGTAACCGAATTTCTAGAGGAATAATTGGATCGGTCCACTAATTGGAGAGGGGCCCAGAGACATACTCATTTTAAATGATGAACTCTGTTATCATTTTCATTTGCACTCTCTTTCTCTCTCTTTCTGTTCTTTCTTTAATCTCTTTGTAATGTTGTTAATTTAATTTTGTGAAGAATTAAATTTTAATTAAGCACTTTCCAATTATAATTAAGCATTTAAAGCATCTATCATAGATCTGTTAAATCAAATCATTTTTTCACTAAAATAGTCACTTTCCTTTTGATACCTTCGAAAAATCTACTTTTTGGTGTAGTTAATTCCCTTAGCAAGTACATGTATTTAAGGCTATTTCATTACCGCTAGTCTATTAAATGCTTTCAATGAGGTGATACATGTGGGTTGGAGATCTGTATCCCTCAGGAATACCAAAAACTTTGCAAGAATGGAATTAGCACATTCCCTTCGCCACCTTTCTTTACAAATAACCTCATTATCTTGGGGAGAGTGTCATTTGTTATGTCAATCATACTTAGGTGATACAAAGTATCCTCGAATAGACATGCTCATTAATTTGTAAGCTATTAGCACATTAATCCATTTCTTTTCACATATCCGAACTAGCTAATGTTGATGATGCAAAACAACACATGTCGATAATCAGCTTATGTGAGCATTTACTCCCAATGCCCAAATTAAATTTTATGACCTTATGTCAGATTCTCCATATGATTTATTCTCCATTCCTTGGTTAGTTTAATATTTTCCTATTGTCATCCAGCCAAAAATAGACTTTCTGTTATTTGGGTTTGTCGGCACCTCTTTTCTATAAATAGCTATGCAACCTTAAGGAAATATTCATTCAAAAATAAGCCTTTTAAGTTTAGCCAACCTTTTCTATATTTTCCATATCATCCTTCGCTCTATTGCTTTAGCCATGTCTGTCGGCCTAGGCACTCCTATTCATCTGCTTCCATGAAGGCCGCAATACACCTTTGTTGGGGAGATCACTGCTAACAAAATCAAGTGCCTTGGGGTAATTGTGTTCCTCTGGGTCGTCGACATGGACTTTATTGAGGACAAGAACCAGATGAGGAGAAATTGCAAAGTTGTGTCTCGCTTCTTGGCCTACCTCCTGGACCTAAATATCTCCAAACCCCAAATAGTGGAATTGTGCTACCGAATGTTCAACACCTCTCTATTGGAAGGCCTCGATGAGATTGTACAAGATTCTATCCCAAACATCAGTATTCCAAGTGCAATGGACCTATGTAGGCACATTGATCATGGGGCGGTCTTGCCCTGGCTACCCTTTCTAAGCAACTTCTACACAATGGACCTCAAAATTCACCACTCTTTTTCTTTGCCTGCAGCCAACTACTTCCTATCAGAGTATGACATGGAAATCATTCCTGGGCTGGACTTCAAGAAGCATTTCTATTTTTTTGTGTACAATCGTGGAGACTAGAGCCAAGGTTTGTGCCTTGTGTTGTTTTGTCCCCTGTTTCCCTCTCAACGAAGAAGAAGAAGAATAAAAGAATGACAATGGGCAACACACTCGCATAACTATGGTTGGAGGCCTAACCTTTTGATTTTTTTGTAATATGCCTCCATTTTTCTCTTTTTTGATCTTTTTTCTCAAAAACTCTTTTTGGGTTTTGCTCGAGAGAGCTTCAAGTTAAAATTTGAGCCTTGGGTTGTATTATACTTGTAAATTTTTTGATGAATATAATATAATATAGTATTTTCTTACTTCTTCTATGTTCCTTATTTTCCCTCATGGTTTATTCTTAAAACTAAAACATATTTACAAAAATTTACATTTGGTACATAACTGTGAAATTTTTTAAAGAATAATGTACTTTAATGGAATAATTTCAGATAAATATCGTTCATCGGTATCTCGAAATCATTGCCTTCCATATCTTCAAGCTCATACACATTCTTTTCCTTACATGCTCTGATTCAGAAGGGTCCCTTCCACAGCACTTTGAATTTGGTGTGCTACCCTGGTTTTGTAGTACGCTCATCATATTTTAGCACTAGGCTTCCTTCCTAGAAATCTAGGTCGGAAGTATTTTTGTCGAACCAACGTTTGATTGTCTATTGGAAACCAATCATGGCTTCAAAGGCCTTATCTCTATCTTCCTCAAGCTTGAGGAGTTCTTCTATCTGTACCTCCATTCTATCACTTTCCTCTATTTCTAGGGCTTTCAAAAATTGTAAAGTGGTTAGTTCTATGGAAATAGGTAAAACTACCTCTTTCCCATACACTATTTCATAGGGAGATGCCTTTAAGATCTGATTTGGCATGATCTAATCTGCCCACTAAGTAGCATGTAGGTGCTTGTTCCATTCTCTTTATCGTTTAGACCCAATGTGCTTGATTAACCTAATTAGGTTTTTATTTGTTGACTCCGCTAACCCATTTCCTTGTGGGTAATAGCTTAATGAAGTCTTGAGGTGGATCCCATTTTTAATAGAAAAATCCAACATCCTCGAACCTACAAAGGCTCAAGTGTTGTGGGATATGACATTTTTTGGTGAACCAAACCTACTCACCAGCTTCTCGAGGAAATTAACAATCTCGCCCTCTGTAGCATTTTTTAGGGCGATGGCCTCTGTCCATCTTGTGAAGTAATCAGTCACTGTGAGGATCCATTTGTGACCAACATTGGAGAGGGGATTTATCATCTTGATAAAATCCAATCCCCATTGAGAAAAAGGCTCTTCAATTACAATGGGACTTCAAGGAAAAGCAAAAAAATTCTCTTGCCAACAAAAAAATGACACTAAGTACATTTCTACACCAAATAGTGCGCTTAAGAAAAAATTGAAGGCCAATAGTATCTCACTTTCATGATTTTTGAGGTGGTAGTTTTGGCAAAGAAATATCCACCCTCAAGACTACTATGGAATTTCGTAGGAACCCTTTTTGTCTGGCGCTTATCTAAACATCAAAGCAAGACACCATCATAGTTTCTTTTAAATAAAGTCCCTTCAATTAAAATACATACCTAGTACCTTGCAGTCGGTAGTATCTTCATTTATGGAATGGGAGGCTTGTTGGGTAGTTCCCCTTTTGCATATATCACATTCGATCCACCACCCAGGATTCAATGAAATCAAATTGATTTGAGTAGACCTGATCAATCTCCTTGTCAGCTTCGGAACCCGACTCCTATGCAAGGTACTCATAGAGGCTTCTTCCCTGAACTATCTTAGTCAGTCTGATGTCCACATCATATTCTAGGATCTTGGTGATCCAATTAGCTCTCTTCTTCATTATTTATGCTTCAGTAATATATTCCCTTACACTCGGGTGAGCAACCAAGATGGTAATTTTATTAGCTGCCACCAAGTGTCAAAAATTTTTAAGGCTCTTAACAATGGTAAAAGCCTTCTTTTCCACAAATATTTATCTGGTTTCATAAACCTTGAGGGTTCTTGAGTGAAAAGCAATTGGATGCTCCCCATTATTCTCTTCATCCTTTTGAGTGAGCACAAAGGCTATACTATGCTGACCATTGTACACATAAAGTGGAAAATCTTTAGAAAAATTTGGGTTAGCCAACACCAGAGTAGCAAACATAGCCATCTTTATCTACTCAAAAGTTTATTTGCCTTTAGGGTTCCATTTGAACATTAATTTCTTCTTGAGCATCAATGTGATAGGTCTTGTGATTCCCACAAAGTCTGAATTGAACCGACTAACAAAATTAATCTTCCCTAAGAAAGACTGCAGCCCTTTATGATTCATCAGTAGGGGTAAATCCATTATAGAACGGTCTTTTCGAATCTATTGTAATTCCCTCCTTGGATACTAAAAAAACAAGTAGCTTACCTTGAGGTACTTTGAAAACACACTTTTTGGGATCTAAAGAAATCTTGAACTTTTGACAGCTTTGAAAAACCTATTCTAGATGATCAAAATGATCAGCCTTTAACTTTGAAAAAAAATTCAGGTCATCCAAGTAAATTACAATTATCAAATTGATCAATCCTCTGAAAGCAATGTCCATGGCTCGCTGAAAAGTCACACCATCACTTGAGACTTTGAAGGGAATCTTTTCATATGTGAACGTTCTCCACTTGGTGGTAAACATCATTTTATGTCGGTCACCTTCCTTGACATATACCTGGTTGTATCTTGAAAATTCATCAAGCAACGAGAACATCTCAGATCAGGCCTGAGTCTATAGGATCTACTCCATTGACAGAAAAGGGTAGTGATCTTTTAGCGAAGCCTTATTAAGGTCTCAAAAATTGACACAAAGTTGGATGTCACCATTTTTCTTCTAAACCGGTACCAAATTAGACACCCAGGTTGAGTGCTTATTCGGGTAAATGATTTCGGGACTCAATTAATTTGGTGAGATCCTGAGCCATCAACACCTCAACTTTAGGATTGGCAGGCCTTTGCTTCTTTCAAAATATTTTTGACCCTTCTTCCATGTCATTGGTATGTTGAATTATGTCAGGATTGTATCCTCTAAGATCATCGTAGGTACAAGCTATAACTTTGTTGTATCTAGAACACAGATCCCTTAACCTTTCTTTATCTTCCCACAGAACATTCCTTCTGACTTTTAACTTTATGTCATTTCTGACATCTAGCTCCTCATAATCCTTTTTGTTGGTCATAAACCTTTTCTTGCCACTTTTCGCATCTTCATAGTCGAAGAGGTTTTAGAGGGAGATTAGACCTCAAGGGAGCTTATTTCCTTTAAGCTAGATAACTTGCTCTTCAGAGGGTTGAACTCATGGTTGTGAATATTCATAAACTCCTTCCAAATTTTGGATGAATGTGGCAATCTGAGTGTCATCTTCAAACACTTGTTAGCTCTGATCATTTCCGAGGATCGATGGTCGAACAATGGTCTACACTATACTCTGCTTTGAATCATAAATAGGTTCAAACTATGACCCGATTGAAGCCATCAAATCTGCTATATTATTTTGGGATTGGGGAAGGACTTGCACATTGAAAGCTTCAAAACCTTTGATCAATTCCCATATTTGATATTCATTCTTATATTTTTAGTAGTTGCTTGCCCGCAAACCTGGCTCACAATCAATTAAAAATCTTTGAATACCTACAACCTCTTTGCGCCCATTCGCTCAGCGAGAAACAAACCATGGATCAAAGCTCCATATTCCACGTCATTATTAGAGCACAAAAATTGGAATTGATAAGCCTTTAGGGTCTCTAGTCATATTGGGGACAATAATCAAACCCCTGCTTCAGAACTGGCTTTGCATTTAGTGCCATTCAAGTACAGGGTCCATAGATGATTATCCATCGAATCATTATATCTTTCCTAATCCTTCATCAGTTTCAGATAGATCAAGTCATCATTGAAGATCACGTATGTACTCAGTCCTGTGGCATAGAAATTGTCGAATGGGTCAAACTCGATGAACTAGTTGAGGAGAACTTCTTCTTTGGGAGTCTACTCACTTGTGTCTTCTTCATCTTCTATCATCTCCATGCAATATCTCTCTTGTCTTGAGAAGGAGGTATGTGTTGCTTCAAAATAGAGGACTGCATTGTCCTCTATATGTTCAAGGTGCAAATATTCTGAGAGGATCTTCATCTTTTCCTCGTGCTTGCTTCTTAATATCAGATGGGACCAGTCCAGTGCCAGGTATCCACCCATATTTTTATCACTAGAAAGACACATCTCAAAGATCGAGGGAATTTCTATCACCACTAATTCTTGTGAGACTTTCTGGCTCGGGCATGAAAAGAGGGTTAAAGATAGCTCTTTTATCTGACCAACTTTCGGAACCTTCTTTCCATCCAACTACATGATTCCTTTCTCAAGGGGCTCATACTTATGCATTAAGGCATAAAGTACTTGCTTGCGCATGACCGTCGTACTAGCTCCCAAATGAATCATATTATTGTGCAAAATTTTATCTCCCATAATTAATGTTAAAAAGAAGGGTTTGGACTTTGGCTTGCTTACCTCTTGTTCTTTTTCATCACCCGCGTCATTTGTATAAGTTGCAGCTTGAGGAGCTTGAGGATCCGATGTGATTTCTTTATCTTTAATTTGATAGCACAGCGGAATTGCATCCATTTGCGGTCCTTGTTCCTCATTTTTCAATGCCTCCCGAAGCAATGTCTTTTTCCTAGAGATAGATATAACATCCCAAAGGGACACATTGGCAGGTGCCTTCTTCAATTGTTCCACCACATTGATCATTCCAACCAGTAGGGATTTCAGCCTAAATGGTGGAATATCCCTTGGATTTGGAGGAAAACAGTCAGTCGTGAACTATTTTGGCATCTTATCTGACAGTTTTTCAGGTGATGGTGGAATCCACTACTACTAAGTCAATCAAGCAGATGAGTGTAGAAACTATTTTCCCTATGATGATGGTTGGGGTGGCTGAGGATGAGTTGGAGCTTGTGGCATGTACTCTCCCATAAGCCTTTTCTTGGATCTAGTGTTGTAGTCTGACTATACCTATGAAGTATCGATTGTCAAGGCTTCATTTGTGAATATTGCATCTTCTTCTTCCATCCAGGAAAAAATCCCTTGATCGGGTGCAATATCCAACTCTTGCTCTATAGGCATCCCTTGCATTTACGCTCTAAAGCAAGCATTCTCCATTTTGTAGGATTCATATCCTTCCACATTTAGAAGTGTGCCTTTATTTCTTTGCTATATTATCTTTTGTTGCATATTTCCCCTTGGACAGTTTCGGGGCATATGGCTTTCGTTGCAAGGGAAACACCATGCATTTTCATCATCCACCAGGTTGTTCTGGCATGGGATTAACTCTTTTCTCTCAATGTCCTTGACCATTTGTAATGGCATGGTGATCGGAACTATCTAGTTGGTGAACATCGCTTGTTGACCTCCCCGACCCAAGGGTCCTTAGTGTGTGCTTTGCTGGTAGGATGGCCTTCCTCCCTAATAAGTCTGAGTAGCTTTCTTTGAAGGGGTCGCTTGTTGTCGTTTAATGAGAACTAACTCATTAGCAAAAGATTGCATTAGGCTTTTCATATTGTTGATGTCTTCTTCTATAGAGAAAGAACCCAGTGTTCTTGGTTGTGTGGTGGGGTATACATACATGGATTGGGGTGGACCCAAAACCATCACCTATGTCACAGAAGTGCTCAGAGCAGATTCCTCTCAAATTGGTGCACCTAATTTTTTTGTAAAAATAGGCTTCGGAGGTCATGGCGGAAGCTTCTTGACATCTATTAAACTATTCTCTGTGAGTACCACCACTTCATATGCATCAAGTAATATGTCCCCTCCCATGGAATTTATCATCGTTGTGATATCTGAATTGATAACCTTCAAGTAAAAATGAATGCCATCACAACTTATGGTCGGGTGGTCGATGGGATCCTCTGCCAAGTTTTATGCAACCTGGTGTTGAAGTCACTCATGGCCTCTTAAGGATCTCTCTTGATGGTGATGAGTTGGTGTAGTAGTGAAGAACAATCTCCTTTCTCTGAAAAGTGTTCAAGCAAATTTTCTCCAAGATCATCCCACGAGCTGATAGAACCGAAAGTCAAAGATATATACCAATCTTGAGCCTTCCCTTTAAAAGAGGCAGCCAACAATCTTGTACTAATGTTTTCCTCTGCCACATCTTGGAGGTATTCGGAAGGCATTTTAATGTCCTCTCCAAATAATTTATGAATAGCCTTGAGAGCATTAGCAGGTATGGCAGGTCAGACATCTGGGGGGAGCAGGTGGTTGTAGCAGACTACCACTATCCCATTTTATGAAATTTTTGGGACTATGAGGGGGTACATGAGCCATGGAGAAAATGTTCCTATGAATCGGATAAATTGGTATTCTTATTTGGAAACTTTGACCCCAAGCAGATTAGATAAGGCTCTAGACTCTAGGATCTTACTCCTTTCTCTACTTCTTTTTATAGGCGATACAAATCATATAATTCTTCTTCTCCTAGGTACCAAAGAGTTTAACTAGGATTACTATGAATGGCTCTTTGAGGATGCTCTTGTTTGGACTCTGGGTGTGAAACTTCCAATTTCTTTCCATAGCCTGACTTAAGAGATATTTCGGACTCTTAATCAATCATTCAGAAAACTTTTCCCACCGAGCATGCTAGAAAAAGAACTGTTGATCATCAAAGCTTGCACCTCTCTAATATTATTATGGGATATTTAGTGAGTGGGGGAAAAATATGCACCTCATTGAATACCTCCGAGATTATTATAGGAATTTGGCTCTTCTCTAATTTTGGGAAAAGGGGTAGAAAGAAATGTAAATATAAAACATGAAAGTGGTGATGTGTCAATGCTTTTACAACAATTCAAAACCTCAAGTTCTTTTCTATGAATGATATGATAGACACAGAATGCCACAACCCTTCATTTTTTGGAAGAGAACAAATAGCAAAGGCTAGATACAAGAACAATGCAGCCATTCAATCTACCCAAGGGAAGTGTTTGTTAAGATCCAACCAAGCATAGAAGTTTCAAGAGTTAATAAAAAAAATTCAAAAGCCACATAAACTCTCCCTCTTAATATAGCTTAACATGAAAAAATAATAACCTTTAAAGAAAATAGATAACTCCAATGACATAATATAACTTCTACAGGTTACAACTTTATCATGAAAACATACAGCATGAAAATTAAATAATCAAACTATTCAAATTAAGCTAGACATAGTGTTCTATTATGAACGAAGATATAAAGAAAGAAACATTGATAGAGGCCATATCATGCATAGTTTTAAATATTTCTCCTAAATAAATCATACTTCAAATATTAAATGAACTTTAAAATAGAGGTTGGATTCCAATCCAACAATAGTTTGAGTTAAAAAAAAGATATAACATGCCAGAGTGAAGTAGTGTTTTGTAAAATTTTATGAAAATATTCCTATAACTATGAAAACTAAAGAGTTTTTTCCAAAAGGAAAACTTTAGGAACCTCCTCTTCATGTTTCTGCCTCTAATTTATAGTCATTAAGAATAGAGAAATTTTGACTCCATTCCGAAGTAATGATTGTCAGATGTCTGCACCTGATAGCTCAAAATCTGATCTCAGATCTTTAATTAGGTTGTGGCATCCTTGTTTGTCGACTCTCAATTTCCGCATTAATATCCTTTAGATATTTAATATGATTGCCCTCCATAAATGCTTGGATCCTAGAACATATCCTGGAAAAAGTCTTGTCAACCAATCAAGTGGCTTTAGTGTTATCGACTCACATTATTTTCCTAAAGAACAAAGAAAATCATGCTCCAACAAACTCTGAAGGAAAATTATTTAAAACACAGCTTTCCTATAGTGAAGAGATGACATGTCAAGCGGGTGGACATTCTTAGATTTGTGAAAAGCACTTTTGAGAAATCTTTCTTTGTGCCGACACGTGGCTCGACTTCCTTTCGAAAGGAAAGTGATAAGCAAAATGCATGTAACCACCACATGATGCATTGTGTGCCCTTCAGAAACACAACTTATTTTCGCATGTGGATCTTCCCAAAGCCAAAAGTAAAATTTCAAAATTAAAAAGACTAAGGCAAAAAAATTCTTCACATAAAGAATATTGTGTCAAGATATTATTCCACATAGAGAATAAATCTACATAAACAATTTAGCCTATAGACCGGTATGATGAAATCTATACTCAAATCTTGTAACTCACAAATTAAAAGCAATCCAAAATTATAATTTGTAATAACGGAAAAAGTATCCCTTTTCCTTACTTAATTTGGGAATAATTGACATTGAATTAACCTAGTTGTGCTTGGGTTAGTGTTGTAATTTTTTGTACATGTTCACATTAATCTAGAGCCCCTTTTTAATAAAATGTACCTAATTTGTACCTTATTTATGGTGTTGTAAAGTGTTGTAGTACGCTTTCACACTTATCTAGGGTTTCATTAATTAATTGTATTAATTGAGCTTAATTGGCCCCTTTAATTCAAATTGAAGCCTTCTTAATGACACCTTTCGAAGGATGTATCCCAACACCCAATAATGATATGGCATAACATTAAATTTAGAAAAATCAAGGTCCTATAAAATGGTGCTAGGACCCATTCACCTTTACTGGTGAATGGGTCCTCTCCATGTAGGACCCCCTTTCTATGCATTTTTGAAATGGGTTTTTGATGTTCTTATCACCTCCCAAAGCAAGGTCCTAGAAACTTGTGCCAGGACCCATTCACCTTTAGAGGTGAATGGGTCCTCCTTTCTTAGGACCCCCCTTTTCGATTTATTTTTTGTGGGATTCTAATGCCTTTTAATTCTATATCTAGTGTCATCTTGAATTATTTAAATTTTGAGGTTAATCTCTAGATTTAGTATAAATATGGGGTTTGTAGATACCGAATATTGGTCTAGGCCTACGAACATCACTTTCGACATAATTTTCTATAGTCCATGATCATGATTAAATAATGTTAATTATTTAATTACCATTTTTAACACATATTTCCTATATTAATTAAATACCCCTTTTAATTAATTCATTAATTCATAAAATAACCTTTATTCAAGGGTATGTGCAGGATCATCATGGAAAAAACAAGCCCTTAAGTGGCAATAAAAAGACAAAAAATTAGAGTTAGACAACTTGACATAAAAATTTGAATAAGTTATCTATATTATTTCAAAAAAATGTAAAAATAGAATCTGTAGAAAATTGAATTTATTTCCTAAAATACTAGACCTTTATTTTTTTTTTTAAATCTATTTGGTGAAAATTTGAAATTTCAATGCAGTAGTATTAAATTTCAGGGTAAAAATAAGAAGTAGGTGTCTGTCTGACCAACCTTACCACAATAAAATGATAATATTTTTTAATAAGATTTTAGATATAAGTAGAGGACTCATGTCTTAATGTGATGCATATTTTTTTATAATTTTTTTCCATGTAAATAATTAATATGATTTTTTTATTACAACTTTTAAAAAATATAAAACTTCGTTTGTCTAACCACCCTAACTTGGTCAAAAATTCATGAAATTCAATTTTATTTTTTTTAATCCTATAGTATGCAAAGCATAGAATGTTACGCATGTTTTAGATTCAAAAGATGTGATACCATTTGAAATTTATAGATTTTTTTCAATTAGCCTATCAATCAGGACTTTATTCGTAATTCTAATAGAAAATAAATAATAATAATTTATTAAATTCAAAGTAAAGCATAATTTATATTGGTGGAAAGCTGAGAATCTCCTCTAAAAACCCTTTTCGTTTCATCAATTTTGGGTAAAAAAAAAGTCATCGGCCACATGGGCCATCATATGGCTTGCATATCACCACTTTTTGGCCCATCGTGATCGTGCACATACCCTCAACTTCATTAATTAAATAAATCATAATTATTTAATTATGTCGCTAACTAATTAATTATTCCTTCTTAATTAAATAATTTATTATTTAATTACCCCCTTTATCATATTTCAACTATAATTAAATATCTTTATTTAATTATTAATTTAACCCATTGATCTATAATTAAATATCTTTATTTAATTATTCATTTAACCCCCTTTATCTATAATTAAATATTTATTATTTAATTATTCATTTTATTCTTTTGAAAATTCTTAAATAAATTACTTTGTTTATTTAATTAAAGTCTCTTATTTTCGAATGTTGAATTAAATTAACATTTAATTCATGTTTTAATTATTTATGTCACATTCTTCTATCATTTAGTTATCTAAATCATTCACTCACCATCTAACTCAAGATCTATTTTTAGCTCTCCAGTTATCTCTGAATTCAATAGCTGATCATCTCTACGAGAAGACTCTCTATCACAACTAGTTAGTTAACTAGTTCCAACTCATATGCATGATGTGTTTATTAATTAAATATCTTTATTTAATTAATTAACTTATGTTTTCATTTGAATCCATTATTCTTAGACTTCTAACTTTGTCTTTGACATACAAAGTCTATTTCTTCTATTTTTGAAGACTCTCAACTGAAGATTAAAATCATGAACTCGTGTTCTAACTCACATTCTAACTTAATCTTTATCCTTCAGTATTTTTTGACTCATGTTTTAACTCATGTTTTATCTGATGCAGAACTCACATTGCATGACATTCATCAATCTCGTCCATCGATCTCTCTTTCAATCTGAGCCGATCATTCGAAAACCCAAAATCTATAAAATGGCCTGTCATTATCATTATTCCTCCTCTTGAAATCATACACTTTTGAGAAGAAACGTATCTTTGATATTTTGCTCAGACATTCAACGAAGTTATACTTGCATTCAAACATAGAAATCTGAGGGCAAGAATACTGAAAAGGCAAAATGGAGAAGAGCAATCGAGATAATTCGAAGGAGTGAACGCATATTCGGTGAGAGCTTTCCATTAATTTTTTTAGTTTATTATGTTTGCTTATTCATTCTTTGTTGTTTGATTTTATATTAATATTGGTTAGATTAGGATTAACATCGTTTATTCTAGTTGCATGATCTTACCATACAGATTTTATTCTGCTGTTACAGGGTTAATTCATATTGTTTCATCCTAAGCAATCCTAAAAACTTTGAGAGAGCATTATAATACTTTAAAAGAGAATTATAGAGCACTTCAAGAACATTACAAAGGCATTCAAAGGTAGATTATCAAGAGTTTATTGCAGCAATTCAAGATCATTTCATCATGCCTAGAGCAATGGAAAAAGTATCCCTTATACTTTTCCTTGCTTGTTTGGGCCCTCCTTATTCACTGAGCTTAATGATGCCTTGATTTAGTTTTGTAACATACTTGATACATTCACATCAGGTCATGGGCCCTTGTGAACTAATGAATTAAAATGGTACCTTTCTAAACTGTTGTGAAGTGTTGTAACACACTTTCACACTTTTCTAAGGTTTTATTAATTACACCTAATAAATTTATTTTTAACCTTAATCATACCTTATCTGAAGTCTTGTAAAGTGTTGTAACGCACTTTCACACTTTTATAGGGTTGTCATCAACAATTAGGCTTCTTTATTCTTTAATTGGCCTTATTTTGCATTTGTAAGCCCTATTTAATGCATTCATTCAAGGATAATCTTGACACAAATCATTAGCTAATCATAATTCAAGTGTTTCTAGCTTGTGTGGCCCAAATTTAATTATTTGGAACTCATTCGCCACCTTAGGCAAATAAGTCCCACCTAGATTTTTGGGTCTCGAACCTTACTTCACACCTTTCTAAGCATTTTTAATTTTGGTCCCATAAATTATGCCTAATGGAACTCATTCACCACCTTGGGCGAATGAGTCCCATGTGGTCCAAAATCAAAATTAATTCAAATTCTTGGTGGTATTTTATCCTCCTAGATCTAATTTTGGCTTGTAGTGTTGTAATTTCAAGAATTCTTGCATAATTAAGTATAAATACAAGT
>CM021101.1:828972080-829053766 GCA_007115665.2 Sequoiadendron giganteum | reverse complement strand
GTATAGTAGTGCTTTGAATTTGACTGCTCACTCATTACCGAGCAACTATGGGCAACATTTCATCTCCCTATGGTATCACAGGGCTCTGACTTTGACTGGTCCCTTTACCGCTCTACCACATCCCTTATCTTTGTCCCTAGTAGTTTCGTGGTGGTTGACATTTCCACGGCCTTCTCCATCTATCTTTCACCACCTGCTAACTATTTACCGCGGCACCGTGGTCCCTAGTTTGACTGTTAGCGGTATCGTGGTATCCATTCATTCACCACCATCTCACCATTTTTCTCCTTTCACCGTCTACTAACCGCTACTGTGGTCACTGCGGTCTTCTTTGGAGCTCCCCGCAGTGTCACAGTGACTATCTTCTAATTTTTCACACGTTGGTGGCTTAGAGCCCACCGCAATACCATGGTCTATATTTAGACCACATGCGGTGGTGTGGTAAGTGCTTTACACTTGCCCCTTAACCGCCAACCATTGCTTGCTTCGTTGATCATTGTCTACCTTTGTTGATAGTTACCGCACCACTACGGTCAGTCTGATGACTGCCTACGGTGTAGCAATTGTTGCTTAATGACCACCAGGCCTACCCTCCATCGCACTGTCACTAATAGTCTGATAGTTGTCAATGGTAAAGCAGTATGAAACAAAAGATAGAAATTTTGATGGGTATAAGTTAGCGGTATAAAAAATAAAATGTTTTAGCACCTTGGATGAGAAATAAAATGAAATTTTTCATGAAAATATAGGAAAATAGATATAAATGAACAAAGTCACTTAGTTTCTTGATGGAAAATTTAGGTTCTAACAGTGGCTCCTATTGCAGATGAGTGATTCTGCAATCACTACAAGAATCTAGAATATCTCTGGGAGGGAAGACCGAGTAAATGATATGAAAAATGAAGGCAATGGCAGATGAAGGGAATGAACAGATGAAGGATATGAAAATGGAGCAAATGGAGAATGGAAAACCCTACACTATTGTACATGGAAAGGAAAGCAAATATTTTAGAAAGGGAACTGCTGAGAATGTCCATTTACTGGCAAACCTAGATCCTTAAAAGATTCCTAAAACTACTTTGCATAGAAAATAATTTTTTTAACAGGTTTTGCTAAGAATTGTCCATGCACTAGAAATCCTTAATCCTCTATACCTACTATGGTTAAAAAATCAAACCATAAGGGATGGCCCCAGGCCACCCCAAAACAAGAACCTACACTTTCCTCTATCATAGACCTTATTCTATTTAGAGCTCATCAGGTTTCTTTTGAAACTGTCCATTCCATCTGCCTTGCAACATGCATTGCCATTAAAAACTTTCAGGAAAGAATTGTGTTCAACTTGATTCCCACTCTTTTCACCATTCTTCCATTCATCATATTTATCATCATATGAAAAATATTTGTCATCTTCAGCATACAAAGTGTATCCATATTCAACAAAAAATTTATAGGCTTGATCATTATCATATGTTTTTGAATGATCCAGCAACTACACTGGGACCTGAAAATCTGAATGCTTTTCTTGGAAATCAAAAAATTCTCTCATCAATATTTTTTGAAACAATCAAATAACTTTACATTTCTTTCCTATCACCAGTTTGCATTGACACACACATTTGATCCATACAGTCTTCTTTATACATACTTGAATCACCAAATAATGAGCACACATCATCAACAACATGCAAACCAACATCCTTTTCTTGTAGGCAAGAATTATTCAAATTACATACCTCTTCTTGGACACAAATAAATTCTTGATCAGCTTGAAAAAATTATTCATTACTATGAGAGATGCACATGGAGTCATAAGAATTGTTACACATAGTACCCTCACTGTCAAAGAAAATATAGGTTGGAGCCAAAACTCTGGAACCATCTTTATATGTATACTTCTAGTATTCAAGAGTTAACAAGTCTGAAACTTGCTCACTGTTGAGTGAATAGGTCTCTACTTCCATATCTTCTACCATGTCTCCAACTTCTTGATCTTCATAAGGACTGCAACAATCATCCTATTGTAGATTCACAAGTTCTTCATCACAATTTGAATCACAATATGGTTGTCCCTCCATATCATCTGAACCATTGTTGATGCGTTTCCCAGATGGTGTGTCACTAACAAGATCATCAATGTTGCAATCATCTCCCAAAGTGGAAGATTGGTCCTCAACAAAATCATCCTGATACTTATCCATGATCTTGCTATTTTCTTCATCTCTGATAGTTTCCTCACATCTTTTCTTATCTACACTACTAATTCATTCATCTAATTGATTATAGGCAACTGGTACCCATGATTTAGGCCAATAGATTGAATTGGGATCATATTCTTTCATGAACTGCTCAATGATTTCAGACCTACTAGGTGGGAAACTAATAGGTATTTTCCTATAAATATCCGTGATTATTCTAAACAAAGAATACCGAGATTCTCCCTTATATCTTCTTATATTTAGGAAAACATCCAAAAGACTTTTGTTTCTTTCTTGAATTTGAAAATACTCACCATTTTTCTTTGTAGAAGATTGATTCTAACATGTACCTCATTGTAGATTTTGATTTACACATCCATGAGAGATGGCATTATGTTGCACACTTTGATATGGAGTTTGGCACTGATATGTACAAGGCTCATGATATGGATTATATTGCTGATCCTAATATCTTACAAATCTTTATCTAGGAGGGACAGAATAAACATTCATTTGATGTGGTAACTGAGATGCATAAATGTTTTGTTGTGAATAGAGAATATTACGTTTATTACCAAAGTTCTTAGCTGCATCATGTGGTATTTGTGGTGTTCAAGATCTCCTAGAATTTGTGTCTTCATTCTTACTGTATGATGGCCTATTCGGTGATGTACTTGGAACACATTCGGCTCTCAATTGTAGCAGTCGTTGTTTCACTTGTAGTGTTTTTTGTTTCCAGTGTAACCTTTGTTGTTCCAATTCTTCCAACTCTCTTATTGACTATTGTCTTCTCTCTTCTTTTGAAATCTTGACAAAATGTGATTGTTCCACAATATCCATGCATTATCTATCAAATCTGAAACAAAGTCGCCACCTACTTTTTGCAAAAGTAGGAAAATGAAAAATATTATGATTTTTTTTGGTTTTCCCCCAGCGGAATCTCCAAGAAATGTAAAACTTTGTTGACTCTATAAATGGATAGGCTGAAAACACTTTCCTGAGTAATTCCCTAGCGGAGTCACCAAACTGTTGGGTCTCAAAAACGTAGGTTTGAACCATGAGAGGTTTCCAAGCTCTCACAACGCTTTTGGCCAACGTACAAGGCCAATTGATGCAATTGAACCTTCTTCTCTTTAGGTTCTGCAAGACCAAGGTAGGTGTACCTATGTGAATAATGCACATTTTAAAATGTGTTTCATGTTTGAACTATCTACCCATAATGGCAAAGGGAAGTGGAAACATTAAATTACTACAACTACTCCTACTCCTACTACACAAATGAAAGGATTTGAATAAGTTGTTTGATATGGAATTAAATCTCTAGGTTGTGGCAGATCGGTGCCTTCTATCCACATGGGCAATGGAGTCAAATATCAAAAATTATGTGTGTTTCCTTATCTGGCTTAATTCAAGTTGCTAGGCACTTTGAAAAATGAAAGTATATGACTAGTAAAAAACTTCATTAATTTATGACTTGCATAAACTATGATGGAATGTTTCTCTATCTTGTTCTACTTTAACAATCCAAAAGAAATCTTAAAATCACGATGACTTACTTGAAGGAATTTAATTCTGACTAGCAAACACCAGCAAATAAAAATCACACAAAATGGAATATATTTTGACAAATCAGAAATATACTTGATATACGGATTTGAATGATAAAAGACCTCAAGTTGGAGATAACCAAATAAAAATTGTAAATTATTTCATCACAACAATTGAACATAGAAATTTTTTCACTAATTTAAAATAATTCATCCATTGCATTGTTTCAGGAAGGTCTGTACATTATTTCCATTCTCAGTCTTATTTTCTAAGAAATCTAATTGTACTCTCTACTGCCCTCCTTTTGCTAACTATTTTTTCAAAAATTTATATAGCATATACCAAGAGTCACGACTCTTCATTTTCTTGTTAAAATTGTTTACATTTTATGACAAAGATAAAAATATTTAATTAAGTTGCCTTGTCGGAAAATTAAATATTTTATCATAATCCTGCGCTTGATCTTGATCAAATACCTTTCTCGCTTTTAATATTTCATTTGATTTACTGCTGCAAAGTCTTCATTTATATCTTGTCTCCATATTTTTACTGCCTCTTATTTCATTTTAAACCTTACTGCTCTTTACACTTTATTTCCCTGTGGCCTTTATTATTTTACCTCCCCACCATGGGTTTTGAGTTTTCCTCCATGGTATAGCAGTGCTTTGAATTTGACTGCTCACTCATTACCGTGTAACCATGAGCAACATTTCATCTCCCCACTATATCATGGGGCTCTGACTTTGACTAGTCCCTTTACTACTCTATCGCAGCCCTTATCTTTGTCCCTGGCGGTTTCGCAGTGGTTGACTTCTCCACGACCTTCTCCATCTATCTTTCGTCGCCTGCTAACTATTTACCATGGCATTGCAGTCCCTAGCTTGACTTCCAATGGTACCATGGTAGCCATTCATTGACCGCCATCTCACCGTCTATCTCCTTTCACCGTCTGCTAATTACTACCCCAATCACCGCGGTCTTCTCTGGAGCCCCCCGCGGTGTCACGGTGACTGTCTGCTAATTGTTCACACGCTGGTGGCTTACTGCCCACTGCAATACCACGGTCCATGTTTAGAACATGTGCGGTGGCACAGTAAGCACTTTATGCTTTCCCCTTAACCGCCACCCATTGCTTGCTTCACTAACCATTGTTTTCCTTTGTTGATGGTTACCGTACCACCGCGGTTAGTCTAATGATTGTATGGGGTGTAGCAGTGGTTGCTTAATGACCACCAGGCCTACCCTCCACCGCACTATCACAAATAGTCTGATAGTTGTCAGCAGTAAATCGGTAGGAAACAAAAGATAGAAATTTTGAAGGGTATAAGGTAGCGGTATGAAAAATAAAAAGAAATTTTTCATGAAAATATAGGAAAATAGATATAAATGAACAAATTCACTTAGTTTCTTGATGGAAAATTTAGGTTCTAACACTAACCATGTTAATACCTATACTGCCTTAGGTAGCGACTTTTTCCTTGATGATAAACTCTCGGCTAAGCTTGTCCCTAGGTCCTTGAAGGATACCACCTTGGAATGGTTCTCTTCTTTATCAAACACTCAATTTGTTCATTCAATGAACTTGTTGAGGCATTTTTCAACCATTTCCAATTTTATATGACTCCTAAGATGACCTTGGTCGATTTGATGAGATGCAAGCAAAAAGAAGATGAAAAGATAACTGACTTTATCTCACACTATCAATCGCTTTATTCCCAAATCAATGTCAAGGTTCTCGATCCTCACCTTCAAAAGATATTCATTGAAAATTTGCAAAGAAAGACACAAGATAAGCTCACCATGATGAAATTCTCATCCTTCATGCACTTGTGTACTACCTTCCATGATTATCAAAATTCAGTTAGTAGTCGAGATACAAAATCCACCTCTAGTTGTACTAAGAAAATTGATCCCATAAACCAAAACAAGTCCCAACCTTTTAGAAAATAGAATAAAGGTTTCCCTCAATTCAATCCCACTAAAAAAAAACTCAGAATTCCAACAACCAAGTATCTACTATTAAATCCATGATACGCTTTAGCTATAGGGACCTAAAAATACAATTCACTCCCTTACTTGATACCCTTTATAATACAATTTCACAACTCATAGAATAGAAGATGATTAATTTACCTCTCATTAAAACAACCGATCTTAGTAAACCATTACCTCCAAGCTATAGACCAAATTCTTACTGCCATTATCATCAAAAAAATGGACATTACATGAAACATTCTAAGAATCTTAAACATCTAGTGCAAGACCTAATTGATTTTGATCATCTTTCTGTTGGAGGTGTTAATGATCAAGGAAATAAGTTTGTTGCCCCTCCTAACCAAAACTTACAAATTTTCACCAACCCTATGCCTAATCATAACATTTCCTTTGTCAAAGCTAGCAAAACTACAAAGAATGATGTGATGAATGTTGATATCGATGATGATAACAATGATACCATTCAACATGATCCTATAGATGATGATCCTATGGATGATATGGTAGGAGTAATAGACACCATTCCTCATAGGGGCCAAACTAAGAATCCTCTTGGCATTTCTTTCTTATATAAATATATACTCAAACACGTACCTGATGGTCCTCTTTAGATATCCAACCAAATCTATGACAAGCCCACTTATGGGATACTAATAGATCTCGTCTATGGAGAGAATCTAATCATTGTGGAATTCTTACTTTTGCATGAGCTCTATCAAGAAATATATGATAAACCGAAAGCATGGATCAAGATGCCAAAATGTTTTTTCTTGTCCTATGATGGGATTGATCACTCTTCCCTTACAAATAGGATCGAAAACAATAGATATCTCATTCTCCATCATCCCACAAGTAGAAAAAAATTGTGTGAATCTAGGCTATCCATGGCCTCGCTCCATGAATGTCATCCCATCAATTGTGCATAAATGCTTAAATTTTCCCTTTGACGATGGAATCTTTACTATGCATCATAATGGTTTTAACCCTTTGTCCTCCAGTGGAAAATTTTCCTTAGATTTCTTTTGGCCCAAGCCTATAGAGCTTATAAAACCATGAGAAGACTTAATTTTCCTGTCCTATCAAAAGTTGGAGGTGAAGAAGATAGCAGAATTATCCCTCTGAAAAATGTATCCATGCACAATCAATCCTACCATCCTAGACAAAACCATGATTGAACCTAAATAAATTCCAAAAAACCAAGAATGACCTAAGACAGAACCTTCACGTACTTCGTACAAATGACCAAGAGACATAGAAAACAATCTTATCATGCCTCCTCGTATAAAACAAGTTTATAAATTCAAAGAGAAATTCGTCGAACAACCTCTCATGGTTCCTTTTTTTCCTCCCCTTAGGGAAGAAAATAAACCTATAGTTGATCAACCCGCTCCTACACACATGCAACTTGAAAATAAAACTATTAAAAGAAACATAGGTGCTAGAGAGCATAGGCATAGATGTACCCTTTCTCATAGGCTGCATGAAGAAATGAACAAAGAAAATCTAAATCTAAACTTGACTAAAGAAATGTATGATGACTCTACCCCCACCTTGAAACAAAACAATCCAATATAACAACTGTAATAAGCATTGAAGCCTTCCTTGGGCCTTATCATCTGACCTCTTGTTGTGATTAATTTATCTATGATGAGGACAAGGTTGCTAAAATTGATGAAGAGGTGTACATAATGAATTGAATAAATTTTTTTCCTCTTCCACAAGCTTAGACAAAAGTTCTCCTAAGAATAGTGTTGAACCTAGTGATGGCCCTAGTTCGGAACTTGCAATTGTCCCTTTGGATAGTTGCCCACCTTTAGTACATATATAATGAAAATAATTGGGATGCGGAAAACCTTCTCATAGGTTGACTCACATGTGCCTTACTAGTATTTTCTATAATTTCTTTTTCATTGCATTTGTTTATTGTGATCCCCATGTCGTTCTATTTGATGTTCTCTCTCTTTGTGACATTCCTCTATTTGTAGCTTTCATTCTTCTTTATGTCGAAATCATTTTCCATTTGTCTTGTGTTTTCCTTTTGGGGATAATGCAAGGTGTCGAGACCTTTAGGTCTCTTCCATGTTAACCCAAAATATTTTCCTTTACTTTTCTTTTTTTTTTATCTTTCCATTGTCTTGAGTTTTCCTTTCGGGGATGGCTCAAGGCATCGATACATTCATGTCTCTTCCATGTTGACGCAAAATATTTTCCTTTTATCTTTTCATTTGTCTTCTTTCTTCCTTTTAGGGATGACACAAGGCGTCGAAACTTCCATGTCTCTTCCATGTTGACCCAAAAGGTTTTTCTTTGTTTTTCGCTCTCTTTTTGTCATTCTTCCAGTTCTATGTGTATTTGGGGAATGATGATAGTTTTGAGCTCACTAAAAACATTGTAGCAAGAACATACTAACCCCAAATACATAGATCCCTTTGTGTTTGGTGTTTTTATTTTGGGGGAAACCCCTTCCTTTTTCTTTTCTTTTGCATGACATATCTTTACTTGGAAACATATGACTTGGCATACGGATTTCCAATTTAGCTCTCATTTCTTCCTACTTTGTTTGCATTTATCATTTGCTACTTTTAAATAATTGCTCATAGTATGGTGTTTAGCAATAAGTGGGGGCATACATTGGTATTAATCTTTGACATTTTTCTTTTTCATGTTTCATGGTGTAATCTTTTTACTTTATACGATGTGTTTTTCGCTTTGTGGATGACATTGGGCATGATGTCTTTTAGGAGCATGATATCTCTTAGAATATTACATTCCTCTTGGTGGCTTGATGCGACACATTGCATCCCCTAAGTTGTGAATCTTTAATTCTTTGATTGGTCCTCTCCTAGAGACATTAGGAATAATGTTCCCTAAGTTAAGACCTCGCGTGAACTAAGCAAGACTCCCTTAAACATTCCTTATTGTTTCATTTTCATTTTTAGTTATATGGATACCCTGCATAACACAGCTTGCATGCATGTGGATCCATCTTGTTTGTTCATGAGTTTCATGCATATGAAGATTTTCTTGCATCATGAAGCTCAAAGTTCATTTTTGTGTTGCATCCTATCAAAGTTATCAGGAGGTATAAGTTTGGTATAGTTTGATGGGAAGCTGAACGAGGGCATGAATTTCCCTTAGCCACTCATGTGTGTGTGAGTGTATACCAACCATGATTATACATGTCTCACCTTCTTGGACTTCTCGCCCAATGGACAACCAAAAGTTTCATTGCCTTAGAGTGACTATGCATTTTTCAAACAAACAGCCTAGATCTGATCCACATCATGATGGACAAATGGTCAAATCTTGATCCATCCCTTTTATTTTTATTTTTGTTTCATTCTCTTTATGTCTTTGGCAGTGCATACTTGTTCTTTGTTATTTCTCTTATATCATTTTCATGTGTGTTCTTTTGTTCGTATGATGGTTTGCCATGGGATCTTCATCCTAGGGGCTTGACCACCCCTCTTGATCATTATCATCCCATCTTTCCAACATTGGTGCACTTGGACCCCTCTTGATGTGTGTTTGTCTACTTTTGTGTGATTTTGAAGTAAGTTCATCCTCTCACTAAAGTGGGGGCTAAATGGAGCAACGAAAATAGTATCCCTTCTACATTTCCTTGCTTTTTTTGGCCCTCCTTGTTAACTGAGCTTAATGATGCCTTGATTTAGTGTTGTAATGTACTTGATACATTTATATTAGGTCTTGGGACCTTGTGAACTAATGAATTTAAACGATACCTTGATAAAGTTTTGTGAAGTTTTGTAACACATGTTTCTAAGGTTTTATTAATTACACCTAATAAATCTCTTTTCAACCTTAATCATGCCTTATCTAAAGTGTTGTAAAGTTTTGTAACATAATTTCACACATTTCTAGGTTCTCATTAAAAAATAGGCTTCTTTATGCTTTCATTGGCCTTCTTTTGCATTCACAAGCCCCATTTAATGCATCTTTTCAAGGGTAATCCTAACACAAATCATTATCCAATCATAATTCAGGTGTTTCTAGATTGTGTGGCCTAGATTTAGTGATCTAGGACTCATTCGCCAGCTTGGGAGAATGATTCCCACCTATATTTTTGGGTCTTGAGCCTGATTTCACACCTTTCTAAGCATTTTTAATTTTAAACCCATAAATTATACCGAATAGGACTTATTCTCCACCTTGGGTGAATGAGTCCCGTGTGGTCCAAAATCAAAATCAATTCAAATTCTTGGCATAATTTTATCCTCCTAGATCATATGTCATCTTGTAGTGTTGTAATTTCGGGAATTGTTGCATAATTAAGTATAAATACAAGTTTCTTTCACTCATTTTACACCTAGCAAGTTGAATGAACATCCTTATAGTAAAATTGAGTTCACAAGAGCATTCAATATTATTCAAGGGCATATTATCAAGCATTCTAGATTATTGTTCAAGCATCAATCATCATGTCAAAGACTTCATGCATCATGTTTGTTTTGGAGCTAACAATTATGATGTAGGGTTTATGATTCAAGCAAGTGTTCAATTCAAGATATGTCATGTTCAAGAAAGAGTCAAGATCTACATCCATTGGAGCCATCTCATAAATGTTTTCAGCACTTCATTGATAAGGTTTGATGAGTTGCAACATCATATTTTTTCCATTCATCATTCTCCATTCCTATTTCATTCTATTTCAAGGTTTGATTACCAAAATGGGTTTTGACCAAGGCAAACCCCTATCCACTAACCCAACAACATTTTTCTATATCCTTTATGTGTGATTTGTAGGTCTAGGTTGTAGATTTCCTAAGGAGCAATATTGGAGAAAAATTTTCAAGTCATACAAAGTTGTTAAAGTTGTCATTAAGCCTTGGAGAACATTGGAGAACACCTATAGGTCAATTTTCAGAGATTTGGATCTAGAAACTTGCAAAAGTAGAATAAGTAGACTGAGAAGAGTAGATTCAGATCTTGAGGTTCCAAAGATCCGTAATTGGATTGATTTGCCACATTTGGAAAATGAGTCCCAATTTTAGTCAAAATCCATATTTTTGCAGATTGAGATACCCATTTGGCGAATTCCTGCTCACACAAAAACCTAGATTCGAGGCCGATTCATTGAGCTTGGAGAATGAGTCCCACTCAACATTGAGATCATATTTTCTAGTGTTCCAGACCTCCATCCAACCATCTCCAGATTTCTAGGTGCAAACAAACTTTATGTAGATTTTTGTGTTGTTTCACTTGCATTTCTAAGTCATTTACTTCAAGTTTACATCATATTAGGGTTTTGCATTTCATCTTGAAATATACCTTTATAATTCATTTTTCTTTCCAAGTTCCTACTTGGTGGTGAACCCCTTATTAGTTTACATTCATCACCTAGGACAACCCTATTGCAAGATCTATTTCTCCTTTACATTGAGATCTCTAGGGTTATTCTAGAGTGGAACATCTTGAAAGTGGGTGTGCTCTATGTCCTAAACCATATGATAGCACACATCTCCCCCATTTTCATAAGTTCCAATTCCAAAGGCATAATGCATTCAAGAATGTTGTTGAGCTAAGATAGTTGATGTAGCATTGAAGATTTACATTGCAAGCATTGTCACACATCCTATTCAAGATCAAGATCTACACTCTTCATGGCCACTACATGTTAGTTTGCGGATTTATATTCCAAGACAACTTCCAAGGTATCAAAATTGCATATTTCATGTTCATGCTTCAATTTCATTATTTCATCATTTGGTTTAATTACCTAATCGTGGTTTGACTTAAGTAAACCCCTTTTTTTTATGAATAGGTAGCTATCTATATATTAACAAAGATAAAAAACATAGTCACAAAAAATATATGGGTGGTAAGAAGGCACACCCTGAGAGTCACATGGATAATACCTAGGAAACCAAAAAGACCAATCACACGGGCCTAGCCCAAAAGTCCATAATAACAAATATATAAATAAAAAAGGCCATTATGTGGCCAGAGAAGTGCCAACAGAGCCAGGAGGGTCTTTGTCATCCATTTTTTTCCCTATACATCAATGGGATCTCGAGTGATGTCAAGAGGACCCCAGCCTTCTTCATCTTTTTTTTCTTTAGCTTCTTTCTTTTCCTCACATCGAGGCAAGATTGCTAGAGCCAGACATAGAAAATGTTTACCAGTGTCTATCCAACTAGAGCTGCTACCAGGAGCATTATCAGAGGGCCACCCAGAAATGCCTATTAGGGTTAGAAGGCATATATCTAACAAGTTAAATGTAGATTTGAACAATAAAATAGAGTAATAAAACACACACGAAAGATAACACAAAGAATTTAACTTGGTTCACCTAATTTGGGCTACATCCATAAAATTGTAGCCATCCAATGATTTTATTATCCAGTGTAAAACATATTACAATATCGCGAATAATGCCATACTAGAACCCCCCATCCCAGCCGCTTATAACAAGATTTTAGAAGCTTCTAGAAATTAGGGTTTACAAAGTCGGCCTTTTTCTTTTTCGATGATGAAGCAAAAAAAAAGGTGAAAAAATAAATTCTCAAGGGTTCCCACCCCCAAACCCTAGCAAGGATACATGAAGAGTGTACAGTATAGAATGATCACTCGCCACATACCAACAATGCCACCGTTGCTCCCCGCCACCCTAGGTTAGCCTATCGAGGAGGAGAAAGTGACCATTGAGGAGGGAAAGAGCCACATCAAGGAGGAGCTTCAAAGAGAGGACGAGCAAAACCACTCTATTTTCGGCCCCAAGAGGGCGACCAGCCATGAGAGGATGTCAAAAAATAGGGAACACAAGCCACAGTGCATGGGGTATTGCCCTAATGATCCAGAAGCACCTAAAGGTGAGACACCTTAAGTACAACTTTATTTTCTTAAACTTGAACTTGTAAAAGAAAATTAGAGAAAAAAAAAGTTTTAGAATACAAAGAAACATTTATATCCATTTGGCTATGAATAAATATGCAAGAATTTATATCTTTCCAAATATTGAAGAGGATTTCCAACCTAAAAGTCTACCAAATTTGGGTGTATTTAGCGAGAAGCCTAGGTGAATCAACAAGTAGAACCATATCCCAAGAAAATGGCTTCGGTTGAAAAGTCCAAAATAAGTCATGAATCTAATTCTAGAACTACTAGGCTTCGTTGCAAAACTAGAAGAGATGCTTAAAAGACTCTTCTTACCCACAAAATGGGAACTGATGGTCCTAGACCCCCAAGTAAACAAGCCAAGACTTCATTGGTAAGCCTTAGAAAAGAATACACCAAGAAAAGTGGGCGAGCTTAGGCTCCACACTTGCAGACCAAGTGGCAGACAATATTTTTCAACAAACAAACATAGAAGATAGAAGATGCCACCTCTAGTTAAAACTTGTAATCATAGGAAAGTGTAGCGAAAGCCACAAATATCCAAGCCTAGGCTTGTAATTTTGAAAGGGGTGTCTGGATACCACATCTAGTCCTTCCACCAAGGCTTGGAACCATGAATACCCACCTTATGAAGCATATCTATAGGAATAGAATTCACCAAACCATCATAAGTATCACAGTCCTAGTTTTGAAGACTGTAAAGAGCACAAAAATCCTCCCATGATATAATATTCATAGTGGGTCTATAGAACACATGTTGCAAGGTTTGGATACCTTTCTTGTCGAATCTCAAATCCTTAAGCCAAGGTGATTTGGCCAATGGCTGATCATTATTGGAAATAAGGGGAAACCACCACACATTTTGTTGATTGAGAAAAAGCCCATCACGGAAACCAGAGTTGGCCTAGTGGAGCTAGGGCTTAAGCACTTCCTAGGCCCTCCAAATGATTTTTCCCATGAAATTTCCCACAATTTGGAATGATTCCTTCATAATCAAAATGGTTTAAAATCCTTCCACCTTCCAGGTAGGTCTGTGAACAAGAAAACCAAAATGAATGCAATGCTTGAGGAGAATTTTATAGGCTTCCATCCCTAGTAAGGGCTCTTATTATCCAATTCACACACAATGCAGTCCCTTATCATTGAGTGGAGAACAAGACAAGGCCTCCAAAGTCTCTAGGTAGGTAGAAAAACTCCCAAACTACATGGTGGAACCCTATATGGGTCTCAAAAGAGGCCCAAATAAAGTCACATAGCAGCTTCTCAAGCTTGGCATAGGTGGATTTTGAAGGAGCCTAGCAAGAAGAATAATACACATGTGTAGTGGCCAAGATTTTAGAACACACCTAAAATTTCCTAGCTAGGAAAAGAGGCTTGGTAATCTAGTAGGCCAGATTTTTCTCAATCCTCGAGAGGATAGCTTGCCACTACTTAGTTGGGGAAGCCTAGAAGGTAAAGGGAATTGCCAAAAACCAAAATATCTCCCCTAGCCCAATCCATTTTCATATGTATTATTGAAACCAAAGGAGTGGGTAGAATATACTACCTATAACACAAATTTTTATGCCATTGAATGGTGGAACCAGAAGCAAGGAAAAAAAATTAAAGGTATTCAAGAGCCACCTTGATGTTAATTTTATCCTCTGGAAGGGTGAGAAATGAGTCATCAACAAAATGACCATTAACAAGTTGAGCTTGTGAGTTGGGGAAATAAATTCCTCTGACACCTTATTGTGAAACCACATTGGCAAGCAAATAACCAAACCCTTAAGTAGCAAGCACATAGAGAGAGGGGGAAAGCAGGCAACCCTACCTAATGGAGTAGAACAATTCAAAGGAAAGAGATTGGAAACCATTAATGGTGATGCAAGCAGATGAATCTGAAAAATAATTTGGATAGCCTAAATGAAGCTAGGCCCAAACCCCAAGGCATTCAACATGGTGAGAATAAAAAGCCACTCAATGCGGTCATAAGATTTAGTAAAGTCAAGTTTAAGAAAAATGGCTTTCTAGTTAGAGCGTCTAGCCCATTCCATACCTTCCCACACAGAAATAATGTTATCCAAGATAAATATAGATTTAATAAATACAATTTTCTTTGGGTGCACAATCTGAGGCAAGAGATGGAGGATTTTTAAAGCCAAGTATTTTGCAATATTTTTATATGAAACATGGAGGAGAGTGATATGTTGCCAGTTGCAGATATCCTCAAGATCTCCAGGATTAGGTATGAATTTAATATTCCCTTTATTAATTATGTTTCCAGGGGACCTAGAATGAAATTCCTCATGATAGACTTTATATAAATCATGCCCAACACAGTCACACAGGGCTTTGTAAACTTCACACAGGAAGCCATCAACACTCGGGGTCTTCTCATCCACCATAGTATGAGTAGCCTCATTCAAGTCTTCAATATTGATAAATTTCTCGCAAAAGGATTTTTGGACTGAAGATAGCCTATTTGGCATAATAGCAAGACAATCTTGAAGAGCTTGATGTCACTCTGGTGTATACTACTATTTAGTGAAAACTTGTTCATAATGACTAACAGAGGCCTGGAGAATGTCAGGTAGCTCAGAGAGAACATGGGTACCTTCTTTAATTTTTTTAATACCAAGATATGAGTGCCTAGCACCCAAGGCTAGGAAAAACTCCTTGGAGACACAATCACCAATTTTTAACCAGTGCAATCTAGCTTTGATTTGCGCACCTCTAGCAGCATAATTATCTGCAACTTTCTTTCTATGCGTTAAATCCGTCACCTGGACTTGCAATCATGGGGAGAAAGGGATAGCCTAAGTGGTTGAATGGAGGTCCATTATGGTTGTATCATAAGACTGACAGCATAAAATGGCCATCTAGCACCCATAAATGTAGAGAAATCTTGTCCTGCGAGTGATAGCATTATTCCATCAAGTAATCTAGCCTGTATTGTGATGTGGTCTACACTCCATATTCCAAGTCGTATGGATTTAGGCCAGTGTGGGCTAATGAAGCAACAAATACGTGTTCAAAAAGAACTGGGTCTTGTAGGAAAAAGGCTATCTTATGTCCCATTCAATGCAAAAAGAAATGGAGAAATGATCTAACAAAATCACATCCACTAATGGCTTAACCGAAAGTGAAGAGTTGTCAAAAGAGAAAAAAATATTGAGTCGAGATCATAGCATGATCGAAGTGCTTAAATATCCTATCAAAGCCAACCTGGTAATTACACCAAGTGTGTCAGAGAGAATGAGAATAGTGATGACCAATATTGGGATCAAAGAGCCCAAATTTATTGTGCATGCAAAACCATGCCTCCCTTTCACCAACTACACATTTGAATGGTAGAGTACCATATTTGTTGTATGTCATCTCAACCATATTGAAATCCCCACACAAAATCTAGGTAGCAACTGGCAATGAATCAACAATCCAGTGCCAAATCTGAGAGCATTCCACAGCATCATTAGAAGCATAGACATTAATAATCCCAAAAGAGTGATTATCAATTTTAGGAAGAATCTAGATGAGCCGATGTGTGGGGTCAAACCATCATAAACCACACAAGCATGCCATTGTGGGGACAAAAAGGTGACTAATCTACCATGCCTAGCCTCATGATCAATATAAAACATTTTAATGGTTGGCCAAATAGACCGAAAAGCTGACACGAGCAAAAAAATCGTGATTTTCACTTCCTAGAGACAAATCACTTCAATATAGGGATAACTGTAAGAAACCCCCCCCCCCCCCTCAGCAAAGGTATAAAATCTTAGCAAATCTTTCCTTTTATTTGAAAAAAATAGTAATTTTCCCTAGCGAATCTTATGCACATTATTAAAAAAATTGTAAAATCCTGGCAAATCTTAATGAATAATTGGTAAAAAAAATAATCACAATGGCGAATCCTAGTGAATAATCACTAAAACAATTAATTATAATGGCGAATATCTCCTTTAAAAATTTGCATAGTTGGTCGGCGCAATTCCCCCATTTTTTTTATTTTTTTTAATATTGAAATAGGGGCCTAAAGGTGGCAGCCACCAAGCATAAATTCACTATTGAAAATGCATTGGAGCACACACAGATGAAGTGTTTTTAAAAAATATCACTTGAAAAGTAAGACAAAATGAAACTTGAAATTTTTACCATCGATTAGCTTTTAAATCGAACAGCTACAAGTTCATCCCGTGAGCGAATATCGGTGTGAGTGAACATCATAGGTGGGACACTTAGGGATGTCTCTTTGATACAATGATGATGAAATACGTCATGAACTATTGGCAACAGTGAACGGTGGAGATCAAATAGAGCTTTGATTGGATGTCTTTCTGGGAGCTTGGCGTGAATATTATAGATTCCCTTCATGATTCTCCAGAATTACACAAGTGGTGTACCTAAGGCTTGGTGGACCCCAAGTGGAGTATGGAAGCCTTATCGGCATGATTGAACATGATCAATGGGACACTAAGGGATGTCTCGCGGATACAACAATGATTACGTATGTCATGAACTATTGGCAATAGTGAACAGTGGAGATCAAATTTTTGGCGTCAACAACCTTTTTAAAAGGCACATGCATATAAAGTCACAGAATTGACTTGCAGCCATTTGATTAAAAATCCAATTGATGGCAATAAATAAAAAACCTATTCAAGGCTAAAATATCCCTAAAATGAAAAGGTAAATTATTATTAGTGGTGATATTTCCCAAAAATTAATTGTAGGAATAAAAAATTAATGGCAAATATAATTAATATCTGTAATTATAGTATAAACTACTGGTGAATCAGTTCCAATGATGCATCATTTAAAAAATAATACATTGGTGAATTAATCGAGACAAATTTATTTTTTTGTAAAAACCTGGCGATTCAACATCCTTTCTAACTTGTATTATTCACCATTTTTGGAGGTCCCGATTTCAAATATTCGCTAATTGGTGAAGATTCACCACTAAAGTTTTCCCTGCTTCAATACCAGCTTACTTCTACAGAGTATCCCTAATGGAATACTTCCTAGAGAGGTCTATCAGACCTTGCACATTCCATGAGAGTAAATTCATGAGTGAAACTCCTTCATATCATTGGAGGTCGGCTCCTCAACCAAAGTAGAGAAGTGATTCTACAAACATTCTAGAGGAACTGAACCAATTTGTATGTTTGGAGAAGAAAACCTTTGTTTCTCATACAAATATTCTCCTTCTTCTAGAGGTGGAGAAGGGTTGTCAGACCACCTTTGAGCTCTTGACATGGGAGGATATTCATTTGGTTGTGCTATTATGATGGTCACAAGCTGAGGTGTAGCCTTAGGCCTTGATCGTGTCGAAATACTGACAGACCCAACCTAGGCCTCTTTCCCCTTCGTTGAAGGTTTGAAACATCTTTAGTTGGATCCATGAATTTGGAAACCATCCCATAGCCACTAGACTTATTTTTACGATTCATATTCATTGTCCATTTCTCCTTAGATTTGGCAACAGAAGCATCTGCCTGATGGGGCTTTTCAAAATCCCATGGTGACAAAGGAGTACAAGGAACTGCCAAAGGGTAGTCATTATTCATGTGGTCTATGGACTGACATCTATAACATGTGTTTGGATAATTTAAATAAGTGACTTTATAGGCATGTCAGAGAGCTCCAATTTGAATATCAATGGACTCCTTCAAATCTTGTGAAAGGTCCACTTCAACACAAACCCATTTCTGGGGTCGAGCCTGAAAGAACCTATCTAGATCAATACAAATGACCTTCCTCAAATAGGACGCAATATGGTTTAAAAAAGGCACACAAGGAAAATGCAAACCCGAAAACTCAATCTAGACTACGACTTGTAACTTGGTGTCATCCAAGACAGCGAAGTCTCGAGTCCACAACTAGAAAAGCAACAAAGATGACCAGATATACCAAGGACCATGATTCAAGATTTCCTGAACATGACTGACCTCCACAAAATAAAAAACAAAAAAACCCTTGGTTAAATTTTGCACCATGTCAAGGCAGACCCCATGAGGGACCCAGGCCTTGTGAACCCATTCATTAAGCACAACTTCAAGGGGATCCTCCCAACAAAATAACCAATAAGAGTACATTTCTCAAGCCATTAACATGTAGAATCAAAATCAACCAAGGATAAAACCACATCAGACGAGGATTCAAAAGACTTACCTCATGAAACACTTTTAGAAAAAAAATTCAAGGTTGTTTTTCTTGAGGGGGAGCCATTGTGCAGATCCATCGAACTGCCAGCACCAATAAGAACTGTTGGGTTAGACCTTGTTAAAGGCATAATTAAACCAAGAAAACCGCAGTAAATGTAGTCCTACACATAGTAAATGATAAATATTGTGCCTATGATGTGGTATGATGCAAGAGGGGCCAAGGATGACTATAAATCAAGTGGAGAACAAGTTTGAAGAAAATTTGTCAAAATTGTCAAGTTGCAAAATTGTCATTCATGGTGCAAGAACACAGAAAGATGGCTAAAAAAAAATTTACAAGTTTTCGAGAGCTATAGGAATCAAGGAACATAACCCAAGTCTCAGTTTCAAAAACCCTAATAGGGGCCCATTCGCCACTAAAGGCGAATGAGTCCTTTGTACCCTAAAAAAAGGTTTCTCGTAGCAAGGTACACATCATTTTGAGCTCTAAAAACTCCCCTCATAGTTGATATAATAGTTAGGGTTAATTTCTAATTGTTATTTGCATCATATCACACACAAAATCACATAATATTAGGGTGATAATTAGTGTTCTCTCATTTTCATTTTGGTAAACCCTATTTTCCCCCTAATCATTAATGGTGAACCTAGCATATTGAATATTGTAATTTTCTAACTGTGAAGCTCTTCTTTGCATTCTAGGTTATATCTTGCATTAATTTGTATCTAACTTGCATTGAATTAGATCTCATTTAGGGTTTCTTACTTTGCATTCAAATTTGTATCTCATTTAGGGTTTAGAAATGTATTGTTAAATGCATTTCTCTAAATCTAAAAAAATACAAACACAAATCAGTCATTTTCCATATCATTTAGATCTCATACATATATATTTGAAAATCAAAAAATATTTCATTTCAAATTAGTTCTTTTCATTCATCATTTCATTGCATTTTTGGAAAATCTAAAACTAAAATTTACTATCTCAGACTTGGAACTAAAAGACATTATAAAAACCTTGAAAATCATTCAAAAAGAGTTTTAAAACCCTAATCAAGGACCCATTCACCTTTACTGGTGAATGCTTCCTTGATTTGGTTGGGCTTGTACTTTTTGTCATCTGAAAAGCATTAAAAATCACTCAAAAATCAGCAAAAACATTCTGAAAATACTTAACCAGGACCCATTCACCCTTACTGGTGAATGAATCCTTGTTAGATCCTAATTGCATTATCTAGAAATTAAAATCTCAATTTTAGGCTTTTGTTTTCTACTGTTACTTTCTTGTTTCAGTTTTCTCATTTGATGTTTCATCAAATTTAGTGAATCTGGCTTAATTTGCTTCATTTTAGTGCATTGTCAAAATTCAAATTTTTCATTTACAACATCTCATTTCAGTTTCTTGCATTTTGTAATCAACAAATTCCTTTGCTTAGATCTAAAAATCTAAAAATTAATGTGTTTTAGCAATGTGTGGAAGTCCTTGTTCTCTTTGGTTGATGTTTCAAGTTGTGTTTTTGGCGATGACCCTAATGAAATTAAACTCACTCATGCTCACACAACTCCTAATGCATGTCCTCCTCATGATTTTGACATCATTGGAGAAGATAATTCTAGCATGAACAACTTCATAAATTATTGCCTTAACAACCTTGAGTCTAATGCATTCTTCTATCCTTCCATGAAAAAACTAATACAACTTGAGATGTTTGGCTTGTTACATCCTAAAATTGAGTCACAAGCTAAGCCTAAGTTCCCTACAATAGGTGAACCTAGTTCCTTTGGTCATGAAAATATTCAACCATTCTATGTTAACAAGGTAAAAAATACTCCTATCAGTCTAGAAGAGACATATGCAAAAGGATTCACAATTTTAAGTAAACAAGGATGTGATACAACAAGTGAGCATGAAATTCATCAAATCTTAGAGAAAATCCCAACTGAAGATACTAAAGGGTTAGGATATCAAGATCCCCCTTTCGACATAAGTGTTCTCCTTCCTAAATAACAACCAATACCTCGCAACAATGATAGGGTTATTTTAGATCATCCTCCTGACATAAGTATTCTCCTTCCTAAATAACAACCAATATCTCACAACGATGATAGGATTTTTTTAGATCCTCCTCCTAACATAAGTGTTCTCCTTCCTAAAGAGAAACCAATGCCTTGTAATGATGATTAAAAAGATAAGGTCATTTTGGCTCCTCCTACTCTATATCCACCTAGGGAAATAGCTGAATCTAGAAAGAAATGATGGCCTTACAAACTAAATAAATTGCAATTCCCTTATCCACCAACTACAATTGAAAGGAATTTACAGATACTTATACGTAGAGGAATCATTAGATTACCACCCATAAGAGAATATTGAAAACCAAATCCTAAGAATACAAATACATCACACTATCAATACCATTGGGTTATTAGGCATAGTACCAATGAGTGTCGTGCTTTACAATAAATATTCAAAAAGGTTGATGTTGAATAGAAATAATCCCTTAAAACATGCATTTTTCTCCTTGCCATGTAATAGTTGTAGAATCTTAACATTCTCATTATTGCATGCTTTCTATTCATTGTAAATCATTTCAAAATGTAAGGATCTCATTCTCATCACCTATCTTGGCTTGTCCTTGTCCTGCACTTGGTGGGGGAAATGGGTTAGTTAGCCGTGTCCTAGTTTTTTTGCATGTTGTTGTCCCTTTGGCTAGTTGTTTGCCTTCTATTTATACTGATCGAGATTGGGATGTGGACAAATTTCTCTAGGTTGAATCACATGTGCCTTACTAGTCTTTTTCTTTATCATGTTTCTTTATGTGATTGCGTGTGCATAATGTGATCCCCCATGATGTTTTTTAGTTGTATCTCTCTTTGTGCATTCTTCTATATGTACCTTCATTCTTCTCTATGTCATCAATATTTTATCTTTTTTTTTGTCTTGTTTTTTCCTTTTGGGGATGACTTAAGGCATCGAGATATCCATGTCTCTTTCATGTTGACCCAAAAAATTTCCTTTATCTCTTCATTTGTCTTGTTTTTTCCTTTTGGGGATGTTACAAGGCATCAAGAAATTTAGTTCTCTTCCATGTTGACCCGAAAGGATTTTTAATTTTTTTCACTCTCTTTGTGTTATTCTTCCAGTTCTATGAGTATTTGGGGAATGATGACAATTTCAATTTCTTAAAACAATAATGTAGCAAAGAAATACTGACCCTGAATCCATAGATCCCTTATGTATTTTTGGGGGCAACCCTTCCTTCCTATTTGATCCTTTGTTTTTCTTTCTTTTTCTTGGCCTTTGATAGGGTATGGTTATGTATCTTTGTTATTGTTGCATACTTAAGTGTCTTGAATGTCTACTTTAGTGTGATTTTTTCATGGGAGAAAACTTTCACTAAATTGGGGCCAAAATGTAGTAACAAAAAAAGTATCCCTTTTCCTTACTTAATTTGGGAATAATTGACATTGAATTAACCTAATTGTGTCTTGAGTTAGTGTTGTAATGTGTTGTACACATTCACATTAATCTAAGGCCCCTTTTTAATAAAATGTACTTAATTTATACCTTATTTATGGTGTTGTAAAGTGTTGTACACTTTCACACTCATCTAGGGTTTTTTTATTTGGTTAATTGAACTTAATTGGCCCCTTTAATTCAAATTTAAGCCTTCTTAATGACACCTTCTAAAGGATCTATCCTAACACCCAATAATGATATGACATAACATTAAATTTGGAAAAATCAAGGTCCTAGAAAATGGTACTAGAACCCATTCACCTTTAGTGGCGAACGAGTCCTCTCCATGTAGGACCCCCCTTTCTATGCATTTTTAAAATAGGTTTTTGATGTTCTTTTCACGTCTCGAAGCAAGGTCTTAGAAAAAAAATTAGGACCCATTCACCTTTAGTGGCAAATGGGTCCTCCTTTCTTAGGGACCCCCCTTTCTGGATTTAATTTTGGTGGAATTCTAATACCTTTTAATTCTAGATCTAGTGTCGGCTTGAATTATTCGAATTTTGGGGTTAATTCACATTGTTTCATCCTAAGAAATCCTAGAAAATTTGAGAGAGCATCCTAATACTTTACAAGAGCATTATAGAGAACTTCAAGAGTATTACAAAGGCATTCAAAGGCAGATTATCAAGAGTTTATTGCAGCAATTCAAGATCATTTCATCACGGCAAAGGCATAATGCATTCAATCATTTTGTTGAGCTACGATAGTTGATGTAGCATTGAAGATATAAATTGAAAGAATTGTTACACATCTTATTCAAGATCAAGATCTACATTCTTCATGGCCACTACATGTTAGTTTGCAGATTTATATTCCAAGACAACTTTCAAGGTATCAATATTGCATATTTCATGTTCATGTTTCAATTTCATTATTTCATCATTTGGTTTAATTACCTAAATGGGGTTTGACTTAGGAAAACCCCTATTCACTAACAATAAACAAGTTTTTCTTCTCTTGAATGTGTATTTTCATATTTATGGGTTGAAGATCAAGTGGAGTACAAGTTTGAAGCAAAATTGTCAAGTTGTGAAATTGTCATCCATAGTGCAAGAACATAGAAAGAACACTACAAAATTTATTACAGGTTTTTGAGAGATGAAAATCAAGGATCTGAGAGTGCAAGAATCAAGGAACAGAACCCAGATTCCAATTTCAAAAACCCTAACAGGGACTCATTCACCACTAAAGGCGAATGAGTCCTTTGTGCCCTTAAAACAGGCTTCTCACAACAAGGTACACATCATTTTGATCTATAAAAACTCCCCTCATAGTTCCTATAATAGTTAGAGTTAGTTTCTTATTGTTATTTGCATCATATCACACACAAAATCACATAATATTAGGGTGCGAATTAGTAGTCTATCATTTTCATTTTGGTAACCCTATTTTCCCCCTAATCATAATTTTTTTTCCTAAAAGTGTTCCTTTTTTCCTTCATTAATCATTATGCTACTAAAGATAATTTTGACCCTCACAAAGTCATTTTTTATCAAATCCCACCCCAATCTTGAATTTGGGTAGTTACAATAATGGCCATTGGACTGATCGACTATTTCTTTCTAGATAACATTCCACTTAAACAAGCTGATAAATGAAGAATTAAAAATTAAGAGTAAACATCATTACGTTGTCTCTTCAGTTAGATTTGGAAGTTAGCCAAAGTGCTTCCTATTTATATATTTGTTGTGTGGCTATCTATACTTGTAAATGGTGCAATTTCTAGGGCATGAATTAAATGGTGAATGCATGTCTTCATAATTTCATGCATGTGAGCATCTAGATGAAGAGGCAACTCAAAATTTTCACATCAACACTAAGGCTTGTAATAAATTTTTCACATTAGAATTTAGTTCCCAAGCCACATCACTACCTCTTCATTCACCAAGTCCCAAGAAAATCCAGCTTGGATTTACTTCCTATTTTCTATAAATTTGGTGAAAATGATCCTCATTTTCACATTTCAAGTTGCATTCCTAAAAATGGTGAGTGTTGGGAGCAACAGTTCCTCAAGGAATGATTTCATTGTGATTGAGGAAGTTTAATGCAATCCCTTCTTTAGGTTGTTGATGGACCAACTGAAGGAGGTCTTCAGAATTCAGAGTGAGATAGAAGAAGAAGTACTACACTATATTTTGGGGGAAAGATTCTTGAACCGTGTTCATGTTCATAATGTAGAACTATTGGATTCCTTCATATATAATGTGGTCTGCACCTCTGGAAGGCACATGATTGGGGAGTTAGGGTAGCATAATAGGGTAAGTGTATAATCTGTGACACAATTTAGGTGTCATTGAAAAAACATTAAAAAAAAACCCGAAATAAGGTATTTGGTGCACGCTAAATGATGACTAAAAAGACATTTGGCACATGCCAAATGTCTTTTTAGACATAAAAAGAAAAAATTGGGTTTCAAACCCTCATTCTGTCTTCAACTCGTGGCTTGAGGAAGAGGATTTCAGGTCTGCAACTCACGCTCGCCAAATCTCTTCCATTATTTGCATCCTTAGCTTGCCATTTTCCATGAGGATGTCGCTAACACATCAGAGAGGTCGAAGATTGCAAAGAGGTGTGTATTTTTATTCTATTTATTTGGAATTTGATTTGGAATGCAAATTTAAATAGATTTTTATAATAAAACTTTGTTCTAATTCTCAAGGAATGAATCTCCACCTCAAAACATGGAGAATTCACAATCACCCCCATGAAGAGCCTCCTATACAAGAACAACCTGAAACCCCTCCATCAATTCATAGGCATCCTCAAGGAACACAAGAAAATATTCAAAATCAAATTGAAAACAATAAAAGAGACATTCAACAATTAATTGCAAGATTAACCGAGCATTTGAAACCCACCCTTGTAGGAGAGGTATTGTTGAATCATTGAAGTGAATTTTAACTCATGTAGGAGAAATGAGCAAGAAAATGATTCTTTGGTCAACTAAGAGGTATGAGATGAGACAATTTTATGCTAATGGTTTGTCACATGTAGATTTCAAAAAACTAAAAATTAGCAAAGCCAAGTTGTGTGCCCTATTTATAGACCCAAAAAACCAATGAACCTTTGTCCCATGCATGCAAGAGGTTCCTCATCCATTGGTGCCACCATGAGTTAATTAAAAACAATTTTTGGGAGCGGTGGTGGATGATATTTGACCAACCTCCATGCAATAACCATGAGGTGCCGCAATAATTTTTGAGGAAACTCTATTACAAGTTTCTCCTCAATAAAATGCTAAACTATTTTGACATCTTAGACTTTTAGGGTAGAGGTGGGGGCTCCACACATGATAGACTTGTTGCACGATGTAATCCACAGTTGGCACCGAGAGCCTTGGACAAACCCATGGTGGAGCATGTCGTTGTTCCTTCCATTGTTAAGGATAGTGTAGAGGTGGACACAATGAAGTTGATTGGCTCACTCACCCAGACTATTTTATAGTGTGCGAGTCCTCTAGTAGAGCCTGGTGTGGAGGAGACGTGTAGGCCCCGAGATCCACCCCACCATTGTTGCACTTGTGGTGTTGTTTTCATGTACGATTATCAAGGTGCTCGTGATGCAGCTACATAGCCTACGGTAGTTGCAGAGGCAATAGCTTTCATAGATGATATTCTGAATGATACATTCGGCATTGAAACTCAGGTAAAATTTAGCAAGTTATTTTAATGTTGTTTATTAAAATATATTTTGAAATTTAAGAATAACTAAATTAGTAGAATTTGGATATGATGAAATTTCAGGTTCGCACTGTTCATGAGGGATTCTCTATTCCTACAAACCCTTATACATTCTCGATGATGAGTCCATAGGTATGTAACTATTATTAAAGATATTATTATTGCATTTGAACAGTTGAATGTTATATTTGAATGTTTGTCTCATAACATGCTTCGGATTTCAAATAGTTTCATGGTGCACCCTCTTCCTCCACACCTCATGATTCATATCCTCAAACAATGTACATTCAGGTAGCCTTTATTCATTAATGGTGTTGTAAATCTATGTTAGCTAGTTTTCATAATTTTGCGTATATACAAATCTAAAAAATTGATGAGAAACAGAAACATTGCATTCAATTATTCCTTGATCATATCACATTATGTTCTCCTATATCAACATGATACTTGATATATTGTTTCATTTGTAGATTTTGATAAGAGATAGCCCTGGTGATGTTGGTGGCACAATGGACCATGGAGTTGCTGCAGAAATAACCAATTCTGATCCATTGAGAGAGGTATGGAATAGATTAGTCGATTTCACATTATATTTCCTCTTTTATGGTCTATTATAGAAAATTTTCACGATAATTTTATGTAGTTTAATTTCTATCTTCATGGTTGCTACAAGTGGTTTTCACTCCAGATCATGGACATGGTGATGTTGTAAATGTGCATGATAACTATATGTATGCGGTAAGTGATTATATATTATATTATATGCCATTCCACAATTCAATTTCTATGTTTAAACATCTTTACTTTTAATTGTATCAATTGAAGGTCCAGAGTGAAGAGAGGAGGAGTAGCAAGCATGTTCAAAAGACAAGAGAAGCAACAGTCACTCCATCCAGCTGAATTTCGAAGGCACCACGGGATCTATTTCCTTCCCCTAGAGGGAAATGACTATGTATTAGTGTTGTTTGTTATATGCCTATGTAGCATTTTGGAATATATATTTTGTACTATTGATATATATACGTGATATTTTATGTCCATATGGCTCCTTTGTACTAAGCCTATATGGTTTTTTTGGATATATTTATACACTTTTATCAATATATATCATTATATAGCCTTTCGGATTTTTGACTAAAGAAAATCTTATTTTGCTACTGCCATTCTTGAATGATGTTATCATGCCTATCGTGTAAGTTGTATTCTTGAATTTTGTAGGCATGGATTTTTTTTACATCTAATGCTTAATTAATTACTGTTCAATGCTAAAAAAGCCCCATCTAAATCATATTGTATAAATAAGCTCCATTCATGGTGGTTTGTATCCTTTGGAATGCTTCAATAACTTGTGCCTCAATGATGCAAAGGCAAGGAGGCTCAAACCCAATCAGTCTGACAACATTCCTTCAAGAGGCTCCTAACAAGATTAATACAACCTATTTTGAGCAATCTACACAATCTCAAATCCCCATCAAACCAAACTCTTCATTCAGCACCTTACCCAACAATCCACCCTTATAGTACTCAAAACCTAGTCCAAGCCTAATTTCTCCCAACCTTTCCAAAACACCCGACCATTTCAAGGTGGAATAAGATACCATTTTCAGGATTACACAACATATGCCAAAACCAATAGTAACTCTTTTGGACCAACATAAACTTTCAATACACCTCCCTCACTCTAGGCTTCACAATTAGGCCTAATTTCCAAAGGAACCCCCTCACAAACTCACCTCCAAACCAAGGAAACTTGAAACATTCTTAGGGATTCTCACCAAACTCACGATTCTCCCATTTTAAGAGCCCCAAGAACTTGTTCTATTCCTCTACTCATAAACCCTCCTAAACCTTCACAAAAACAAGGGTTTTAAAGAAACTCATAACTCCAGACCTCCCCCAATCCTTCCAAATGTCCAAACACACCATAATACCTCTTCCCTAACTTAAAAGACACTCACAATGCCATTCCTTTCAGTATTTCTCAGATTCACTACTTGAGTTCCTTACTTTCATGGTGGAAACACCCCTGAACAGCATTAGAGCTTCACACCCCACTGAGTTTATTCATTCACTCAACTTTTGTCTTACTGTCTTTGCCCCTGGGTAGATAGCTAAATGATGAACCACGAATTTCAGATTGAGACCTGGCATGTCAACATAACTCCATGTGAAGTGCACATTTCTTTCTCTTAGAAATGCAGCCAACAATTCTTTTTCTTTTTTCAAAAGTGATTCAGCATAGAAGGTCATGTGTGGCATTGCTTTTGTTCCCAGATTGACAAGATTGCACCGTTCCGCTAAGAGTGTTGATTTCTCTTGATGTAGTGCAGTTGGGGGAGATTAAATCCTTCATCCTCTAGCACCTTAGAGAGGTTTTCACTGTTGTATGCATCCTTTATTTTTACTATTTTATGGTTAGAGAGTGTCATAGTATGGTTTTCACTCAATGACCCTGAGCTTAATCTCATTTTTCTTCTTTTGCGACTGAAGGACTCAATCGTCTCCCCATAATAGGCCTAGGTGTCTGGTGTGATTTCAAACCTAGCCTTGTGATCTCCATATGGTACTGTATCCCTTAGCCACATGAATTCTAAGAGTGCCTCATCATTTTTTAATGTGTCTAGAATCGGTGGTCCTCGTTGGTCATAGTCGATGAGTTGTGGGTAAACTAAATTTATTTTGTAAGTTTTGTGGTCTAACTCAATGGGTGAGGCACTAATCATTAGTAAGGAAGAATCTTCAAACATCATGGGAAGGCCTATTATGGTATCCTCATCATCACTACTGCTACATAAATTAGTTATGTCGAAGGCAAAATTATCTAGGGGCAGACCTATTGATATGAGTAGTTGAATAGTGGCTGCCAATAACTGAGGAAGAGACCTGGCTGCTCTACTAGGGGTACCTCTACCATGTATGGTTATACTCAGAGGGGTACATCCAAGGCCTAGGTTTCTCATTCATCTTTCTACAATGATGGGCTCCAGTTGTCCATCATTATTCCTTCCAAGGCTTTCATTTCATTTGTATCCCATACCAAGCATTATTTGCAATCCTCTGCTAGCTTCATCCATGGGTAGGGTGGGTGAGGGCCTTTCATCTTGGTATAGAGTGCTTGAAATGTCTCTTTCACCCACATTTTCTTGACTTAGATCCCCCCAAAAAAGAAATCTAGAAGGGTTTTCCCTTAAGGTGTGGACAAGTGTTTCAACTAGTTGGGGTTGCCCATATGACCTAGGAGATTGTGGTAACTCTCCTACAACAAAATCATTTTTCTTCATTTTGTAATCTCCACGCCCATTGTCATGGATCATGAGCTTGATGTCGGATATATCAGGGATGGAGGGTGTCTTTGTCACAGAAGTGGAGGCGAAGTTAGATGGATCTATATAGGGAGTGGATGGGCCTTCATCATTCTTTGGTACTTGGGGAATTTTGTGAAACTTGGCTTCCAAGTTTTTGCAATAGTCGAATGGCTCTAGATCACCATGTATTGTGACTTCCTCATTCTGATGTGAAAATTTTACACATTGTTGAAATGTTGAAGAAACTGCCTTCATTCCATGGATCCATGGGCATCCTAGGAGGATGCTGTAGGGAAAATCAAGGTCGAGGACTTGACATATGGTTTCCATAGTAGTTGGCCCTACTTTGATTGGGATCTTAATAGTACCTTGAGACATTCTTTCCTGGTCATCATATGCTCTGATGGTAATGCCTCTATTTTTTTCGATGGAATCTTCTAAGATTCCCAAGTTCTTTATAATTTTAAGCGAGAAAATATTGAGGCCCACACCTCCATCCACCAAGACCCTTTTGACCTTTTTCTTATGAACTAAAAATTGAAGGTGAAGTACATGGTTGTGAGATGGTTGGACAGGGAAGTCTTGGTCGGATAAAGTAAGAATATTTGGTGTGACGATTTTATCGACCATAGCCTAGAATTTTTTTGTATCAAGGTTAGCAGAGACAGTGGACATAGCTAGTGCTTTATCAAGGATTTTCCTATGGGCAGCGCAAATTTTTAGTAACTCCATGATGGAGATCTGATTGGGGGTTATTTTTAGCTGGTCAATGAAGTTATAATCATAGGGAATGACTTTCATATTTGATATGGGGGTCTTAGATGGTTGTGATGCCCCTGAAATAGTAACCTTGTCATTGCGTGTGGTAACTCCACAATCAATGTTGGCTCCTTTGATGCTAATGATAGTGACCATTTCATCTATGCATGTGATGACACCTTCATATACAAGATTTGCACTAGCATACTCTGGTTTCCCTTTATTGTTCCCTTGGTTGTTTCCTTGATTGTTTCCTTGATTATTTCCCTAATTGTGATTGGGCATCAGATTCGTGTATATTTTGAGATCTTGATTGCCGACAGGTTGCTCAACATTTATGATTTTCTCCTTAATGAGATCTTGGATGATGTTTTTCAATCGCATGCAATTAGCAGTTGTATGCCCTCTGATTTTATAAAAATCACAAAAGAGATTTTTGTTGTACCATGGTGGTTTTGTCATGGGTTTCACATATTGCTCTGAATTGGAAATTTTGATAAGGTTCTCTTTAACTATTTTCTTCATTATAGATTCGAATGTCTCCCCAAGCATTGTGAACTTCTGCTTAGGAGGATACTTATTTCAAGGAGGTGGTCCTCCTTGATTTCTTAGATTATTGATTTGCTTGTTCGGAGGTGGTTGTTGTTGTGCTACCATATTGGTTTGCATATTGTTGTGGTTTTGATTTTGTGGTTGATGATGGGTTTGAATATTTTTCTTGGGAGAACTGATGACAACCTTAGCATCGACCACTTTGTCGTTTGTGATATTTTTGTTCCTTGACCATGTGTGAGGTTTATCATTATAACTGGTGGATGGTAAATTATACTATTGTGTAGGAAATGAAGATGCACCCCCTCACATAGTGAAGGCTCTTTCAATATTGAGCGCTTTCGAGATTAATTGATCATATTTTGTAATGCATTGCATTTTTAAATAGAACGCCAATTTTTCATCTAGATTGGCTATGATTGTGCAAACTTTTTGTTCTTCTTGCATGGTCCATATTCTTTGATTGGCCTTGGATTGCCATATTTGCAAGAAGGAGGTGAATAGCTCTCCTTTTCTTTGTTTCAGTGTTGATAGTTCCTCCAGACTAACATTTGTACCCATGTTGAATGCATAGTTTTTTAGGAATACCTCCACCATTTCCTGGAATGTTTTGATGCCTTTGGGTAGGTGAGAGAACTATTCCATGGCAGGACTAGTCAGACTCTAAGGGAATAGTCGCATTAGATATGTGTCATCATATGCAACTTCCATGCAATGCACTTGGAACTCCCTGATGTTATTTTTAGGGTTTCTCGTCCCATTATATTTATCAAATTTGGGGATTTCAAATCCCTTTGGGAATGGTATCATTGTAAGACTTCTATCAAAAGGATAGGGGCACAAATTTCCTAGAATTTTGGTTGTTTTTTCTGACTGAAGATCCAGCACTTGCTATGAGAGAAGTTTGATTTTTGTTGCAGCATCATTTTGTAAATCAGGAGGTGGGATGAATTTTTTTTGAGGTTTTGTGGTGCTTGATTGACGAAAGGGGTATTGGTGGGGGTTTTCTGCAATCTTTTCTATGCATTCATGGCCTGCTGATATGCTTGCATTTTTGCCAACAACGCTTGTTGTTGGTCATGTTGTTGTTGTTCCAACAAAGCTTGTTGTTGGTCCTACTATTGTTGTTCCCACAAAGCTTTTTGTTGGTCTAGCTATTGTTGCACCAAAAAATCTTTTTGTTGGTCTAGCTAATGTTGCACCAACAAAGCTTGTTGTCGGTCTAGCTACTCTTGCACCAACAAAGCTTGTTGTTTAGCTTATTGTTGTGCCTAAAATTCTTGCAAGGCTTGTTGGTGGATTGCTTGTAGTTGTGCACAGTACTGTTCTTGCACTTGTTGAGCCTATTTTTGGTCTTGAGCCTAAGCTTGCGCTTGTTGGGTTGCTTGTGCTTCTTGCGCATCTTTTGCAGCTTGTGCGGCTTGTGCAGCTTTTGTAGCTTGTTGAGCGGCTAATTGTGTTTGTGCTTTCTGAGCAGCCAGCTGTGCAACTTGTTGATTTTTATTGAAGTACCCTTTGGTGGGTGGATTTTTGAACTACCTAAATCATGGTAATGAATGAGTTAGTCATGTTGACTTTTGGTGGAATCGGCAGTGGATTGGGAACGGTGTTAACCGTTGTGATGATCGGAACGGTCATGTGGGTGATTGGGATTTGAGTTGTGGATGGCGTGCTCGAGATACCTGGTCCTTGGGAAACCATGTTTTGAGATATTTGGGGAATGGTGGATGTTTTGACTATTGGGGTAGCTTGGATGGTTGTCATTTGTTGCGATGTTGATGGAAAATGGAGGGGGGTTGATGTAATGCCTAGATTGCTTTGGTTTGGTAGATTGGTGGTGGGTAGGGGGGGGAGTCCCAACCCAAAAGGTGATACGGATGTCAGAGATAATGGAGGGAATGGTGGTGAGTTCCCTTGGAAAAGTGATGATGAGGAAGAATCAATAACTCCCCCTATCCTGAACAACCCACCCTATCCTTGCAAGATCATGGGGAGAGAAGTTTGTATGTTTAGCAGATAAGTTGGTGTTGCCAGAAATGAGGATGATTCCACCTAATTATGGAAGATAAGTAGAAAATACGGGTGTAATTAATTCACTGGGATGGATTTATCTGGTGTGGTGTTGATTTGTATCCCTTTGTTGTTTACAAGGCGATTCTTTTGTAATTCACGAAACATGGTGCTTCCCTTGTTAACAACTGGTGGGGTTGGGGTGATTGTTGATATGATTTAGGGAATATCTTGAGTGAAGTTTGGAAGTGACATTGGGAGTATGCTCACAAGAGGCCTTTCCATATTGGTACTTATGTCAACGTCGGAAGGGATTTGGGCCCCTTCTTTCATTAACGCATGTATATATAGATGGATTAAGTTTCAATAAGGCGTTGACGATTCTATGATTCTTGAGATTCTGAACCATTTCAATTATTTCCTCTTGCGTCATTCCCAAGTCATCGTTGGTGATGTCCTCTTCATGACCCTCCTCTTGAAGGTTTTGTGATGGTAGAGAGGATTTGTTTGGAGGATTTCTTGATTCCACTAGATTCTTCTCAAGAGCCATTTGACTTAGGTCACTTGAAGTTGATGTTTCCTTAGTGATTTCCATGTTCTTCTTCTGTTGTGATCTTGTTTGCACCATAAAATAGAGATCGTTTGATCTTAATCTTAGGCACAAAAGGAGAAGAACTAGGAAATTCTAAGGATCAAAAGTGATGATGGGGATGAGATCAATGGAAAAATGGGTGATGTGGATGAATGAAACTCTTGGAGAACCTTAGGGGGGGAAGCTAAACTTTTTAGGGCTTGAAATGATTTAATTTTGATTGATAGTTTGACTAGGTTTGTTAAGTCAAATAAGATGATAATGAACTTGTAAACCCTAGGAAGTTGTGTTATCCTAGAGAAAACTCATACAAGGGAATGATTTGACCAAGTGTGTTAAGTCAAATGAAGTGATTATGAACTTGTAAACCTTAGGAAATTGTGTTATCCTAGAGGTAAATTTTCTCAAGAGGGTTGATAGTTTGACTAAGTGTATTAATTCAAACAAGGTGATGATGATTTTTCCTATAAGTTTAGTAGGAATGATGTTTCAAAGCTTTCAAGAGTTTGTTAATGAAATGGGATTTGATTTTTATTGGTGAGAGATGGGTGAGAGTGATGATTTTGATCCTAGACTTGACCTAGACAAGACTCTTTCTTACAAGACCTCGGTATCGAAGAACATCCCATACTTACTGTGTGAGAAAAGAAAATATTTGAAAAAGAGTTGGATTTTGTTGATAATAGAACTCATACAAACTTGGGTTGTTCTTTGAAGCCTTCTTGTAGAAATTATATACCAATCTTTCTCTAACTTCAGGAAGCATTTCAAGATGCTCCACAGGAGCTTTTGGGCTAATCTTCTTGAACCATGGTTTTTGGATTTGGATTTTATGGGAAATAATTTGAGAGAACACATGTGTGAGGTCCAATTGTCCTTATCTTTGTTTAATGAGTTCCTTTTATCAAAACCAATTTCTTGATTATGATTTCAAACTAAATGTATATGCCTCAATTTCTTTTCATTCCACAAGGTCCATTATGTGAAAATCAATGTTTCAAGAGCAAAGTTTCCTAGGTTGACTTTAGTGAAAACAAATGATGATTAAACCTAAGTGCTTAGAAACCTCTAAGGATATAATCCCTAGGGAAATCAAGAACACTTAGATTCGTCAAAGGATATTTTTTTCCTCCAAAGGGTTTGAAATTTTGAAGCTTTTTGTGAATGTTCATTTTCAAATGTTTTGAGACCCAAACAATGTATTTTTTGATTCCAAGAACATGTACAACCCTAGGATGAAGAGACAATATTTTTTTGGGTTCCCACTTAGATAAATCCAGCTGTGCATATTCAATGTGGATGATTAGATGCTTCACCACACTATCTCCCCTCCATGGCACACACTTCTTGGTTCATACAAGCATCAATACCCATGAAACTCCCATGGCATATTTTTCATCTCTACAATAGAACCCCATGTATACGTGGGGCGGCTTCAAAGGACATGACCTTTTGCACCAATAAAATAGTTAAGGAATTTTCCTTTTCTAAACAAGGGTTTTAATTCGGACTTTCCATTCATAGGACTTGACCCATGCGGTGAGAGACCATTGTTTCCCTTCTCGTCGGAGCCAACCGCTTGATACTGGCTTTTATTTCAGTGCCCACTTTTATATCCTAGCTGGAAATACACTTGACCTTAGTGCGTTACCAGTTGGGTCGTTCCCTTGAGTGAGTACTTTTTCCCACAAGGAAATCCCTCTAAGATAAACAAAATCGAGCAATCATATTCGTAGTTCGATCAACCTTCATTTAGAAACAAAGGGAGAACACATGCAATAGGCTTACCCACACTCGCAAGATGTTTTGTTCAATTTTAATCCCAAAAAATAAAATGTGGAGGTAATTATTTTACAAGCAACTTAAGATCACCAAAAGGCCTTTTGATTCTCAAGATCATCATGAGGCGCGAGAGAAGCACATATGTCCTTTTGATGGTATTACTTTCAGTAAAAAATTACAAAACAAAAACAACACTTGTTCATTTTAAGTCCTCAAAGATAAAGTGAATTATTTTTATAGCACCAAATCAAATGTGAGATTTTCCTTGTTCAATTGTTAAATCTAAAAACCAACTCTAGTAAGTTTGTCCTAAAATTCCTTTTAAGCCCTTTGTTTGCAAAATTGAAAGAAAAATTGTATTCTTCTTTTCAGAGCCCAAATTGAAATCTATTGAGTCCTAAAAGCTTCAAGAGATAAAATCCTTAAAATTGGAATTATAATTGCTTCTAAGAGTGTCTAAAGATACTAGATACAATAGAGAAATGATGTAATAAGAAGATTTTCTATTGTTTCCTCTTCCCCATTTTGATTTTCTAACCTGTAAAAGTGCTCAAAATGTTAGATGAGATCAAGAAACAAGAAGATATAAGGGTTAGATGAATCATTAAGCATAAAAATCCTAAAATTAGACCAAGTTATAGTGTGATTGGACTTTATATGTAAAATTGAAAATTTTAACTCTAATAAAACTGAGAAACACCTACACCATTGCATAGCTTATGAAATTCTACCTCATTTCAAAAAAAAAGTTAAAATGTACCTTCGTATGACCAAGATATCATTATTTTAAGACTGACTATAAAAGCACTAAAATAGAGGTCTATGCACTAAAATAGTGCTCAGATGCGCTAAAAGAATGCTTAGATATGCTAAAAGAATGCTTAGATGCGCTAAAACAGGTGTTGGATATGCTAAAACAGGTGCCAGATGTGCTAAAATAGTTGAACAGTTGCTAGAAGTGCTAAAACATGTGCCAAAAGCGCTAAAACAGGTGCCAAAAGCACTAAAACAAGTGTCAGATGCTCTAAAACAGGTGCAAAAAGTGCTAAAACAAGTGCCAGATGTGCTAAATAACTGTCATATGTGCTAAAACATAGGTCAGATGTGCAAAAATAGGTGTCAAATGTGCTAAACAACTGTCAGATGTGCTAAAACAGAGGTTGAATGCAGTAAACAAGTGTCGAATGTGCTAAAACAGAGGTCAGATGCGCTATAACAGGGATTAATGAACAAAACTATCAAAAAACAACAAAATTTTAAAAAAACGTGTTAGATTTGCGATTTATGCCCTCCTTCTAGTGCCAAAATGTGAACCCCAATCCTATACTTGCACAAACACAAGAAGCAAACACAATGTTAGATCAATATGCAAGTTAAGAGAAGGATTCCCCATGAAATCCATGTGCTTGGTATAAAAAATACCTCAAAGCCTAATTGGCATACTTCGCCTATTATTTGTGTGTGTATATTCCTAATAGAAATACCCAATTGCTTATCCATAAATTCCTTGAAGATCCTAAAGGTGTCAAAGACATCAATTTTTTACTTAAGAAAGTACATACATGTATGTCTAGAGAAGTCATCAATGAATGTAGACACATATTTGGCCCCTAAAAAAGGATATGGAAATGAAATGATGTCACTATGTACCAACTCTAAAGGTTTTGTGAACATAAATTTCCGCAAGCTCCCTTTGGGTGATTTTTATTTTTGCTAAGTATCGTCCTGCACGTCATCTATTGATCCTCATCGAGATCCTTTTCCAAAGGTTTCGTCTGATTGCTACCACATGTTTGCTAAGCACTCTTCGAAGGGATTTCCTCCTTTGCTCTTCTAAATGCATTCGCCATGCTTCCACGTGTCGGCGATTCACACCCTTTTGGCTTGCTTCCCTTCGCTTTCCTATTGGGCTTCATCTGAGTGCCACATATTATCGGTTTGCATTCACTTTTGGTGGACCCCAGAGACAACATCATTTTTGAAGGATGCCTCCACATGTCTTCACTATGCAGGTTTTCATCACTACAAGGGAGGAATGAACATCAAGCCCTAACCTGTCACCACATGGCTCTTCTAAGGACTTCATCAAGAAGAGGTAGGTAACATGCAACAATCCCCACCGAGCTTGCCATGTATCCTAACTACCTCCATGGGTGGTGGCACATGTCTGCTGGAGAGTTCCTACTTCTACACTGGGACCACTACCATCATTCGTAGGGGATGCATCTATTTTGTAAACAACCTCGTTCATGCTCAAATATTTTATGTTACAATGGCCAAGGGAAATCATTGCTCTGGGCATGATTATTCATGATTCGAATCTTCTTTGTTATCGGCCCACTAGGTGGTGGGATTTCTACCTATAAATATTGCTTCTTCTTTTGAAGAAAGGGTTCAAAACTTGCAGGAAAATTTGTGGAAAGACATCAGGCCTCTTCTATTGTTTTAGATAATCATATAAAATTCACGGATTGTGCCATTGTTTGGCCTTTCTATTTCATGACTATTTGATTAATCTTTATATTGTGTCATTATTGTATTGAGTAATTTGTTCACAAATTTCTATAATTTCAATATAAGCTTGTTGATTAAGACCATTTCTTCGACTCTTCTTTTTCAGTAAATGTATGGAAGTTATTTTATATCATTGATTGAGTTATTTAGGTTTCCATTTTGATTTTTGTTATTCTAGGACATAGCAGATTGTTGAATGACCCTTAAATCATATCTAATAAATAGGTTTATCGTGCCCATATCTACTTCTTGGCGCATCACCTTAGATTAGATTTCATTTTATATTCGTTTCCTTCTACCCTTTTCAAACCCCCCAACTACAAAAGAAGCCAGCTTCATTAAAAAACTATAGGTCACTCAGTTTAGCACAATAGGTTCCACCTTTAACTAAGTTTCTTATAAAGGTTGTTACCTTGCCAACTTATGGCATCAACAATTTCTTTTTTTCTAGCACACCCAGTGGGACCACTTAAATGTACTTGCATCTAAAGTGGGTGTATGAGCCATCGGCCTGTTACTAGATATCAAACAAAGAGTAATCTTGGCTTGCTAATGCCTCTTCTAATAGCAGTACATACCTGAACTAGTCCAGTAAATGTTTTGATCCCTCTACCAACCATGTTGCAAGTTCCAAATAGAAATTATGTGGCGTGGGATGTTGGAAGTCCCCTTGTAGCACTAGTAGCACCTGCAATCTGGGCCCCTATCCCCGTCTTTGCTCTAAAAGCTATACCTAAATTTATCAAATATGGTTCAATAACACCATTCGAACATCTGCAAGATGTGGCAGATGTGTGTTTGGTGCACAAAGTTACAGATCAAAATATATCGCTAAGGTTGCTCACAACCTCTTTCAGGGGTAAAGCATTAGACAGGTGCCACACTATATCAGCTAACACTATCAGTACCGAGGATCAACTTGGAGATCCTTTCTAAGAGAGGTTTTCAAATAATGAAGATCATTCCTCACTATACCATCAATTGGCAACTATAAAGTGGGCTCCTCATGAAACCATGATTGACTTCAATGCCCAATTTCACACAACTTGGTAGAGAATTCAGGCTACTATATGGCCGTCGGTCAAGATAGCATTCATATTCTACCTAGAATCCATCAATGTTGGCATCTCTATGATAATCTAGTCTCTTGGTGGAACCACTCTACTAGATGCATACAACATAGCAGTCAAGGCAGAGAATAATCTAATTGACACCAAGAAGTTGCCACCTCAACCCATCATGCCAATATTTCCAGACATATCAATTCCCGCTCAAGAAATAGCATCTACCAGTGCACCTTATCCTCCCCAATCTATGTATACATATCTGAGGGCACCGTAGAATGTTTCTTCTACATCTAACTCTTCAAAGGATGAGATGATCGACATAAAATAATTATTGCAGAATCTAGTGAATAAAATAACTACTATCAAGCATTACCAGTCTGCGCCTCCAAGCCCAGCCTACCAAAATTATCAAAGCAAAAGGCCTTCATACCAACACAACCAATATCATGGAGGCATGTGCACAAATCTGCAAGCTTAGATGACTAATCAAATAGTGCCAGTACCTACTCTACTAGGAGTTGCTCAACCAAGCATGAGTAGATAGTTGGCCATAGGGTAGAACAACCTCACCAAAAATATCAATCCTTGGTGTTTCCCCTACAGTGATGCGTACATGCCCCAACATTTTCCATGTGGAAACTTACAATAGAAGGTGGTGAAATATTATAGCCAGGGTGTGGCATCAAGTTTAGGAAGTTATACATATGCCTCTCCATAAATGGAAAAGATGGTGCTCATCACTCAAATGCAAGGAATTTCCTTGGAACAAGAAAATGACATAGCCCCCAATCATGTGCTCTTCTCATGGATGGAAGGAGAGGAAGTGGTGTTCACATACAAGGCATCCACCTGAGAGACCCCACAAATACATTTTGATTATAACACTCGTTCAAAGAGGAGATTCATGGGCAAACCAGTTACTCTGTAGCCTAAAATTTTCCTTGACTAATCCACTAGTCCTTCCATAATTACTTCGCAACTGTAGTTGCGCAAGGAGATTGTCATAGCCAGGGCTAAAGAACAGAAGCCTTCAAATCCACTGTCATTCAACATGGAACAATTGAAAAAATATTCTACTAATTTATCCCTTTGGGATATCTTAGCTATTCTGGAGTAGAAGTTATTGTTGCAAAAGACCCTCCAAAAAGATGCAGTTATTGAATCTACAGAGAAATCGCTCAAATAAAAGTTTGTTGCCACATCACCTCCAGCTAAATTTCTCAAAAATAGTGCAGAAGAGACCTCTATTTAGGTTAAAGAGAAGCTGAAACCCAAGCCCTTCTTCTTAACTCTTATTGTGGGGAATAAATTATTGCATAATGCCATGATTGACTCTGGTGCTAGCACCACAATAATGCCCAAGCAAATAGTTGAATCCTTAGGACTCAGCTATGAACCTTTGAGAAGGGGGGTTATGTAGCTTGATGGGAACAAAGTCAAAATTGTAGATGTCATTAAAGACCTCCCCTTGATATTAGTTGCCTGCCCAAGCATCACAGTTCCGCAAGGTAATGTGGTCATAGATGTCCCTCCCATGTTTGGCCTCTACCTATCCAGGGAATTCACTTCAAAGATAGGTGGATACATCTCTTTGGATCGATCACACCTAATCCTTAAGACCAAGCACAAAGCTAAAATTAAAATAGTGTCTAAATCTTTACATTCATAATATGTGGTTGATGAAGCCATAATCAACTTTGAGGCTGCTTATACCTCTTTCACTAAAGAAGAAACATATGGTACTGAGGTACTAGAGGATGAGAACATCACTGGAGACTAGACCGATCGAGAAGAGGTCCTCTTAAGTGAATACATAGATGTCGATCCTTTTGGAAATTATCATGCTACTAGGTTAGGCACCTATGTCATCTATCATCAAGATCAAGAGATTCTGAAGGTTATAAAGGACCTCGCAGTCGATCAAACCTCAGAGTTGTGGACATTACACTTTGATTGTGTGAGGTGCAAGGTTGGTGTTGGCATCGAGACATGTTTGACATCTTCAACCAATGAGGAAATTATTAGGTCTTTCTGCTTGCAGTTTGCTTGCTCGAACAACGAAGCCGAATATGAGGGCCTTGTGCAAGGTCTAAGCCTCGTAGAGCGGATGGGTGTCAAGCAAATAATGATGTTTGGAGACTTTGAACTGATACTTAATCAGGTCTGAAACATCTTTGAAGTAAAAAATGTCCACATGTAGTCTTATAGACACATATTTTGGGACCTCATTGAAGGTTTCATGGCTTTTAACATCCAGGTGGTGCCTACGGAGTAGAATTCAATTGCAGATCTCATGGTGACAATAGGATCTCAGTTTGATCCTATCTATGACTTGATCAAGAACATACACTATGCGAGTGATTGTTCAACCCTTCATTCTAGATAATTATCAGAGCTGGCAAGTGTTTGAAAGTGATGAACACATTGCCTCATTCATCCAACAATCAGGATAATTTTGAAGGGAAAAGAATGTGGATCTACTAACCCAACAGTGCGGAATACATTCCCTTAACACCTTTACTTTAGGGGAGAGAAGCAAAAATGAAAAACTAACAGTTTCAAAAACTTATAGAGATGCATACAACCATGGCAATGAGAAACTAGAAAGATAAGCAAACAAAGATGACACAGTATTTACGTGGGAAAACCCTTTCAGGTAAAAAACCCACCACACAAAGTCAAATCTATTGTATTACAGTAATGAATCGATTACATACAAATAACCAGACTTCTTTGTTCAGCTCACAATCACCCAGAGAGTTTCAAATTCACTGTTACAATGTTTTTACAACATACAGTTCAAAACCCTCCTCAAGAACTGGCGTCCTTTTGTTCTTCAGCTCGCAACTTCAAACTTGCTCTGCAACTTACGACTCAACTCTTGACTTGTCTAACTTATGACATTCTGAGACATAACACATCTCTCATCCATATGTAACCGACTCATAAGAGAAATGAAGTCCATCCTCAAATCATGCAACTGGTCGGATTTGATAGATTTCCTGCAACGAGCCGACTTTGCATTCAAAGCCATTACTCAAAACGGTTGAGCTCGCCACCCTTCGTTGACAAATGCAACTACCACAATAACTATCTTGGTATCCGTCCAATCACTATTCAACTAGGTGCCACATGTCCAAGACCCATCAATAATCGCAACTGATGGAGCAACCAAAATGGTCAAATAGACATCGGGTGCGACCAAGACTTCAAGTCATTTCTAACACTGCCAGAGCCAGAGTTGGAACAGGAGTCGAAACAGAACTCCACCGAAAATACACACTGCCGGACTCGGAGTCGGAGTCGGAGATGGAATTGGAGTCGAAACATGACCCCACTGAAATTACAGGTTCAGGAACCAATTCGGTTCCGCGTCCACCCACGGCAAAGAAGAACTCATCGAAAACAGTTCAGACCGGGGTAAGTCCACCTGGGGTCAAACCAAGAAGGGAACACAAAAGACCAGAGTCAGAGTCGAAGTCAGAACAGGAACAGAAAACAAGACTTCACCAAAAAGTCCAAGATCAGGAACCAATCCAGTTCCGGTTCCGCCTCCGCCAACTGCAAGAAACAACAATCTAGAACCAGCACAAAGCGGAGGAAAACACCACGAGGAGAATCCAAACATCTAGAAGAACTAGATCCCAAAAGCAGGAGTCGGGCTCAAAGTCGAAACAAAAACTAAAAAAAGAACCTGGCAAATGGACATTGCCAAATTCCAAAACTGGTTCCACCTCCACCAGACCTGCGAAGCGAGAAACAATAGATGGTAGGAAGCGGAGTCGGAGCAAGACCGAGAACCGAAACACAGAATTTAGGCAAATAGAACAATGCCAAGTTCCATCTCGGTTCCACCTCCGCCAGAGACCCAGAACTTAGGCAAACAGAACAATGCCAGGTTCCATCCTGGTTTCGCCTCCGCCAGAACTTTGCAAACAACATAAAATCACCAAGGCATGAAAACGAGGACTTCAAGCTGGAAGTTGAGACATAATTTATCAACAATCTCCCACTTGGTGAACACTTCTAGCTTCCTCAAAACATCAAACCTTACTGTCTATCATAGGCCCCAAGGCCCATCGATTTTGTGCACCATCTGAACTTGTTTGTGCTAACCGGCTTTGTCAAGGCATCTGCAACATTCTTCAAGGTGTCAACCTTATCCATACTGACCTTTCCATCTTCAACCATATCCCTCACGAAGTGATATTGCACATCTATGTGCTTGGTCCTGGCATGGAAGGTCAGATTCTTTGTCAAACAAATAGCACTTTGACTATCACAGTAGATTGAAATCTGCTCAACATTAAATCCAATGTCTAAACACAAATGCCTCAACTACACTATCTCCTTGCAAGCATGAGTTGCTGCCATGTACTCTGCCTCTATCGTGGATAAAGCAACTACAGCTTGTCGCTTGCTCATCCAACTGATTGCTCCACCATTAAGCATGAAAGTGTATCCACTGGTGGATCTTCTGCTGTCAATGTCCCCTGCCCAATCAGATTCAACATATCCCTGAATGCAAAGAGCCCTTTGTGATGCAACCATATTGCCATGGTAACACAAATCATAATCTGAAGTACCCTTCAAATACCTGAACACTTTCTTTACAGCATCCCAATGTGATCTAATTGGATTTTCCATAAAATGGCTTAGAACTCCCACTGCTTGGGCAATGTCTGGTCTTGTGTAAACCATAGCATACATTAAACTACCTACTGCACTTGCATGAGGCACACTGGTCATGTCCTCCATCTCAGTATCAGACTTTAGACAGTCTTCAGCAGATAGTTTCAATCCTTGCATGATTGGAACAACTAGCTGCTTACAATCAGTCATGCTAAACCTCTCTAGAACGGTTTTCACATACTTACTCTGACTGAACCAAAGCTTTCTGCTTGTTCTATCCCTAGTTATCTCCATCCAAAGAATGTACCTCGCTACTCCAAGATCTTTCATTTTGAACTTAGCAGACAACTGAGTTTTAAGATCAGAAATCATTGCCTTGCTATTACCAATGAATAACATGTCATCCACATACAGAGTAATAACAAGTACACGATCATTCTCACATTTATAATAAATGCAATGATCAGATTTTGATCTAACAAACCCAATTGACAACACAAATGTGTCAAATTTCTGGTACCACATTCTAGGAGATTGCTTTAGACCATAAAGAGATTTATTTAACTTGCAAACTAGATTTTGTTTACCTCTTTCAACAAAATGCTCAGGCTGGGACATGTAGATTTCTTCTTCCAACTCACCATGGAGAAATGTTGTTTTCACATCCATCTGCTCAATTTCATAGTCATACACAGCTGCCAATGACAACAAAAATATGATGGATGTCAGCTTTGCTATAGGGGAAAAGATCTCTCCATAATCAATTCCCTCAACTTGGTAAAAACCCTTTGCAACCAGTCATGCCTTATACATCTCCACACTGCCATCAAGGCCTGTCTTCCTTTTGAATATCCACTTGCAGCCAACAGGCTTTCGCCCTTTAGGCAGTGGTACCAACTTCTAGATATCATTCTTTTTCAAAGAATCCATCTCCTCATTCATGGCTTCTAGTCAACACTTTGAATCAGCCATGCTGATTGCTTCTTTCACGGTCCTAGGCTCATCAGTGCTGGTAAATAAGGCATAAGCATAATTTGAATCTAACATAGAGAAACCATACCTTTCTGGTTGCCTTCTTTCTTGTGTAGATCTCCTTAGAGGCTGAGGTTGTTCTTCATCATCAAAACTTCCAAAGTTGCTTGAGCTCTCCTCAATCTCAGGTACACCATGCAGCTCTTCCCTTTCTGGAATTTGGGGAATCTCAACTGCATCCTTCTTCTTGTCACTCTGATTTGTCTCAAGCTGTTGATCACTTACTAGAGGTTTTAGCACACGAAATATCACGCTTCTGCTATACAAAACCTTCTTAGTAACAGGGTTCCAAAGCTTGTATCCTTTCACACCAACTCCATAGCTGATGAGAATACATTTCACAGCCTTGTTATCCAACTTTGATCTTTTTTCATTTGGCACATGAACATATGCCTCACAGCCAAATACCCAAACATGCCTTAATGAGGGTTTCTTACCTGACCATGCTTCCAAAGGTGTCTTATCAACAAGCGCTGAACAAGGAGATCTATTAATCAGATAACATGTTGTAGCAACAGCCTCAGCCCAGAACTTCTACTCCAGACCAGCACCACTCAGCATACTCCTTGCCTTTTCCATCAGTGTCCTATTCAACCTTTCAGCAACTCCATTTTGCTGTGGAGTGTAGGGGGTTGTCTTATGCCTTTTAAATCCATGATCAGTGTAGTACCTTTCAAAATTTGCAAAACAAAACTCACCTCCATTGTCTATCCTTAAACACTTTATTTTCCTTCCAATCTGATTTTCAACCAAAGATTTGAACTCTTTAAACCAACTAAACACTTCTGATTTACTTTTAAGAAAGTATACAAATGCCCTTCTCGAACAGTCATCAATAAAAGAAACATAATATCTAGACTTTGACAATGAAGGAAAATTAACTGGACCAAACACATTAGAATGAACATAATCCAATATACTAGAAGATTTGTGAGGACTAGAAGAGAAAGAAACACGGTGTTGCTTTCCATAGATACAATGTTCACAGAAATCGAACTCAAGGTTATAATCATCAAGCCCTTCTACAAGGTTTTTGTTCTTCAAGGTTTTTAAACCTTTCTCACCTATGTGACCAAGTCTATGATTCCATAACATAGTCTTCTCTGTTGGGAGTTTTACCTCCAAAGCATTTGCAGATAGTGAAGAGTCTTCATCTTTCTCTATAGGTGCAGAATTACATGACTTTACAGAGGCACTATTACAAAGAACAAGTCGTGCATCTAGCTTGTACAGAGTGCCAGTACGAACACCCTTAGCTAACACCATTGCACCTCTAGCCATTTTACATCCCTTACTAGAAAAAGAAAATTCTACACCAGCATCATTTAACTTACTAACAGAAAGAAGATTTTGAGCCAAACCTGGGATGTGAAGAACACCACCAATTCCTTTGGCTCTCCCATCAGGAAACTGAATTCTGACTCTTCCTCTGCCAACAATCTCCAGTGTTGAATCACTTACCAAGTATACCTTTCCACCATCATACTTCTCATACTTTGAGAACCAATCTCTATTGGATGTCATGTGAAAAGAGGCACCTGAATCAACTAACCAAACATCATCTGATGCCTGATTTGTCAAGGCTGCTGCAATGAAGGCATCTACATCACTTTGAGAAGATTCGTTGTCATAAGCATTCTTCTTCTTCTTCTCCTTGCAGTCCTTCCTGATATGACCAGGTTGCCCACAGTTCCAACACTTTACCTTGAACTTTTTACCAGGAGACTTTGATCTCCCTTTAGACTTGGATTTTGACTTGTCTTTCTTCTTGCCTTTCTCCTTTGTTCTACCTCAAACAGAGAGAGCATCTTTGGCCATCTCAAAAGATTTCCTTCACATTTCTTCAGACAGAAGCGAAGAAACCACATCATCAGTCTTAAAAGCAGTGGTTGTGCTTCCAATAGCCATGATAAGATGATCCCAGTTGTCAGGTAATGAGCACAACAGAAGCATGCAACGATCCTCCTCCTCAATCTTTACACCTACAGATGGCAGTTGAGTAACACTCATATTAAACGAGTCCAGATGGTCTGCAATAGATGCACCTTCGTCCATCTTCAAGGAGTACAACTTCTTTCTCAGGAACAACTTATTTACCAGGGACTTTCCTTGATAAATGTCACCAAGTTTCTTCCACAAAGAGGTTGTAGACGTTTCCTCATGAACATTTAGGAGCACAGAATCAGCTAGACTCGGTCTTATCAATCCTCTTGTTTTTCTATCAGCAAGATCCCAAGCTTCTTGGGTCGTAGTTTGTGGCTTAGTTCCAGACACTGCAATCCGGAGGTCTCTATCCACAAGCAAGTCTTCTATCTTAAGTTTCCATAACTCAAATTTGTTGCCATTAAACTTCTCAATATCTATTCTACCAGATGTACTCGCCATCTCACAATAGAAACAAGTTTAACAATGCAAGTCTCCCACTGAAACAGTATAAGTGCAAAAAACTAATTCGCCCTAACAAGGATAACATGAACTGGCCAAGCTCTGATACCACTTTGAAGGGAAAAGAATGCATATCTACTGACCCAACAGTACGGAATACATTCCCTTAACACCTTTACTTTAGGGGAGAGAAGCAAAAATGAAAAACTAACAGTTTCAAAAACTTATAGAGATGCATAAAACCATGGCAATGAGAAACCAGAAAGATAAGCAAACAAAGATGACACAGTATTTACGTGGGAAAACCCTTTCAGGTAAAAAAACCACCACACAAAGTCAAATCTATTGTATTACAATAATGAATCGATTACATACAATAACCAAACTTCTTTGTTCAAAACCCTCCTCAAGAACTCACGTCCTTCTATTCTTCAGCTCGCAACTTCAAACTTGCTCTACAACTTATGACTCAACTCTTGACTTGTCTAACTTATGACATTCTGAGAAATAACAAATCTCTCATCCATATGTAACCAACTCAAAAGAGCAATGAAGTCCATCCTCAAATCACACAACTAGTTAGATCTGACAAATTTCTTGCAATGAACCGACTTTGCATTGAAAGCCATTACTCAAAATGGTTGAGCTCGCCACCCTTCATTGACAAATGCAACTGCCACAATAACTATCTTGGTATCCGTCCAATCACTATTCAACCAGGTGCCACGCGTCCAAGACCCATCAGCAATCGCAGCTGACAGAGCAACCAAAACGTTCAAACAGACATCAGGCGCGACCAAGACTTCAAGTCATTTCTAACACTACTGGAACCGGAGTTGAAACAGGACTCCACCGAAAATACACACTGTCGAACTCAAAGTCAGAGTCAAAGATGGAACTGGAGTCGAAACATGACCCCACCGAAATTATAGGTTCAGGAACCAATTCGGTTCCGCGTCCGCCACGAGCAAAGAGGAACTCATCGAAAACAGTTTAGACCGGGGTAAGTCAACCCGGGGTCAAACCAAGACAGGAACACAAAAGACCGGAGTCAAAGTCAGAGTCAGAGTTGGAATAGGAACAGAAAACAAGACTTCACCAAAAAGTCCAAGATCAGGAACCAATCCAGTTCTGGTTCTGCCTCTGCCAACTGCAAGAAACAACAATCCTGAACTAGGACAAAGCAGAGGAAAACACCCCAAGGAGAATCCAAACATCCAGAAGAACTAGATCCTAAAAGCAAGAGTCGAGCTTGAAGTCGGAACAGAAACTGAAATAGGAACCTGGCAAATGGACATTGCCAAATTCCAAAACTAGTTCCACCTCCGCCAGACCTACAAAGCGAGAAACAACAGATGGTAGGAAGTGGAGTCGGAGTAGGAATGAGAATCGAAACCCAAAATTTAGGAAAACAGAACAATGCCAAGTTCCATCCTAGTTCCGCCTCCACCAGAGACCCGGAACTTAGGCAAATAGAACAATGCCAAGTTCCATCCTGGTTCTGCCTCCGCCAGAACTTTACAAACAACACAAAATCACCAAGGCATGAAAACGAGGACTTCAAGCTGGAAGTTGAGACATAATTTCTCAACAAATTTGTCAATCAGCTTCAGCCAAAAATTGAGGAATCATATGAAGGGAAAATCATTCAGCTAAGCTCTAACAAGCTTCTGAAGGGACTGGTCACTCTCAAAAACCTATTCATTCAATTGTGACGATGTGAGAAATGACAAGAGAAATTTTTTGGTAGATAAAAGTGACTATGCAAACCTTCAATTCGAAGAGGGTAAGAAGCTCAAAGTTGAGAAGGATGTCCCGCAATATGACAAGGACAAACTCATGCACTTTTGTGAAAAATATGGAGTAGTGGCCTGTTCATATGATGACCTCAAGGGATATGATCTTGAAATAATTCAGCACACTATTGAGCTAACAGAAGGTGCTAGACTTGTATGCCAAAAGTAGAGGCCAATAAATCCGAATATTGAAGCCCTGATGGCACAACAGCTAAGAAAGTTGATCCAATCTAAGATTGTGTTTCCAATAAAGCATAGTACATGGGTGTCTAACCTTGTTCTAGTCTAAAACAAGAATGCATACATTTGTCTTTGTGTTGATTTATGGGACCTAAACATGGCATCACTAAAGGATCACTACCCATTGCCTTCCATGGAATCAATCTTGTAGACTATGGTTGGTTCAGAGATTTTTTCTCTATTAGATGGCTTTTTGGGTTACAATTAGATCTAATTCAAAGAGGGGGACCAACACAAAACAATGTTCACTACCAATTGGGGAATGTTTACATATTCAAATATGCCTTTCGGCCTTTCAAATATTGGAGCTACATTCTAGTGAGCAATGGATATTGCTTTCAGAGAGCTAATCAACAAGATTATCCTAATCTACTTGGATGATCTGATGATGATCTCTAAATCAAAAGATGATCATTCTGATCATCTAGAGATGGTTTTTAAAAATTGTTAGGAGTTCGGGGTATCCCTAAATCCAAAAAAAAATTTCTTCAAATTATCGCAAGGAAAATTATTGAGACATGTAGTGTCCAAAGATCGAATCGCAATTGATCCAGATCAAGTGAAAGAAATCAAGGAGCTGCCCCTACCAGTCAATAAGAAAGGATTCCAATCTTTTTTGGGGAGGTGAATTTCGTGAGCAAGTTCATTTCAAACTTTTCAGGCTTGATAAAGTCGATCACCCTTATGCTTAAAAAAGATCAGCCCTTCAAATGGATGAAGAAGGCCAGAGAAGCCTTTGAGAAGATCAAAGAGGCCATTATTTCAGACCTGGTGCTAATAAATCCTAACCTTTCAAAGGATTTTATCATGTATGTGTTAAGTAGCTAATCCAGCATAGCTACTATCCTAACCTAGAAGAATGATGAAGGAAAAGGGGAATATCTGATAGCCTTTCACTCCGGCACTTTAAAGGACTATGAGACAAGGTATAAAAATTTTGGAAGACAAGTATTTTCTATCATCAATGGTCTCGAGAAATTCTGACACCTTATCTCTTATAGCAAGGTGGTTGTATTTGTAGCACATTCTAGTGTGCATGAATGCATCATCGAAGGAGAAATCAAAGACAAAAGGGAAAATTGGATCACAAAGATCCTAGAGTATGGCTTCAATGCCAGGCCTACTAAAACGGTGTGAGGAAGAGGGTTGTGTGAATATCTGGCATCATAAACCAAAGTACCAATGGAGGAAGAACATCCCAAAGTCATCTTGCTCAACGACCCTGATTCTGAAGGTTGTTGGCTAGCGAATAGAATGAGATTTATGCAAACTAGGAAATACCCAATAGACCTTCCCTCTTATAAAGAAGATTTTAAAGATTGCATAATAGTGGATACGTGCTAATTGAGGGAGCTCTCTTCAAAATGAATTTCAATGGTGTACTCCTGCGGTGTGTGAATCAAGAATAGTCGCAGAAGATCTTGAGAGAATTCCACAGCAACCCAATAGGTGGGTACTTCTCTACAAAGTCCACTGCCAATAAAATTATGAGCATGGGGTATTTTTGGCCCACTCTATTCAACAACTCACATTCCTTGGTCAAAAGATGCAAGGAATACTAATTCTTTGTAGGAAAAAGGAAAAATTCAGCCATGCCACTCAACCTGATAGTATCAGATGGGTCTTTTGTGAAATGGGGGCTAGATTTCATCGGAATGATCAATCCCGCCTCCAACACAAGACACAAGTGGATTCTCATGGCCATAGACTACTTCACTAGATAGATCGAGGCCATACCCCTAAAAAGTGTGATGAAGGTGGAGATTGTGGACTTTCTTGAAGGACTAGTGATGAGATTCAGCCCATCGAAGACCATCATTTCAGACAACAACAAGGCTTTCCTACACTCTAAGTTGTGTCAATTCGCACTCGTGCATGAAATATTCTTAAAGAATTCATCAAATTACTACCCATAGGGGAACAACCTAGTCGAGTTGACTAACAAAAATCTAGTCTGACTCATCGAAAGGATCAGTTCGAAACATCAAAAGGACATCAAAAGGAATGGCATTGAAATCTTCGGGCAATGCTCTAGGTGGACCAAATAATCGCTAAGCAATTTTTGAAGACTTCACCATATGAATTAGTGTAAGGGAAGGAGGCATTGTTTCCCATCTCTATGGAAATTCCAGCATTGCAACTACTCAAATCTTTAGAGATAGAGCAAAGCGGAGCTATGGAGGTTCAGTTGGCTGAGTTGCTAGAAGTGCAAGAAAAAAGGAAAAAGGCCCTAATAGGCATGAAAAACCACCAGTAGGTGGTTAAAAGATGGTTCGAGAAGAAAGCCTTGGACCAAGATCTAAAGTGTGGGGACCTAGTATTGAAATTCAATTAAAGGTCTGCAAGGCCTGGCCGCCATGGAAAATTTGATAGTCTATGGGAGGGCACTTTGAAAATAATTCAGTGCAAACAACTCAATGCATTTAAATTAGAAAATATGGAATAGGAAGCATTGGGTATTATGATTAATAGAATTCACCTAAAATTGTTTAATTAAGCTTTAGTCTTATTCTGCCAGTGTAAATATGTGAATATTGTAATTATTTTCATTCAATTTTTGTTGGTCGGTCTTTCAATAAATTAAATGGTGTAGGGAAGTAGGAAAATAGATGAAACCCATGATTACAAAGAGAAGAGAAATTGAATACTATCCATGATGCAAAAAAGTGAACTCATGTATGAAGAATTAAATTGAACCCATATTGCAGAACCATATGAAAAAGAGACAGGGAGTTTAGTAAGCAAGTATATTCGTTATATATATATGCTTTGATCAATACATTTTCAAAATGGCTTTGAGGTCATGCATTCAAAAGTTATCTATATATATTATGCAGCTTCTTCATATATATGTACGAGAAAGCCTTTTCAGGCATATATATACAAAAAGAGGAAAAAAGGCATTTGAAGCTTTAGCTTGTTGGAGGAGCAAAAGCGAGATTGTTGTCAGCAACAGGAACGTTCTCATCGGCAAGGTTGTTATAAGCAGAAGCTAATATTGGAGCAATGTCAGCATCAGTAGCACCAAGAACAAGAAATGGAGGGAACACAAGGTTCCTAAAATCTGTGTACCAGTCCATGTCATAGAATAGCACCACATTATAGTAGCACAATAGGAAGTGACATGCATAGGTGGCCCTCTGATGGTGCTCATCTTCTGAGACGAATCGAAACCCACTCAGAAATGGCACTCATGATACCAGGGCATCCTCTTCAATTTTCTTCTGCAGGTCACTTGCCACTGGAAGGTCTAGGCCATATACAACATTAGTCACCACCTCTCCAAGGCCACCAAGGTACTTCTTCGAGAAAATTTGAAGTGACAAAGGAAAGATCATACCCTTGGGGACCTGGATTTCGAGCAAAGAAGCAACAAAATGGGAGCAGATGTCTATGTTTACCCTATACCTATCTTCATATTCAATACAATCCCTCCCCATAACCCATTTCATGGTTGTGATAGCTAGAGAATCTTTATTCTTAGTCATCCTTTTCAATCGCCTATTGGAAATCTCACCTAAGAACAATGTTTGGGACTTATTACAAACTACCCTAATGGGATTCTTCATGGTATTAACCTTTGCACAACTACCTAATTCTATCTCTACAAAAAATTTAACACCACTCGGTTGCCTAACGCTAATCCTAGCCAACTACCTAATACCAATTCTTGCTAATCACTAAGTGTAATTTTGCTATTGTCATAGAGCCTATTTATAGAAATATCCAAGATAGTTGTGTGCTATAAGCATGATGTTAATCAAGTGTTAACTCAAAAACACCATCGAGGGCCAACTAAAAATTCTCACCTAGTTGTGTTTGCAGGTAAGAATTGTTGTGTGCAAGATTAAGGAGTGCTAATTCATTAGTGCAAGTTGGTGGCAGTCCCAAGCGATGACTCATACAGATGGGTGTTAAGGTGTCGCACTATAGGAATTTTCAAACTCCAAGGCATAATGCAAATCTTTTCAAAGCACTCATTACATATTTGGCTTAATTATTCCCTTTTGGATATTAATTTCCAAAGCATGCAAAAGGTTAGCAAGCTTTCAATCGATGGCTCAAATTCCTAGGAAAATTGCATCGAAGGATGTGATCACTAATGTCATTATGCATTCTTTTCTTTTCAGAAGGGAAAGTAATTCATTTTTCATTAGAAAGAAAGTTGGCAGTACATGCTGAATTTAATGCAAAAAAGGCAATCATTTTCTATTACCTTAAACAACAAAAATTAAATAAAAAGCTAAGAGTTATATACAAAAGCTAAACGGTGTAGAAAGATTCCTGAGTACACGAAAGAATTCCTAAAGGTAGAATTGCTGAGAAAACCCAAGTGTAGTGCAGAATAGCAGCAAACCAGTTAAGTGCAGGAATAGCTACAAGAGATTCACTTCTCTGGTGTGGATTGAACCCAAAATTAAAGGCAAGAATTCATCTTGGTTTTTTTTTAGAGCCTCGCATAGTGTTTTAGGTTCCATTCATACCACTTTAGTGTGCTTTCTGAGGAAAGACTTGTAAAGAATGGAAGCAGCCCAAACTTCTCAAATAGAAATGCAAGGTGAAGAACACAAAGTTTTTATGGTGCTATGCGTGTAGCACCCGCCGCCTATGTCTTTGAAAATGTCTCTTACACTTCACTCGAGATACTAGAGAAGCCGGTGTGGGTAAATACAAAGGTCACAAAAAAGAGAAAAATCCACAAAGACCAAAGCCGAATAAAGGAAATATAGGATAAAATTCATGATCCCATCCTTGAAAAGAACCCTAAGACTCTTAGGGAGGCGGTTTGCGAAAGCAAGAAGAAGACTAGTGACCTAGACTCTTTGGCGCATAAGTTTTGGTTCAGTGAGCTTCCACAGTATATGGTCTCATTTGTGCACTACTGCTTAGAACTAGTCAACGAAGCCATCAAGCATTTCAACCCGACTACCAACACCATCGAGGGTCGAGAACTAAGAGTTAACATTTGCAAGGAGGCTATTTGGGACATGCTATGAATCCTATAACGATTCTCCAAAGTGGAAAAGATGCAATCATTCACTCCAACAAGGGGAGAGAAAATATGGAAAATGAGAGATATGGCTCTAGATTTTATAACAAAGAGACTCAAAGGCCCAAGGATGATTAGAGAAAAATACCAATTCTGGTGGCACATAAAGATTTCCCTGCAGACATGAAGGACGCCTTCTCAATGATGGCATTTTTCTATGAACTGGACACCGACGGGTATGCTCAAGAATTTCAACTAGCATTGGGGTTCCAATTGCGTAGACAACATTTCTTTTCTAGTACGAATTTGTAGAATTCCTCATCAAGGAGATGTTGAGGCAGATAGAGGAATACAAAACACAGTAGAGGTTCAAGTTTCCTTCTTTCCTCGCCCATATGTTTTTGCATCAAAATCCTGACTTCTTCAAAAAAAATATGGGATTGGCCATATTTGATGAAAACAAGAGGAGAACACCAGTTTCTGTATGGACTCCTCTCCTCTCTGCAACCTATGATTATTATGCATTTTTGGATTATTTATTGACTCTGATTCTGCAAGATTTGAGGGAGGATGGTGGTATTTTATGGCTTACCTCAAACCAAATAGATTATATGTAGAATTTCATTCTGAAATGTGACTGGTTTTTGGGAGAAGATTTCAAATTCATTCGAATGTGTAGCTTCATCAAGGAACCATTCCAGCTTTCAGCATGTCTCATAGATTGGGTGATGGCCCTCAAATTTTTTTGGCAGGTATCAATTATTGACTTCACTTTTTACGGAGGAAAAGACAAGAAAAGAGGATTTTTCACCTACCCGCTGAGCTTTAAATCGGTGGTTATGGCCAAGAAGTAGACTCATGAACTACACAAAGAAGAACTAGCTCATCTGGGGTTGGTATGGATTTGCAAAAATTAGAACTACAACCCCAACAATGACTTACCGAATGAATATGTCAAGGTGCGTACAACCCCCGACCTTACTGGAGAAGCAGAGGAATCCTCTAGAGGATGTGGATGACTTGATGGTGGACCTACCTCATATTCCAACTTAGGGTAGTCAACCTTCATTGCTCAGGTTTTACTTCCATTCAAGGAAATATGATAAAATAAAATTGATTGGGGCTACTCTTCGCAATAATTTGGTAAGAAATTTCAACTAGAGCGAAGAAAATATCAAGGATTTCTAGATTTATCGACAAAAAATCCAACGCATTGATGCCCCTTATGATAGCATAGAGATGGATGATAGGTTCGATAAATTATGGAATGATGAGCATCTTTACTCCGATGCGAGTGATGAGGAATATTTCGACCCAAAGGAGACCAAAACACATACTGAGGAAGGAAGGGAGAAGGAAATGGAAGTTTAGACGGGCCCGACATAGCAAGTTGAGAAGGCGATGAAGCAACTTTTATAGGTTTCTTCAAATGTGTTGGTGAATATATTGTGTGTGAGGGCTTCTCTAGCTCACACCTAGACCGCGAAAAGATCTAGAACAACCTCGCAGCAATAGTTAGAGGCTATAGACATGGAGGATTCACCACCCATCAAATGGTAGCACACCAAAGAATCTTCTAGAGAGTGTTCGCAAGAGCTAGAGGTAGTCCAAGAGCCCACAACGAGCTAGGGATTGTAGTCATTTCCACCATAGATATCTTTTGTTCCCTCTTCTCTTTCTTCATAATCTTTAGTGACTCTTGTTGTGTTCAAGGCACCCTCCACTTTGACAATCAGTCCATCCTTCTCCGCTTTTTCTACAATGGTCACGAGAGGTTTCACATAGTTCTCCTAGGTAGCACCATTTTCCTTTAACCCCTCATGGACCTTTCCACCTTTTGCCTCAGCCCAGTCCACATCCGCTAGCACTTCACATTTCACCTCCGTGGTCGCCATTGGTGCCCCTCCTACTACAACTGAGACTACCCCGACTCAGTATACTGAGTTGATGGAATCTACCATGGCTCTACTTTAGCCATTGCTTCCCTTAAGTCCTCTCATTGGTTCACAAATTAGGCTTTGTCATATCCGTCCTTTCTCCTTGCAAATGGTCAATCTCCTAAGAAAGAAGTCACCCGAAACCACTACCCTCTCATTCCATTTTTCCCTTCCTCTAGGTGCACCTTTTGTAGGTGGACTCATCTAGTCGTCGACAAAAAATTTGTCAGAGGGCGATAAAAAAAAGTAGGCATGAGCTATCAAGGTTCAAAAATAATGAGCCAAGGATACTAAAAGGCCGACGGAGCCAAAGGTACAAACTATTTTCAATGAGGCCTAGCAATCACTTCATTTTGCGACCATGTACTTGATTGTCATCAAACCGCAAGGAGAAATGCAACCTAATGATTACAATATGTATGCCATGGGACTCAATTTGACCATAGCCCAGTCACAAGAAAAAGTTGTGCTCGTGGAGGAGACACAGCAGGTGGTGACCACCTACTTCCTCAAGTCTAGTCGCTAGCTGAAGAAGAGAGAAGAAGAGATGAGAATTATCAAAGAGAGGGTCGATTCCTATTGGCGAAGGAAAAAGTGAGGGATGCTCAATTTGAGCACCTATCACATCAAGCAGAGGTGGAGTGCTAAATTTTGAGAGGAACTTGTGAAGTTCCAATCTTATGATCCCAACCTAGTCATCAAGCTACAATGAAAGAATCAAGAATATCATAAGCATTTGGCACGAATGGAGCAAGAAATGCAATGAAAAAATGAGGAGCTTGATTGTCGATGTGCTCAATTAGAGCAGTAGATGTAGTAGAAAGATGTAGAGTTTGAGGCCTAACGGACTCAACTGAAGAATGAGGTCCAAGAAATGAATTCTTCCCTTGAGAAGGAAGCAACAAACAAGGAACGGGCTTAAGCAAACTAGCGGTAGAGTCTTGAGCCCTACAAGGACAACTTTCGGCCACAAACAAAAATATTATGGAGCTCACACAAGAGGTTGATTAAAAGGATGCAGAGATCGGTGCTATAAAGAATCTTCCTCAACCCCTGCCACCTAGTCAGACCTCCTTCAAGTAGCTCAGGGGCTATATATTTCATACTGGGAAAAGGTTAAGCCTTCTGCCTGACTCTCCAGCCAACCCTCCAATTCATGGTAGAGGCGACAAGTTTAGGTAGGGAGGTTCGTGGAACAATCGAGCATTTCCCATAATTCATCGCAGAGAGAGTCCCTAAGGCCAAAAGGTTGTTGGATAAGCTATAAATGGTCCCAAATGAAGTCTTAGCAAATACAAGGATTGTAGACCAAAAGGTTGTTGCTAAAACAAAAAATTTCATACATTGCCACGCAGCCATCCACCACACTAGCGAGTGTGGTGCCACATTGGACCGAACCATGAATAGCATGTAGGCAAGGTTCTCCCACCTAATTCAGATGGGCTTACCATCCCCATTTCTTCTAAATGAATCGGTGGCCAAAACTTAGTAGATTGCAGTGAATATTGAAGAGAAGTAGCAAGATGCATCCACTTTTCAAAGCTTCATTTATCCCCTTACTGCAAAGGATATTGAGGGCATCACCCATTTGATAACGTGGATTCTTTTCCAACTCGAGTCCTAGGTCGATACATCTACAACACTACCATACAAATAAATGATCGATCTACATGAAGTGCAAGAAAATTTTTGTGACATACCAACACCATCTAAAGCCAACTAGTTGCCTCAATAGATCGCTCTCTCCAAGATCTGATCGTGTCGCCCAATGGATAAGGCTCTAGTCTACGAACTAGAATTTTGGGTTCATCGTTCCATAGGTGGGACGCCCCTGGTAATCGCCAAAAGCTATGAACATAAATTTCCCCAAGCTCCCTTCGAGTGGTTTTTATTTTTCCTAAGTTTTTGCCCGCACCCCATATGTTGAACCTCATTCAGCTCCTTTTGCAAAGGCTTCATCTGAATGTTGCCATGTGTCTTCTAAGTACTCTTTGAAGGGATTTCCTCCTTTTCTCTTCTAAATGGATTCACCATGCTTCCACATGTCGGTGATTCACACCCTTTTTGCTTGCTTCCATTCGCTTTCCTATTGGGCTACATTCGAGTGCCACATATCATCGATCCACATTCACTTTTGGCAGACCCAACTGACAACATTGTTTGTGAAGGATGCCTCCACATGTCTTCACCATGCAGGTTTTGATCGCAAGGAGGTAGGAACGAACATTAGGCCTCGACCTATTGCCACATGTCTCTTTTGAGGACTTCATTGCGAAGAGGTAGGGAACAAGCAACGAGCCCCACCGAGCTTGCCACATACCCTAACTACCTTCATGGGTGGTGACACATGTTTGTTGGAGATTTGTTGCTTCTATGTTGGGACCACTACCATCATTTGCATGGGATACATCTGGTTTGTAAACAACCTCATTCATGCTCAAATATTTTTTGTTACAACATCCAAGAGAAATCATTTCTCTAGGCAACATTTTTCATGATTCAAATCTTTTCTATTATCGGCCCGCCAGGCGATGGGATTTCTACCTATAAATACTACTTCTTCTTTTGAAGAAAGGGTTTGAAACTTGCAGGAAAATTTATGGAAAGACATCAAGCTTCTTATATTGTTTTAGATAATCGTATAAGATTCACGGATTGTGCCATTGTTTGGACTTTCTATTTCTTGACTATTTGATTAAGCTTTATACTGTTCCATTATTGTATTGAGTAATTTGTTCAAAGACTTCTATAATTTCAATATAATTTTTTTGATTAAGACCATGTCTTCGACTCTTCTTTTTAGTAAATGTATACAAGTTATTTTATGTCATTGATTGAGCTATTCAAGTTTCCATTTTGATTTTTGTTATTCTGGGACATAGCAAATTGTTGAATGGCCCTTAAATCATATCTAACAGATAGGTTTATCGTGCTCATATCTACTTCTTGGTGCATCACCTTAGATTAGATTTCATTTTACATTCATTTCCTTCTACCCTTTTCAACCCCCCAATTACAAAAGAATTCATCTTCTTTAAAAACCCGGAGGTCACTCAGTTTAGCACAATAGGTCCCCCCTTTAATTGAGTTTCCCATAAAGGTCGTTACCTTGCCAATTTTTGGCATCAACAAGTTTCTTAACACATGTGGTTCTATGTGTAGGAAAATAATCATAGTGGTTCTTACCAAGGAAAACCTCAAAAAACATCATCTGCTCAAGAAACCTTAGGTAGTCTTGTCACAAATTCCTAATTTCTCATATATTGTAGATAATTGTAATTGATGTGACTAAAAATTTAATTTCAAATATTACTCATTGATTCAACATGTGTTATGAAAGATGAACCTATTGAACTGTCAAAGACATCAAGTATATATAACCAAGAACCATAATCAACACCCTTAATAGCCACAATAATATCAAGATCATGAATCTCTTGAATAACCACATCATGTGGGGAAAACTTAGATTTCCTACCTATCCCTAAGTGATAATTTTGATACAATAAAATTAGTTTAGTTGTGTTAGAATCAAACATGATCTGATTCCATGTTAGAATTGGCTATGGATGCCAAGATCTATGGACCAAATAGAAAGCACAAAGAAGAGAGAAAATAATATGACAAGAATAAACTGTATTCTATGTCAATGATATGATTCAATGTGTGTACAAATGTAGTAGAGACCCCTTGGTTATATATCCAAGGTGAGAACATAAGAGTGCATAAGATTATGACAAGTGTCGTAATCTTATGACATGAGACAACAATGAAAAGCTATCACTCCACCTAAAGTGGAAAGGTGATAATGTGATAACCACCACAAATAGTGGATCTACCACAAAAGGTGGAACCCTAATCACATGATATGTCTATGAAAGGTGGAGGTGATAGAGTGATAACATGATAAGTCCACCAAAGGTGGAAATTCTCCAACAACTCCTATGTGGTCCCTAAGTAAACTTAACTAAGGTGTAATTATGACCTAGGACAAGGTACAAAACATTTAATTACACCAACACCCCCCCTTAAGTGCAACTTAGGGAGAATGTACACAAATGCAAACAATGCAAGATGGGTCCCGGCAACTAGGCCATGTTAGGTACCCATGTACAAATGCAATGCAATCTCTCACAAATGGAGAAAAGGAGAAAACCTAGTGGGACAAAACTCCTCCCCAAAAGAGAGATGAAATACAATATAGAAATGCTCTCAGTGATGCATGAGAAGGTAAAAACCCCATGTGAGGAAAAAGAACCCCCCATAAGAGAGAAGTAGAAGAGAGACAAGGCAGCCCCCCCTCAATGTTGAGTCTCCTGCAATAATGGTAGAAGCTCGACATTGAATGTTGAAGATGATCCAATCTTGCCGAACAACGTTCCTCCCCTTAGGAAGAAACAAAACCAAGGATGTATGCAGGATGTATGATGTCTCTGAAGCATGCTCAAGTGTCTCCATGGTGATGCTGAAAGCTGACACACTCCAAACAGGCCTTCTAGGGCACACTGCTGAAGAGTACAATCCAACATCTAGTAGAGAAGAATGTAGAACATGATCCAAAGAGAAAGATATCCCCTCTAAAGAAAAAGAAGCCTCCTCCAAATGTTGTCCAAAACTATCCACACTCACGTCAAACTGCAAAGAATGATCATGTAGAGAATGAATAAGAAGGTCAAAGTGTACCCTCTCAACAACTGAAGAAGGAGCATCTTCATCAAAGAGAAGATGAATGTCATCAATGGTGTCCCCCAAATCTGCAAGATGAGACTCCACAAACAAGTCTGAAATACCTGTCAAGAAGCCATCCAAAGTAGCCATATCTGGAAGAAAATGTATGTCCTACTGCACTGAATCACAAGGAACCCAAACTATGGAATCACAAGCATCATCAACTACAACAGTAGATGGAGGAGATGAAATGCATGGCTCAAGTACTGGATCTAATGTGAGAATTCCCAAGTTCAAGTAGCCAAATGTCTCCTCATGGTTCACATTAGAAGTGTGATCAACAACTGAAGGAACAATGTCACCATCAGAAGCAAAATCTGCAAAGGTATACAACCGAGATGAATGATCAACCACCCCAGTAGCAATGATCTCTCTACTCTCCAAGTCTCGAATGATTACTGAATCAGGTGTGAACTCCACAGTTCTCCCATTTCCACCATGTGTAATCTGATATATGGAAAGAAGATTGTTCGTCAAATGAGGAACACACAAAACATCCTGAAAAGAGTTGTCCCCAAAACTAATAGATCCCTTCCCATGTACACTCATGTATGTATTGTTTCCCATCAAGATAGGAGACATAGAACAAGGCTGAAATGAAGAGAATATAGACTGCGAAGATGCCATATGATGTGATGCTCCTGAATCTAGAAGCCATCTACCTGATCCTCGACTTGAATAAGCACAAAGAGCTTGTCCTTTACTACTTGATGTAGATGCCAAATGAACTTTTAACTTAGACTATTTTGAAGAAGAAGAAGAAGAAGATTCAGACATTCTAGAAGGCAAATCAATTTGATTCCTTTTGAGAAGATTTTTCAACTCATCAATATCCTTCTTATAACAATAGTGTTCTTCATGTCCATCCTTCTTGCAATATGCACAAAAAGACCTCTTCTTCTTAGATGATTCTTCTTTTGAATGAGTGGATTTTGATTCTTTATGTGGCTTGTTCTTTTTCATCTTTTGCTTCTTATCAAGATTGCCTGATTCTTTCTGTACCTTTGACTCACTAGAAACCAATGCATGTGGCTTGGAAGACTTGATTAGACCCATGTTCATTAACTTAGCTTCCTCTTGGATTAGGAGATTTGCAAAGTCATCAAACTTAGGATCAACATATGATGCTCCCATAGAAAGTCGATGGGTATGAAAGCCAGAAAAAAATACTGAATACTCAGGACCAAGCTTGGATAACACATTCAAAAGCAATTGTAAATCCTCTTTTTCAATACTGCATTCTTTCAACTGTGTTCTTAATTGCTTTATTTTGGAGATGTAGTCTTGGATGTGGTCAAAAATTTTAGGATCAAGATTCATCAAATCATTATCAATCTGATATCCCCTAATCTTATCTGTTTTACCATACAAGTTTTCAAAAGTCTCCCATACTTCTTTAGCTGTTGTACATGAATCAATATGAAATTGTAAATCAAATGAGACTAGTGAACATATGCATCCAAGTGTTTTCTCACGATTAATCTCCCATCTTGCCAATTCATTAGCATCAGTAGGTTGAGAAACGGTTTCCTTTAGATAGCCTATTAGACCTTTTCCCAAGAGATAGTTCCATACTGATTTTCTCCATGTAGCATAATTATGTGGAGTTAGGAGTTCAATTTGAGATTTACCCATTGCAAGAACACAAACCAAGCAAAAGAATGCAACCAATCACTGCAAGATTACCCCCCCAAATCACTCAATCATGAAGCCCCCCAAGAAATATCCAATTTGGCACTTTATACTTAGTGCATTTACAATGTCCACTGCCAAAAACAGCGAGGTGGACTTTGATCTTGGTACATGCAGATGCCAAAATAGGCCACAAACTCACAGTGTAAAAATTATAGTAGATGAGATAAATCTGATCACACCACTAGAAAGTACAGGAAAAATCATGCACTTTCACCCAAAAATGTTACCGTAGGAGCAAGTTATGGGCTCCCGAAGTGCCCAAAATGAGGATGAAGCAGCAACACCTGTGAGAATCTGCAATTTCTGGAAAAACCAAAATCCAAAACCAAAAACTTGATTGCACCACTGCGAAGAGCGTGAAAAATTAGCCCAAATCAAAAAAAATTGCTTGAAAAAAGGAGCCAAATTGAGCAAGATATGAGCCTCTGAAGTTGAACTGCAAAAATCAAAAGCTCATCCGTGAGGGGGCCAAAAATTTGAAAAGAATGCTGACGTAATTGCTGACGTCAGAAAAACCTGATGTTAAATTTGACAGCCGAGTGCCGGTTGCACCTGCAGAGAGTCTTAAATTTGACAGGTATGTAGGCGTCGCCAGTCAACAGAATCTTGACAGAGAATATGCTTTTCAGGGAATATTCGCTCCGGAGAAATTCTTGCCGCCGGGTTTGAAGATGGCCACCAGATTTTTGATTTCGACCGCGGCCGTGACCGATTGATCTGCCGGAGTTTTGACTGCTCGCTCACCGCCAGTGGCGGATGAATGGGGCCGTGGATGGTGGAGGGGCCACGTGGCATTGGCGGGCGACGAGTACCTGGTACCTGCTCTGCGTAGTGTACCAGGCTGCAGAAAATTTCTTTTTGATTTTTATAAATAAAAAAAATGAATACAATTTTGTGAAATGAAATTTTCATAAAAAAGTTTCCAAAGTTTTCTGAAAATTTTATATATATATTTTTTTGAAAATAAATTGTACCGTCATGTAATTATGACGCTTGGGGGGCCATACGGCTCTTCGGGTAAAAAATTTTTGCCTCACCAAATGATTTGCTCCGATTTGGATGAATGGACAGTTGATCTTAGGGTTTTTGACCCTTCTGGATGCGATGGCAAGGTCGGATTTGACCCAAGATGCTCCAAAAATGCAGCTACCTTCTGGATCTGGCAACCACAATGCAGCTTCAAACCCTCTTAGATTTGGCCTCGTATGTCCGATTTGGATGAAACAAAAGGCAAAATCGACTTTCTCGAATCTTCTGGAATGCAATGGTGAGATCAGATTTGCTCCAGCAAGCTCTGATATAAACCTGCAATAAAAAGCCAAAAATGGAACCTCCCCAAATCTGGTACCTCTCTTCAGAAAAAGACTCTCCAATGGCACCCAACCCGCTCTGATACCATGTTAGAATCAAACATGATCTGATACCATGTTAGAATTGGCTATGGATGCCAAGATCTATGGACCAAATAGAAAGCACAAAGAAGAGAGAAAATAATATGACAAGAATAAACTGTATTCTATGTCAATGATATGATTCAATGTGTGTACAAATGTAGTAGAGACCCCTTGGTTATATATCCAAGGTGAGAACATAGGAGTGCATAAGATTATGACAAGTGTCGTAATCTTATGACATGAGACAACAATGAAAAGCTATCACTCCACCTAAAGTGGAAAGGTGATAATGTGATAACCACCACAAATAGTGGATCTACCACAAAAGGTGGAACCCTAATCACATGATATGTCCATGAAAGGTGGAGGTGATAGAGTGATAACATGATAAGTCCACCAAAGGTGGAAATTCTCCAACAACTCCTATGTGGTCCCTAAGTAAACTTAACTAAGGTGTAATTATGACCTAGGACAAGGTACAAAATATTTAATTACACCAACAAGTTGAAATATTAATAACAACAAGAACATATTGAAGACAACCACCCTCAAGTAGAGTAGCACATGAGCACAAAATTGGAAGTTGTGTAGAACCACCAACTACAATCTATGAAGTTCTACGACCTAAAAGAGATGTGACAAAATACTAGGAATGTGTCATGCAATAGGAATCTCCAAAGTCAAGTATACAACTAGTTGTTGAAGAAGAAGCCCATATAGAAAGAGAATGGGCATTGCCTATATAGGTGGAAGAAAACTTAGAGGATAAAATGTTATGTCGTTGCACGGCTTCCTCTAAAGCCTCTAATCGTTTCCAACATCAAATGACTAGATGTCCCTCTCTACCATAAAAGCTACAAGGTTATCCTAATTTCTTCTTTGTCTTGGAGGAAGACTCGCCAGACTTAGAATATTTATCGTGCTTAGGAGAGGATTCAGTTTTATGTTCTAACTTTTGATTTTTCTTGGAGCAGCTCTGACTACTTGATGAAATATATTTCTTAAGATTTTGTTTCTTATTTTATCTTCCCTTAGACAACTATGCTACTAATGCTAGTTTTTTTGAATTGGAAAGAGCATCCAAATAAACCAACTTAGCATATTCCTATCTCAAACAATCAAAGAAAAAAACAAAGGAAGGTATAGTAAAAGCATCACCCAATGCATCCATAGTAGAGTAAATGTGGAATAGAAGACCTAAAATATCCCTCAAATCTTAGATAGTATCAATAAAATTCATTCTTTGTTAGTTTTATTATTTCTACAACCTTGAAATAGTGACCTAAGTTCCGACAGATAATCATTAATGGAGGAGAAATAATAAGGTATCAATACAGTCAATTTAGCCTCAATTTGAAATCCTTGAAACTCATTAATAGTATCAAAAGTATATTTGTATTTTTCCCACATATAACTAGGAGTGGTTCAATAATTAATGTGAAATAACATGTAGTGAAATTAGTCTCATAGCCTCATCCATATTTTTCTCATTATAAAATGTCCTAAACTAACGAATCAATTTTGGTTGAGTTTCATCTAATGTGGACCATAAAACCTTAGAAAAAAGAATTTTGGTTATCTAACCTTTCCAAGTATGGTAATTATGTGGCATAAGACATTTAATTAAAGAGGATTCCACCTTTGTGTTTGATTTTTTCAAAGTGACTATATGTTTGGTTTTAATATTTTTTAATTTTATCAATTTCGAATGATACAAATTTACCCTCTCCCACAACAATAAAAACTAAACCCTTATGCAATTTTGAGAATAAAAAAGAGAAATAAAAAAACACTTTAATTTTGATATCTGGGCACCTAGTTAAAATTTTGGAGAAAAAAGTTGTAGGTATATGTAGAGCGCCAAATCAGCTTTTCAATGCCTATTCATTTGCAAAAAATGGACTTTGAATGCTCAAGTCATTACCTTAGAAGCACAGATAATTAGCTCTAACTTCGACGACCTATAAAAATCACTAGTAGAAAAAAATGGAAGAAAGACTAGGACCACTAGAAATTTCTCATAATCACCTTTCCAACACTACATGGTGTGTAAAAATATTAAAAACTAGGAAAAATTGGTATAGATACAATTTCATTAGATCTTTTTCGGTGTTTTTTCTTGTAATGGTCTCTCCACATATATCTTGTGCTCAACTTGTGGTATTTTTGATTTTATATTTATGTTGAATTTGAAAGCACAAAGTATCATCTTTGGTAATCTTTGTTTCAGATTTGCAAACACATAGAAAATATAATATTGCAGTTTATTGGAGAGATTGAGATCAGGCTCTACATGTGGGGTAGGGTTTTGAGTTTTTTGTGTACTTTGGTATTTCATTTTTTATCTAGTTTTATGTCATAATGCATTCATTATGGGATCTTTCATTTAAAATGGTCACAACCAGCTTCAACCCAATAGTTGTTGCTAGTGTTGATGGTTTCGCATCTGTGCACAATGGCTCCTCCAAACAAGTGTCCCCAAAAAATTGTGCCAAAAGTATTCCACAAGGTATGCCTTCTAAGACTCTCATGGATGTGGTTTTACCCACCTCAAAATTTTATTCTACATGTCAATGGTTAGAACAACACACTCTTATAGGTTATTTTGTTGGGAGCTTCCCCCCTAAAAGCATGTTATGAGATTGGGTTTCCAATTCATGGGGCCCTCATGAGATTCATCTCGACAGGGTCCAAAACCTCACCAAAGTGTTTTTTTTTTTTTCTTTTGTTGAAGTTAACCATGTTTAGGTTATTTTCCAATATGAACCATGGTATGTTTGGTCATCTCTATTATTTTTTCATCCTTGGTCTTGAGACTTTTTCCTCTCTGATGATAAGAAAAAATGTGTTCCCATCAAGCTTACATTTTTGGGTCTTCCTTTACCTTATTGGCATTTTCTCCTATTTATTACTTCTCTTGGGAAGCTCATTTGTGTGGAGCTAGAAAATTTTTATCATGCTTAACCCTACAAAAAATTCTATGTCAAAGTGGATTTATCTCATGATCTCAAAGACACTTTGTATATTCAGATTAGAGGCATATATTGGTTGTGTTGAGGGTCAAGACCCCTCTGAAGGCTCCTCACCCTTAGTGAGTTTATGATACTTCTAAAATAGAAGAGAAATGCACCACAATGGCTCAAAAGGGGAATTTTTTCCCACATAACAATGAGTCAAGAAAGCCCTCAGAGCCTACTTCTTTGCAAGCGCAAAATACAAATTCAAACCCTTCTTTGAAGGAGAAAGATAGCACCACATCATTTGACTCTGAGGTTCCTGTTCAATCAAAAATTGTATGAAGATCTCAATCAGATTTGGTTCTCTTCTCAGTCATAGATTTTGTACCACTCTCGCATCCCTTTTGGGCATATGGAGGTTTTATCATAGAATCTAGCAGCACTCGATTCACAGATAACCCCCCTACGAAACTAGTTTGTTTCCTACGACCGTGTGTTTCAAGCACATAAAATGAGACAAACTTGTTTTATGAGGTCTCTAATCTTACCTAGTCCGATTAGGTGACGATAGGCTCGACTTTTGAGTTTAAATTTTTGACTCCTTTCAAACCCAGGACTTAGTCATTTTCCCTTCTTGGTGCTCAGGCGGTGATTTTCACTGTCGTTGCACCTTCGTCATACTCTAACTATTTTTGGTGCTCGGGCGATGTTTTTCACCACCGTCGCACCTAATAAAAATTTAACTCTTGGTGCTCAAGCGGTGAAAATCACCACCATTGCACCTAAAGTTTTATTGACTCTTTGGTGCTTGAACGGTGATTTTCACCACCCGAACACCTATTTTCCAGTTGAAGTCGAGTTAGATTGCTGCATTCAATGCCCTCAATTTAAGTTGAGTTTTAGGTTATTAACTCAAACATGAGTTATTTTCACATATTCGCTAAAAGACTCCTCTCCACACTTTGCTCCCGTGCTATCACAATTTTCCTCCCTTGAGATCGAACCTTGGTTTTACCTCTAGTGCGCGGTTTTCATAGTGATCTTCACCATAGTTATCACACCATTGAGGTATGTTCACGTTTTTTTTTCCTTTCAGTTGTCAGTTTTCTTTACTTAAATTTGAATGCTTTCCATTTCTCGTCGGTCTTAGGCATTTTTCTTTCATCGTTTCTATCTCTTAGTCTTTTCCTGTCTTTTTTCCTCGTGTCATTTCATTTCTCTTTGCTTCTCCCCTCGTGTCTGTCCTTTTCTTATAAATAAGATCCTATCATTTTTTTCCTCACAAACTTTGCAAAAGTCATGGCAAAGGATCTCTCCACCTTCACACATGTCACCTCTTTGTTTTTCACACATCGGTGTATAGGCGAGGTTTTTCACGATGTCGCACAAAAGTGCTAAGTCACACACTCGTGCGGTGATTTTCACCACCATAACACCCACTCACAGAAATACCCAAGTGTCTAGGCAATGAAAGTGACCGCAATGACACCCAACAACCTTGACATGTTGGTGCTCGAGCAGTGATTTTCACTACCTCGACACTAGCATTGCCAAGCCCCGAACTCAAAGTCTCAGACTTTGGTGCTCAAGCGGTGATTTTCACCACCTCGACACCAAACCAAAAATATCACTTTGGTGCTCAAGCGGTGAATTTCACCACCCGAGCACCAAAATCTGCATTTTTTCTCTAAACACGTTGAAAAGTGTTTTCTCTTCATTTTTGCTTCCACGCTCATTTTCGCACCTCATTTTCTGCACCATACGGCCAAAAAATAGTGACTCCATATCACCTATTCATTTCATGTTTCCCCATATGACATGTATTTCCTGACAAACATTGAATCCACCATTCTTGCAGTTAATTTCCAAAGTTCCATCAAAATATCCTCAGAGATAAGAAATACATCAGTCTCTGCTCCCCTAAATGTCAGTTGAAATGCCACCACCATCTCCTAAAGCAAAGGGTAAGATGAAGTATAAGTACCAGGGAATTTTCCCTCTGACCGTGGTGTTTTCCAAGGTGGATGAGATCAAAGATACCGAGATCAATAATCAAGATCCAGCAGATTTCATGAAGAGGATCCAATAGAGGCCATGGGATGAGAATCTAAAGGCCATTGTACATAGCAATCTTCATATGGTATCTACTTTGCCAACTTCAGCTCATCACACAGAGTTCGTACTTCAGGTTGTTGCTCACTATATCCAAGAAGATAGAATTGTGAGAGATTATGCAAGGCAGGTTGTAATGAGGCTTGACGGTGAATTCTTTGATATAGTCTTCAAACTTCCACAAATGGAACAGTACACTCCCAAAACAATACAGAAGGCTCAAGAGATATTTGAAAATGATTTAGTCAAGGCCAAGACATTGATCAACTCACAATGGTTGAAGACTACCCGACATGCTATTTCTAGGTGGCCTAAGGGGCTCCCTAGGAGTGACTTCAAAGAAGATGTGAGAGACATGATTACCTTGTTAAGCAGAGTTAAGGGCTTGCCTGAATCCTCTCATTTTCAAGATTGGATGTATGAATACATCAAAATCATCAGAAGGAGGAAAGTACACATTGATTGGGGAACACGGATCAGTGACAAAATCCATGAGCAGCTGATCAAGGTGCCCACCACCTTGAAATTTTATATGACTTCTTTCTTGGTGTACGCAATAGCAGTAATCAGACAGTTTCTAGGTTTATCTACCAAAGGTAATAGACATTCTACCCCTATCTATGATTACTATTACCAATTGAACCTGAGGGAAAGCTTCCACCACTTTAGGAGAGTCACAGATTATTTCTTTGCTCCTTTGTTTTTCACTTTTGACCCGACTCTGGAAAAGAAGAAAATATCAGATGAAGCTTACAAGGTGGTCAGCAAGGTTGGATGTGTTTTTCTACAATTCCCAACCTTTACTTACATAAGGGTGGGTTGTTTCATGGGATGTCCTTATATGCTTCCCAGGTACCCATCAGATAAATGGATCCTTATGGAGTTGTGCAGGCAATCAATTTCAATGCACAAAGAACGACAAAGGAATCATAAGCCAAGTTTTAAGCTTCCATTAACCATTGGCAGATACACAATCAGAAGTGTTTAGAAGACCAAAAATGTTTCAGTAGAGATGCACATAATGACTATCAAGATCTATAGGTACAGGCGTGACTTTCACTTCAAAGATGTAAAGAAGAAACTCAAGAAAGCTCACAGCCATGTTTACCATTTTGAAGACATATGGGAAAAATGTAGAGATGAGGAGGATGTACGTAAAATGGATTTTGGTAGGTTAATAGTTGAACAAATCAGGGCCCTCCATATAGCTGATTTTCCTGAAGATTTCATAGGTCTAGGAGACATCTGCAATTCTGCCTATTATCAGGATAATATTGCTGGGAAGCCTTTGCCTCTAGTACAATGGTCCAAAAAAGAATTTACTTACATGAGGGAAAGGTTAGCCCCTATCCTACACAACATAGCAAAATGGCTTCACAAGCATGGCCATCAGATGAAAGCCTTCAAGATAGATTTTGAAGGTGAGCTTCCCAAAGAAAAACCCAGTCCACGGCAAGAATCTCGTGTCAAAGACAAACAAGCCACGATTGCCTCTTCATCCCAAAAAGGGCCAAGCATCAAGTTCACTATGGGGAAAAATACTCCACAGACCACTGAAATACGAGAAACAAGGGCTACCACATCTCGTGCAGAAGAGAAGGAGCTTGTTTCTGAGGAATTATGTTCATATGAGGAAGGAGGAGATACAGATTTTGAATCTGAAGAATCAGATGATGAAGACTCTAAAGAAACCGAAAAAAATGAAGAAGAGGTGGAGGAATACCAAGAGGATGAGTAGATTTTTTCCCCTCCTCAGAATGAAACCAAAGAGACCCCAGTATCTTCACCTCCTCACACTCCTTCCTCCCATTCCTTCTTCTCCTCTTCCTACCATAGTTATAGTTGTAGAAGATGTTTCTTCCCCACCAATAGTATCAACTGTGTCGATTTATTCCACACTTGATCGAACAGAAAATTTTAATGTTCTATCTAGTTCGCTAGTTTCTCTCCCCAGTTTGTCATCTTCATATTTTGGCATTTCTTCGGAGGCTAAATTTAATAGATTCATGAATGAATCTTTTTAGATTCAGCTTGGCGTACAGACAATTGGGCCCATAATTAACACAACGGTTCCCATAGTTACAATCTCATCTATTCCTCAAGGAGCCCCTGTAGCTCAGGAATTAGCAGTAACAGGATATATATATACTTCTTATCTCCCTCCTTGGTTGGTGTCATAGGTTCCTAAGTGCAAGAAGCAGATGATTTCCCCTGATGAGCTGGACCTGGAAGAAATTCCTCCCCCCAAGATCGAGGAAAAGAAAAAGGCTAAGGTGTTGTCAAGACTCCATGTTGATAAAGCTGGCCAAAAGTTTGTTGAGGTAGGTTTTCCTTCACAACCAGAGGGCGATGTAAGTATGGAGGATTATACTATGTAGAGGATACAACTTGGGAAGGTAACCAATGAAAGTGCTAAAGCAGATGCCCAAGTAGTATTAGATGCCCTTGCAGGAAGGCTTGGCAAGATGGAGCAGGCTAAGAATCTATACAAGGAGAAGGCTAAATGCTATGCAAACATCTTAAGAAACATAGTGGGATCTTCAATGGGTGATACCCAATCTATGACCTTGGTGAATGTCAAAGAACTAGCTATACAAAAGGCAAAGAAGCTTGCAGCCAAGGGTAAATTCTTCAATGAGTTCATTGAAGAAATCATAGATCATGGGACACAAGTCATCACCACCGCAAGTGAGAAGAAAATTCAAATAGCCCAACAAAAAACTAAGCTTAATAAAGAGGAAGGATCACTTGTGAAAGAGCTACATGAGATGGAAAGGGCTTTATCATCGTGGCTGAAAATGAAAGAATCCAAGATCAGAAAATTGGTAAAGAATGGAGTAATACCCGACAAGGAGAAAAATGTCGAGGTGAAAGAATCACTCAAACATAAAATCCAGGTATTAAATTTTTTGACTGATGACATTCAATAGGTATAGGAGGATGTAGAAGGTTATCAGGTTCTTCTGGTAAATGGAATGGAAGAGTTTCTAGGTGATCTCCTTGATGATGAGCACACCTTTCTTCCTCTCAGCGAGATTATTCAAGTGTATAAAGAGGCCTTCATGAAGCTAGTGGATGATAAAGTTTTTTCCAAGAACACCATCATTGTGTGTGATCTACGGCTTTCACTTGATTGTTTCAAGGCTCATCTTCAAAGATGTAAAAAGGTTTCCTCGTCTGCTAAGAAGATGATTACCAAAATACACACGCTGGTGGATTATATAGTCGGGCTAGATGAAACTTTCCTACAAGAGATAGAAAAAAAATATGAAGACTTTCACGCCCAGTGCAAAGAACAATAGTCTTCTTTTGGTCTCCAGTGTTCACCAGTTTTGGTGTCCCCTACTTTGCACATTGTAAATAGTTTTTGACATCTTAAATGTCCTTTTGTAAAATGTAATTGCACCAAAAATATGAGGTGCGATTACGTAGAAATAAATTACACTCAGTTAGATTAGGGTTTCCTATGTTTATTCATCTGATTTCCTAATTTTTCTCTTCCCTCTTTTCTATAAATAAGATTGATTTTTTTTGTAATAAGGACCTTTTGATATTTTGTAACGAAGTGTTGCTCCTTTGAAACAAGCATTGAGACTTTGTGTTCAATATTGTGAATCTAGATCTAATCAATAAAGAAGAGGATTGCATACTAGACTTTGTGTTCGAATCGATTGTGTTATGTTTTGATTATATCGGTGGTGACTAGTGTATGAGATCTAAAGGGCTTCAAGTGGTTTATGAAAACTTTGTGTTACATTTATTGTTTGAATTTTTTTATGTTTGAAGGTTTTGGTTGAAGGATCTACAAGACTTTGTGCTTGTAATCATTCATGCGGTTCGAGGAATTTTTGTATCTAAGAAGATTTTGTGCTTCTAATACAACAAACGATACTTCTATAGGATTCAACATTGAAAAGGCTACGGAATGACTTTGTGCCTTTGTGAGCCTTCCCTTATCCTTTTTCTTTTAGTTATTATAAATAATACTTGGTATTTCTACGTTGTGCTTTGACAAGATAGAAATATCGGCATTACTGTTGTTATTTAGGTTTAAGTTATCAAATCTAAAGCTTTTCATCGTGAAGCATTGTAAACATCTTCTCTGAAAAAAGAGAGAAGTATGAATGTAACACACCCCCCCCATTTCATGAGTACAGTGTACATTTTGTAAGTATTCCTTTAAGTTTACTATAGCTTCTAATTAGCAGTAAGAAGGGCGCGTCCCCTTTCTGAGAGGAGAGATTATATCTCACATAGTTGTGGCTGAAGTCTAGATGGCGTAATCTATTGTAAACTTGATTACACTATTTTCACCCAACAGTTTTTTGGTGACTCCATTGGGGAGAGAATCATGCAATCCGAGCCTCATGCTTTTTATTGAAGTGAATATGCTTTCCAGTTTCTTATTGTATCTTGTAATTTTTTCTCTATAAATCTTCATCTTTTTCAGATCTACATTCTCGCGGACCGAAGCTATACACAAAGTTTGAGGGCTCAAGGAGTTATAGATCCCCTATTTGAGGAGTTACTGTAACATAACTTTCCTTTTACTCCTTCACGAATGAGGTCACCATTGCAACGTGCTACGAGTTTCCCTCCACGGAAAGAAAGATTTGCTTTCCCACATGTTTGATCTGTCTACAACAGACATCCAACTCAAGCATCTATTGTGCAACCAATAATGGCCGCACCACCTACTGGACCATGGGGAAACGCCTTTGGTCCCCTTCATTTGGGTGCACCACTGCATGATCTCCCACATGTTTCAAGGAAACATCTCCCAAAATTCACCGATGATGGCAAGCAACACCCTGATGAACACATCATTTCCTTCTACATTGTTTGTGGCATTTTAGCCATCGAACACGAAGACATTTCTGTGAGGCTCTTCATTGAATCCCTCCAAGGGGTTGTTTCCGAATGGTATTACACTCTTACCAGCGCTTCAATCACTAGCTGGCTACTCTCCAAACCAAGTTTGAGGAGAGATTCAAGCCTATTGAAGATGCGCATGCTTTGGTAGCACAACTAACAAAAATGCGGAAGGAGGCTCATGAACCTATGAGAGAATTTTTGGCAAAATTCAACGAGTTGGTGAGACGGATCCCGCAAGATGCTAAACCTATGGATCACAACTTGAAGTTCTTTTTCATCAATACCTAGTTACCCAAGGTAAGTTTCTTCCTACGTAGGGAAACTCTTACTAATGTTGAAGCAACACAAAAATTAGCTGCAAGCCTTGAAGATGACATGATCTTAGCCGGAGAGATCAGAACCAACAGTAGCTCCAACACCAACAAAATGATACAAGCATGAGGATCTTTAGCATCCAATGCCATCACCTCTAGCACCAATTCCAACTTCACTGATCCTATGGTGCAACGGTTGGAAAATGAGCTCCTCGCTTTGAAGAAGCAAGTGGCCAAGAATAATACAAATTACAAGGACGTCCCCAGAAGGAAATTCCCCAATTATGCTGGGAACAAAACTCAAAATCATCTTCTAGCACCACAAGGTAGGCTCACCCTTGAAGCTCCACCTACCAATGCTACTGCGGGATATTATGAAACTAAACAAGAAGATTATACTCAGCTAGATTATCTTGAAGAAAAAAATTTTGATCTCTTCCAAGAGGAAGAAACAGAATTAGCTGGCGACTCCAAGATCAACTACTTGCAGATAACAGATGAAGAGGAACCAGAGGACTTGGTGGTAGACACTTACGTTGTCTTTATGCAGCATTAACAAAACCAACTTGACAAAGTTCAATTTGTTGCCCCACCTAAAAAGGAAAAGCCACTAGTCATGATTGCCAAAAGAGGATCTCCCCTCCCTTGGCAACCTAAAAAAGCAGTAAATCCACAAGCCAGTGTGCCACGTTCCTCAACTCCAACTCCCGCTGTACCCAAAGCTAATCACCCAGTTCCAAAGACCCATGTGCCTTTCATTAAACTGATTAGTGAAGTCACTACATCTATTTTACAAAATTATTTCCAAGCCTTTGACATTATCAACCATGCAAAAAGAACGAAGGTTCAAATGTCTGAGGTAGAATACCTCAAAGCTAATCTTGACCAATTTGGCAGGCTTGTCCAATTCGTTAAGGATCAAGGAATTACTCCAACTCGGGATTCACCCCCCAAGGTCCTAGTTACTCCTAAAACAAAGGTACCTTAGAATAATTTGGTATCCAATCCCCCAATTGCTTCTAGACGCATTGATCCATTCTTTATCTCTTTGCTAGTAAATGGTTTCAAACTAAGTAATTGTGTCATAGACTCTGGTGCATCCGACAACGTGATGCCCGCCAAAGTAGCCACTACCTTGGGTCTAGAAATGACCAAGACTTTTAGTCGTTGCTTTTCTAGGGTAAATAAACAAGTGCCCTTGATCAGTCAAATCAAAGATACACAATATGCATTTGTCACATATCCCGATAAAAAGATCAAAATGATAGTCCTAGTGGCTGATGTACCAGCATCGTACGAAATTCTTCTCGGGCGGAATTTCTGCAAGGATGTTGGGGGAGAATTAAGTATGGATATGTCTGAAGCCAGAATACCAATAAAGGGCATAATGCAAAAGCTTATTGCTAAGAAAGAAGCCAAATTCTCCATAACCCAATCAGATGACCCAAAAGCCTAGATCCTATTTGAATCTTCAAGGATGGGGACTTATTATCTTCAAACGCAAGAGGTTGGTGAATCTTCAATGGAAATTGAGTTGGAGAGTGTTGAATCTCTTTCTTTGACAAACGACTCATCACCAGACGATTCATCGACATCAGATCCTGAAACTCTGTCGAAAGACAAGTTTTCAAATTTTGATATTGTTAGCCTCTGCGATCCAAATGGCATTTGGTTGTTAGAGTTTGATGGTAGTTGTTCTTCAACCGGTTCCAGAGCTGGAATTGTTTTCATTTATCCTAATGGAAAGATCTTCCCTTTTTCTTTCAAGCTACAGTTTGATAATACCAACAACACCACAGAATATGAAGCCTTGTTGTTGGGAATGCAAGTAGCGTGTAAGAAAGGTATTAAAAACCTTCATGTACAAGGTGATGCAGAGTTAATAGTATGTTAGGTAAGAAACTTGTACCAAACAAAAAATGATAGGCTTAGGCATTATCGCAATCTTGTTTGGGATTGCATTGAAGAATTTGATGTTTTTGATATTTTTGCGGTACCAATGGAATACAATGGCCGGGCAGATTCTTTGGCAGTGTCAGCCATGCTTCTCATCCCACACAAGGATTTTCAAGGTTCTACCTACACTATCGAGTTGGTTTTCCATCCAAGTGTACCCGATAATTCAGAGAACTGACAGATCTTCAACAACGATCATCAGATAGTCACCTTCTTCGAAAAGGCTGAGAATTTCAATGAATTGTACTTTGAAGGATGTGATTCTCCTTCGCAAGAATCTGTGTCTAGCATAGATCTAGTTTTCGGTGAAGAATTCCAACAACTTAAGGGGGAAAAAATCCCTAAGGGGTTGGTATCTCTGGAAAGGCTCTTTGACAAACATGACCGTTATGTCAAACAACAGCTCACCAACTCTAACTCATCCAATGAGGTTGAGCAATACAATTTGGGAACTGAAGCTAATCCCAAGATGGTAAACATTAGCAAATTTTGCACCGTAGAAGAAAGGATCTAGTTCACTAGACTGTTACAAGAATATATGGATGTTCTGGCATATTCATATGAAGATCTCAAATATTTCTGACCAAAGAAAGTACAACATGATATCCCACTGAAGGTTGGAGCTTTGCCTTTCAAACAACAGAAAAGGCAGTACAACCCAAAGATCTCTAGAACCATCCTTGCAGAAGTCCAAAAGATGTTGAATGCATGGATAATCTTCCCAATTCACCATTCGACATGGATAGAAAATATCATCCCTGTGCCCGAGAAAAATGGTGAGATCTGCATATGTGTTGATTTTAGAAATCTCAACCAGTTGTCACTTAAAGACAATTACCCTCTCCTTGCCATGGATCAAGTCTTGCAGAATGTGACTGGATCTGAGATGCTCTCCATGCTGGACGGTTTCTCTGGTTACAATCAAATTGAGGTTACCACAGATGATCAACACAAGACCACTTTCATGACACCATGGGGTACCTTTGCATACCACCGAATGCCCTTTGGCTTGATAAATTTTGGCATTACTTTCCAACATGCTATGGACCTAGCTTTCCATGACATGATGGGAAATTTCATTGTGGTGTATCTTGATGACCTCATAGTGTATTCCAAAAGGCGTCACAAGCACTATAATCATCTGAGACAAATCTTGGAGAGATGTTGTCAGCATGGCATTTCCCTCAACCCAAAAAAAGTTAATTTTGGGGGTTATAGAGGGAAAACTACTCGGCCATATAGTCTCCACCAAAGGAATTAAGATTGACTCAAAAAGAGTTAATGGCATCAGAACCCTCTCCTTGCCATCAAGCAAGAAGGCAGTTCACTCATTCTTCAGTAAGGTAAATTTCCTACGAAGGTTCCTCCCGAACTTTGCGAAAAAAACTCATCATATTGTAGACATGATGAAAGGTAATACCACCTTCCACTAGACTATGGAAGGGAAAGCTACATTTGACAACATCAAGGAGGTGATCGCTCATGCTCCTATATTGGTTTGTCCTAATTTCACCAAAGATTTTATAATGTATAGTTATGCTTTCGAGCATACACTTTCAACCATTTTGGTAAAAGAAAACCATGAAGGTTTTGAATCACCCATTGCATTCATGAGTTGCCCCCTCAAGAACTATGAGTTGAAGTATTCTCAGATGGAAAAACACGCCTTTTTCATGGTCAAGGTTGTTAAGATTTTTTGGTTTTACATCTTGAATAGTCACATCAAGGTCTTGGTTCTGGATACAACTGTTAAGTCAATTCTAACACAGTAGGAATTTGGGACAAAAAGAGACAACTGGGTTGCCAAGATTCAAAAGTACGATCTGGAGATTAAACCCACCAAATTGATATGGGGACATGGTTTGTGTCAACTCATTGCTGAGAACAACCCCGATGAAGAATTTTTAGAGGACAAAGAATTTTCAAATGCTAAAGAAAATTCCAATGAACTACCACTCATGTTGTTTGTCAGCACCACTGATGAGTGGTTTTCTAATATCACTCATTTTCTCACTTACAATGAATGCCCCAACAACTTGACATCCAAAGAGAAATGGATTGTCAACTTAAAATTGGCCAATTTTGTCTTATGGGACAATGGCTTGTATAAATGCGCCATTGATGGTACCTTTCTACGGTGTGTAGACAAGGAACAACAAGAAAAAAGTTTCAATCATACCAAGACTTGGCATGTGGAGGACATTTTTTTGCACCGCTCATTGCTCACAAAATTTTGAGAGAGAAATACTATTGGCCTACGCTCTTCCAAGACGCATAATCCTAGGTATGTAAGTGCGAGTTATGTCAACAATTTGTTGGCAGACCCAAACTGGTGGCTTTACCACTAAAGCCTGTGGTAATTGAAGAACCTTTCCAACAATGGGGAATCGACTTCATAGGTTTAGTTAATCCATCTTCAAGTGTTGGACATGTTTATGTTCTGACTACTACCGACTATTTCACCAAGTGGGTAGAGGCAATTCCCACTAAGCGTGCAACTTCTGAAGTAGTGTTCAAATTCTTGAAAGAGAATATCATTTCTAGGTTTGGCGTGCTAAACAAAATCGTTGCTGACAATGCTTCTTCCTTTTCATCAAATGAGATCACCGAGTTTTGTTTTGAACATGGCATAACCTTGTCACATTCTTCTAATTATTACCCATAGGGTAACGATAAAGCTGAATAGAGCAACAAAAATCTACTGACTATCATCTGAAAGCTAGTAGAGGAAAATCAACATCTTTGGCATAAAGCTTTGTATGATGCCTTGTAGGCAGATAGGATCACTCCCAAGCGGGAAATTGGCATGTCTCCTTTTCAACTCTTGTACGGGTTAAATTCTGAATTACCCATAACTCTAGAATTTCCAGCCCTCGGGTTGGCAAAGGCTATCGAAGATGAGACCTTTGAAAATTTTGCTGACAAACGCATAATGTATCTCTCCAAACTGGAAGAGAAGCGTGTCCAAGTTTTGCTGATCGCATTTTTGAACACCAGCAACAAGTAAAGAAACTATTTGACAAGAAAGCTAAATCCATGGACTTTCAAATTGGTGACCTCGTTCTCCTATGGGACAAATGGAGAGAGTCAAAAGGTATGCATGGGAAGTTTGATTCACTGTGGACTGGACCCTTGCTGGTTCACCAACTGTGCGATGAAAATAGTTTCTTGTTAGCATACAAAGATGGAACGCCGTTCGCTCTTCCTCATAATGGAAAGCACCTCAAAAACTTTGTGTGTTAAAATAGTGAGTGTTCCAAAGGTAAGTATTTTTATTCTTATTTTTAGTCCTTTGCATCTTTTTGTTTTGTTTTGTCATTGTTGCCTGACTCCAAGCCCAATCGATGAATAAAGGCACTTGAATTCTGGAGGTTCTTCTCTTTTCACTCATTTGAAATAACAACTGAAGAAAGATCCCCAGCATGAGCCAGGTGTCATCACAGAATCTAGCAGCGCTCGATTCAAAGATAACCCCCCTACGAAACTAGTTTGTTTCCTAGGACCATGCGTTTCAAGCACGTAAAACAAGAAAAACTTGTTTTACGAGGTCTCTAATCTTAGCTAGTCTGGGTAGGTGATGATAGGCTCAACTTTCGAGTTTAAATTTTTGACTCCTTTCAAACCTAGGAGTTAGTCATTTTCCCTTCTTGGTGCTCAGGCAGTGATTTTCACCGCCATTGCACCTTCGTCATAATCTAACTATTTTTGGTGCTCGGGTGGTGTTTTTCACTACCGTTGCACCTAATGAAAATTTAACTCTCGGTGCTCAAGCGGTGAAAATCACCACCATTGCACCTAAAGTTTTATTGACTCTTTGGTGCTCGAGCGGTGATTTTCACCACTCGAACACCTATTTTCCAATTGAAGTTGAGTTACATCGCCACATTCAATGCCCTCGATTTAAGTTGAGTTTTAGGTTATTAACTCAAACATGAGTTATTTTCCCATATTCGCTAAAAGATTCCTCTCCACACTTTGTTCCCGCGCTATCACAAGTTGCCTCCCTTGAGATCAAACCTTGTTTTCTACCTCCAGTGCACATTTTTCACAATGATCTTTGTCATAGTTATCACACCATTGAGGTATGTTCAAATTTTTCTTTCCTTTTAGTTGTCAGTTTTCTTTATTTAAATTTGAATACTTTCCATTTCTCGTCGGTCTTAGGCATTTTTCATTCATCATTTTTGTCTCTTAGTCTTTTCCTTTATTTTTTCCTCGCATCATTTCGTTTCTCTTTGCTTTTCCCCTCGTGTCTGTCCTTTTCTTCTAAATAAGATCCTGTCGTTTTTTTCCTCACAAACTTTGCAAAAGTCATGGCAAAGGATCTCTCTGCCTTCACACAAACCACCTCTTTATTTTTCACGCATCAGTGTATAGGCGAGGTTTTTCACAATGTCGCACAAAAGTGCTAAGTCATGCACTGGTGTCTTGGCAGTGATTTTCACCGCCATGACACCCACTCACAAAAATACCCAAGTGTCTGGGCAGTGAAAATCACCGCCATGACACCCAACAACCTTGACATGTTGGTGCTCGAGCAGTGATTTTCACCACCTTGACACCAAACCACAAATATCACTTTGGTGCTCGAGTGGTGAATTTCACTACCCAAGCACCAAAATTTGCAATTTTTCTCTAAACACTTTGAAATGTGTTTTCTCTTAATTTCTGCTTCCACGCTCATTTTCGCACCTCGTTTTCTGCAATATACAACCAAAACACAGTGACTCCATATCACCTATTCATTTCGTGTTTCCCTATATGACATGTATTTCCTTACAAAAATTGAATCCACCATTCTTGCAGTTAATTTCCAAAGTTCCATCAAAAGATCCTCAGAGATAAGAAATACATTAGTCTTTGCTCCCCTAAATGTCAGCTGAAACGCCACCACCATCTCCTATAGCAAAGGGTAAGATGAAGTATAAGTACTAGGGAATTTTCCCTCCAACCATGGTGTTTTCCAAGGTGGATGAGATCAAAGATACCGAGATCAGTCATCAAGATCTAGCAGATTTCATGAAGAGGATCCAACAGAGGCCATGGGATGAGAATCTAAAGGCCACTATACATAGCAATCTTCATATGGTATCTACTTTCCCAACTTCAGCTCATCACACGGAGTTCGTACTTCAGGTTGCTGCTCACTATATCCAAGAAGATAGAACTACGAGAGATTCTGCAAGGCGGGTTGTAATGAGGCTTGATGGTGAATTCTTTGATATAGTCTTCAAACTTCCACAAATGGAACAGTACACTCCCATCATGATACAGAAGGCTCAAGAGATATTTGACAATGATTCAGTCAAGGCCAAAACATTGATCAACTCACAATGGTTGAAGACTCCCCAACATGTTTCTAGGTGGCCTAAGGGGCTCCCCAGGAATGACTTCAAAGAATATGTGAGAGACATGATTATCTCCTTAAGCAAAATTAAGGCCTTGCCTAAATCCTCTCATTTTCAAGATTGGATGTATGAATAAATCCGGATCATTAGAAGGAGGAAAGTACACATTGATTGGGGAACACAAATCAGTGAAGAAATCCATGAGCAGCTGATCAAGGTGCCCACCACCTTGAAATTTGATATGACTTCTTTCTTGGTGTATGCAGCAGCAGTAATGAGGCAGTTTCCAAGTTTATCTACCAAAGGTAATAGACATTCTACCCCTATCTATGATTACTATTACCAATTGAACCTGAGGGAAAGCTTCCACCACTTCAGGGGAGTCACAGATGCTTTCGTTGCTCCTTTGTTGTTCACTTTTGACCCGACTCTGGAGAAGAAGAAAATATCAAATGAAGCTTACAAGGTGGTCAGCAAGGTTGGATGTGTTTTTCTACAATTCCCAACCTTTACTTATATAAGGGTGGGTTGTTTCACGGGATGTCCTTATATACTTCCCAGGTACCCATTAGATAAATGGATCCTTGTGGAGTTGTGCAGGTAATCAATTGCAGTGCACAAAGAATGAAAAAGCAATCATAATCCAGGTTTTAAGTTTCCATTAACCATTGGAAGATACACGATCAAAAGTGTGTAGAAGGCCAAGAATGTTTTAGTAGAGATGCACATAATGACTATCAAGACCTATAGGTACAGGCGTGACTTTCAC
>CM021101.1:828916665-828971980 GCA_007115665.2 Sequoiadendron giganteum | reverse complement strand
ACATGATTGTCCACTCCTCCCAAGATTGCTTGCCCTCAAGCAATCCCACAATATTCCCATTTGTATCACAAACTTGAGGGAGTTGCACCTTTTCACTTCAATAGTCACAACTCTTTATTATTGCATTTGGATACTTATAATAATTCAGTTTTAGATAAGTTAATTTGTTAGTGCCTCATAGCCCCCATAAGCATTTTGATAGACAACATTAATGCTTTCATAGTTTAAGCATAAAGTAAAGATAATGGTGAGCTCCACATGAATCATAAATTAAAGTAGAAAATCAAGTAGCTCAAGCAAGCAGGCAAATAGCTCAAGCAAGCAAGTGGGTAGCTCAAGCACACAAGCTAGTAGCTCAAGCAAGCATGTAGCCAACTCAAACACACAAGCAAGTAGCTCAAGCACACAAGCAAGTAGCTCAAGCACACAAACAACCAACTCAAGTAGATAAGCAAGTAGCTCAAGCACACAAGCAACCGACTCAAGTAGACAAGCAAGTAGCTCAAGCATGCAAGCAACCAACTCAAGCACACAACTAAATAGCTCAAGCATGTAACCAAGTAGCTCAAGCACACAACCACGTAGCTCAAGCAAACAACCAACCAACTTAAGCAACTTGATAGACAACATTTTTAACATTTCATAGTTTTTAAGAATAAAACAATCATGAACACAATTACGAGTTCCACCATACATCACAAATACATAGTGACTAGCTCCAACATTCATCACATGTTCAATGGCTAACTAGCCCATCACAATGGTTGACAGACACATGTCCATAATGCATCCCATATAGAAAGAATATCGATGCATTGTGCACTACACTGTGGGTTATATCCTTTCCTCTGGTCTTCTACACCATTGGACAAATGGGAAGATAATATGGTGCATCCCATACTGCATTGTGGGTTCGTCCTCAATCCCACAAGGCTAAGTATACTGTTTGACAATTGGGAAGGGGATTTGGTGCATCCCATACTATGCCGCGGGTCCATCCACCATCCCAAGGTCACCCAATATACAAATGAGCACACAATATACACTTGAAGTCACAAAGTATATGCAAGGTATACACATAGTTGCATAAATACATGTAAGTCACAAAGTATACATGTGGAAGGCATACACATGCATTATTGGCTTACTTAAGAAAGTCGAATAGTTAAGTCTAATTTAATGGTGGTTAAAGTGGGAATGTCCCACAAGATGATAGGAGCATGCTCCGATACCACTGTATTGTTCCCTGTCCTACTTTACCCTAGAATTCACTTATTGATTAGGGTTTTGGGTTTCTTTGTCGATTGGGTACCCTTCAATGTTGTATTACTAGTTGAGCCCTGCATTCACCACATGAACAATATTTCCACACATACACATATCTATTAGCATTATCATCATGGTATCCATTTATAGATTCATCACAAACACAACTATTATGAACTAGGAGGAGTAACATGGATGGATCCACCCGAAACCATTTACCAAGCCTAAGAGGTTGTGCCACAACTCTCCCTGCTAGTGACTTGTACCTACTTTCTCCACCCATGCCACAACCTCAGAAGACACTTCGCCTATTGGTGGAAGCAGTGAAATCCACAAATGGTCTAAGCACTACCACCCCTCCATGGCACATACCTTTCTTTGTATTTTTCCTCCCTTCCCCTTTGCAATTGATTTGACTCCTTTATATATATTCCCATGTCCTAAAGGGTGCATCCTTTGGGATAGACACCTCCTATCGAAGGGACATGTCTTTTATTTAAACTAACTACCGTTTGATTATTTATCACTTACTTCTTTTAATAGATGCTTTCCTTAATAAATTAAATCTTCCTTTTATTAACCGCTGCCTGAGTCATGGATATATTGCTGCATAGTATAATCGCTGCTCCCTATAATATTAATCATTGGCTGTTGTTTATTGTTATTTTAATAATTGTATTCCCTTTCAATATATATTATTTTATATTTCATATTAATAATATTATTGTTATCATAGAATCTAGCAGCGCTTGATTCACGAATAACCCCCCTACGAAACTAGTCCACTTCCTAGGACCATGTGTTTCAAGCACGTAAAACAAGACAAATTTGTTTTACGAGGTCTCTAATCTTACCTAGTCTAGGTAGGTGACGATAGGCTCGAGTTTAAGTTTGACTCCTTTCAAACCCAGGAGTTAAGTCATTTTTCCTTTTTGGTGCTCAAGCGGTGATTTTCACCACCGTTGCACCTTTTTCATACTCTGTTTTTGGTGCTCGAGTGGTGATTTTCACCGCCATTGCACCTAGTCTAAGTTTAACTCTTGGTGCTCGGGTGGTGAAAATCACCGCTGTTGCACCTAAACTTTTATAACACATTGGTGCTCGAGCGGTGATTTTCACTGCCCGAGCACCTATTTGCTAGTTAAGTCGAGTTCGTCTGCTGCATTCAATGCCTGCGATTTAAGTTACTTTTTATGTTATTAACTCAAACATGAGTTATTTTCACATGTTTTCTTTTAAACTCCTCTCCACACTTCGTTCCCATGCTATCACAAGTCACTTCCCTTGAGCTCGAATCTTGTTTTCGACCTCCAACACGCGGTTTTCACTATAATCTTTCCCTGGTTATCACACCATTGAGGTATGTTCTTCGCATTTTACTTTCCTTTCTGTTTGTTAGTTTTCTTTATTTAAATTTGTCGTGCTTTCCATTTCCCATTGGTTTAAGGTGTTATTCTTTCACCTTTTCTCTCAATTAATCTTTTCTTTCTTTTTGCTTCTACCATCACGTTGGTTCGTTTCTCCTTAGCTAAATCCCTTCGTTTTTACCTCGCAACCCTAGCAAATGTCATGGCAAAGGATTTCTCCGCCCTCACACGTCGCCATTTTTTTTTTCATGCATTGGTGTTTAGGCAATGATTTTTACCGCCGTCGCATAAAAGTGCCAAGTCTTGACTGGTGTCTTGGCGGTGATTTTAACCGCCATGACACCCACTCACATAAATACCCAAATGTCTGGGCGGTGAAAATCACTGCCATGACACCCAACAACTTTGACATGTCAGTGCTCGAGAGGCGATTTTCACCGCCTCGACACTAGCATTGCCAAGCCCTGAACTTCTCCAAGTCACACTTCGATGCTCAAGCGGTGATTTTCATCGCCTCGACTCCAAACGAAAAATATCACTTCGGTGCTCGGGCGGTGATTTTCACCACCCGAGCAGCAAAATCTGCATTCTTTCTCTAACACCTTGAAATGTATCTTTTCTTCACTTTCGCTTCCACGCTCATTTTCACACCTCGTTTTCCGCACCATACGGCCAAAATACAGCGACTTCATATTGCCTGTTCATTTCACGTTTCCCCGTATGACATGTATTTCCTGACAAACATTGAATCCACCATTCTTGCAGTTAATTTCCAAAGTTCCATCAAAAGGTCCTTGGAGATAAGAATTACATCAGTCTCTACTCCCCTAAATGTCAACTGAAACGCCACCACCATCTCCTAAAGTAAGGGGTAAGATGAAGTATAATTACAAGGGCGTTTTCCCTCCGACTGTGGTGTTGTCCAAGGTGGATGAGCTCAAAGATACTAGGATCGGTCATCAAGATCTGGCAGATTTCATGAAGAGGATCCAACAGAGGCCATGGGATGAGAATCTGAAGACCATTGTACATAGCAATCTTCATATGGTATCTACTTTCCCAACTTCAGCTCATCACACAGAGTTCATACTTCAAGTTGCTGCTCACTATATCCAAGAAGACAAAATTGTGAGAGATTTTGCAGGTCAGGTTGTAATGAGGCTTGACGGTGAATTCTTTGATATAGTCTTCAAAGTTCCACAAATGGAACAGTACACTCCCATGATGATCCAGAAGGCTCAAGAGATATTTGACAATGATTCAGTCAAGGCCAAGACATTGATCAACTCACAATAGTTGAAGACTCCCCGACATGTTGTTTCTAGGTGGCCTAAGGGACTCCCCAGGAGTGACTTCAAAGAATATGTGAGAGACATGATTACCTTGTTAAGCAGAGTTAAGGGCTTGCTTGAATCCTCTCATTTTCAAGATTGGATGTATGAATACATTCGGATCATCAGAAGGAGGAAAGTACACATTGATTGGGGAACACAGATCAGTGACGAAATCCACGAGCAGCTGATTAAGGTACCCACCACTTTGAAATTTTATATGACTTCTTTCCTGGTATATGCGACCGCACTAATGAGACAGTTTCCAGGTTTATCTACCAAAGGTAATAGACATTCTACCTCGATCTATGATTACTATTACCAATTGAACCTAAGGGAAAGCTTCCACCACTTTAGGAGAGTCACAAATGCTTTCTTTGCTCCTTTGTTGTTCACTTTTGACCCGACTCTGGAGAGAATATCAGATGAAGCTTACAAGGCAATTAGCAAGGTTGGATGTGTTTTTCTACAATTCCCAACCTTTACTTATATACGGGTAGTTTGTTTCACAGGATGTCCTTACATGCTTCCCAGGTACCCCTCAGACAAATGGATTCTTATGGAGTTGTCCACGCAATTGATTTCAGTGCACAAAGAACGACAAAGGAATCATAAGCTAGGTTTTAAGTTTCCATTAACCATTGGTAGATACACGATCAAAAGTGTGCAGAAGGCCAAGAATGTTTCAGCAGAGATGCACATAATGACTATCAAGACCTACAGGTGTAGGCGTGACTTTGACTTTAGAGATGTAAAGAAGAAACTCAAGAAAGGTCACAACCATGTTTACCATTTTGAAGACATATGGGCAGAATGTAGAGATGAGGAGGATGTACGTAAAATGGATTTCTGCAGGTTAACAGTTGAACAAATCAGGGCCCTCCATATAGCTGATTTGCCTGAAGATTTCACAGATCCAGGAGACATCCTCAATTTTGCCTATGATGAGGATAATATCGTCGGGAAGCCTTTGCCTCCAGTACAATGGTCCAAAAAAGAATGTACTTACATGAGGGAAAGGCTAGCCCCTATCCTACACAACATTGCAGAATCATTTCACAAGCATGGCCATTAGATGAAAGCCTTCAAGACAGATTCTGAAGGTGAGTTTCCCAAAGAAAAACCCAGTCCATGGCTAGAATCCCATGCCAAAGACAAACAGGCCGCCATTCCCTCTTCATCCCGAAAAGGGCCAAGGATCAAGTTCACTGTGGGGAAGAATACATCACAAACTACCGAAATAAGAGAAACAAGGGCTACCACATCTCGTGCACAAGAGAAGGAGCTTGTTTCCGAGGAATTATCTTAAGATGAGGAAGGAGGAGATACAAAGTTTGAATCTGAAGTATCCGATGATGAAGACTCTGGAGAAACCGAATTAAATGAAGAAGAAGAGCAATCTCATGAAGAGGTTGAGGAATACCAAGAGGATGAGCAGATTTTGTCCCCTCTTCAGAATGAAACTGAAGAGATCCAAGTATCTTCACCAGATCCTGTCTGCCTTCCTCACACTCCTTCAATTCCTAAATCTCCTGTTCCTCCCATTCCTTCTTCTCCTCTTCCTACCATAGTTACATGAGTAGAAGATGTTTCTTCCCTACCAGTAGTATCAACTGTGTCGGTTTCTTCTGTAATTGACCGAACAGAAAATATCAATGATCTATCTAGTTCGCCAGTTTCTATCCCCAGTTTGTCATCTCCATCTTTTGACATTTCTTCGGAGGCTGAATTTAATAGATTCATGAATGAATCTTTGCAGAGTTAGTTCGACGTGCAAACAACTGGGCCCATGATGACAACAACGACACCCATAATTACTATCTCAGCTATTCCTCAAGGAGCCCCTGTAGCTCAAGAATTAGCGGTAACAAGAGATATATATACTTCTTCCCTCCCTCCTTGGTTGGTGTCGCAGGTTCCTAAGCGCAAGAAGCAGATGATCTGCCCCGATGAGCTGGACCTGGAAGAAATACCTCCCCCTCAAGATCAAGGAAAAGAAAAAGGCTAAGGTGCTATCAAGACTCCATGTTGATAAAGCTGGCCAGAAGTTTGTTGAGGTAGGTTTTCCTTCACAACCAGAGGGTGATGTGAGTATGGAAGATTATACTATACAAAGGATACAACTTGGTAAGGTAACCAATGAAAGCGCTAAAGCAGATGCCCAAGTAGTATTAGATGCCCTTGCAGGAAGGCTTGACAAGATGAAGCAAGCCAAGAACCTATACAAGGAGAAGGCTGAACTTTATGCAAACATCTTGAGAAACATAGCGGGATCTTCAATGGGTGATACCCAATCTATGACCTTGGTGAATGTTGAAGAACCAGTTGTACAGAAGGTAGAGAAGCTTGTAGCCAATGGTAAAATATTGAATGAGTTCATTGAAGAGATCATAGATCATGGGACACAAGTCATCACCACCGTAAGTGAAAAGAAAATGCAAATAGCTCAACTACAAACTAAGCTTAATAAAGAAGAAGAATCACTTGTGAAAGAGCTACATGAAATGGAAAGGGCCTTATCATCATGGCTAAAAATGAAAGAATCCAAGATTAGCAAACTGGTGAAGGATGGAGTTATACCTGACAAGGATAAATATGTGGAAGTGAAAGAATCGCTCAAACATAAAATCCAGGTATTAAAGTTTTTGGCTGATGACATTCACCAGGTACAAGAAGATGTAGAAGGTTACTGGGTTCTTCTGATAAATGGAATGGAAGAGTTACCGGGTGATCTCCTTGATGATGAACACACCTTTCTTCCTCTCAACGAGATAATTCAAGTGTATAAAGAGGCCTTCATGAAGCTGGTGGATGATAAAGATTTTTCCAAAAACACCATGCACATTGTGTGTGATCTACGACTTTCACTTGATTGTTCCAAGGCTCATCTTCAAAGGTGTAAAAAGGTTTCCTCATCTGCTAAGAAGATGATTACCAAAATACACATGCTGGTGGATTATACAGTTTGGCCAGATGAAAGTTTTCTACAGGAGACTGCAAAGAAATATGAAGACTTCCGCGTCCAATGCAAAGAACAATAGTCTTCTTTTTGTCTCGAGTGTTCATCAATTTTGGTGTCCCCTACTTTGCATATTGTAAATAGTTTTTGACATCTTAAATGTCTTTTTGTAAAATGTAATTGCACCGAAAATATGAGGTGCGATTACGTAGAAATAAATTACACTCAGTTAGATTAGGGTTTCCTATTTTTACTCATCTGATTCCCTAATTTTGCTCTTCCCTCTTTTCTATAAATAAGAGGGATTTCTTTTGTAATAGTTACCTTTTGATATTTTGCAACGAAGTGCTGCTCCTTTGAAACAAGCATTGAAACTTTGTGTTCAATATTGCGAATCTAGATCTAATCAATAAAGAAGAGGATTGCATACTAGACTTTGTGTTGGAATCGATTGTCTTATGTTTTGATTATATCGGTAGTGATTAGTGTATGAGATTGAAAGGGCTTCAAGTGGTTTATGTAAACTTTGTGTTACATTTATCGTTTGGATTTGTTTATGTTTGAAGGTTTTTGTTGAAGGATCTACAAGACTTTGTGCTTGTAATCATTCATGCGGTTCGAGGAATTGCTGTATCTAAGAAGACTTTGTGCTTCTAATACAACAAACAATACTTCTACATGATTCAACATTGAAAAGGCTACGGAACGACTTTGTGCCTTCGTGAGCTTTCCCTTTTCCTTTTTTCCTTTGTTATTATAAATCATACCTGGTATTTCTACGCTGTGCTTTGACAAGATAGAAATATCGGCATTACTGTTGTTGTTAAGTTTAAGTTATCAGATCTAGAGCTTTTCATCGTGAAGCATTGTAAACATCTTCTCTGAAAAAAGAGAGAAGTATGAATGTAACACACCCCCCCCATTTCATGAGTACAGTGTACATTTTGTAAGTATTCCTTTAAGTTTACTATAGCTTCTAATTAGCAGTAAGAAGGGCGCCTCCCCTTTCTGAGAGGAGAGATTATATCTCACATAGTTGTGGCTGAAGTCTAGATGGCGTAATCTATTGAAAAGTTGATTACACTATTTTCACCCAACAGTTTTTTGGTGACTCCATTGGGGAGAGAATCACCAATCCGAGCCTCATGCTTTTGATTGAAGTGAATATGCTTTCCAGTTTCTTATTGTATCTTGTAATTTTTTCTCTATAAATCTTCATCTTTTTCAGATCTACATTCTCGCGGACCGAAGCTATACACAAAGTTTGAGGGCTCAAGGAGTTATAGATCCCCTATTTGAGGAGTTACTGTAACATAACTTTCCTTTTACTCCTTCACGAATGAGGTCACCATTGCAACGTGCTACGAGTTTCCCTCCACGGAAAGAAAGATTTGCTTTCCCACATGTTTGATCTGTCTACAACAGACATCCAACTCAAGCATCTATTGTGCAACCAATAATGGCCGCACCACCTACTGGACCATGGGGAAACGCCTTTGGTCCCCTTCATTTGGGTGCACCACTGCATGATCTCCCACATGTTTCAAGGAAACATCTCCCAAAATTCACCGATGATGGCAAGCAACACCCTGATGAACACATCATTTCCTTCTACATTGTTTGTGGCATTTTAGCCATCGAACACGAAGACATTTCTGTGAGGCTCTTCATTGAATCCCTCCAAGGGGTTGTTTCCGAATGGTATTACACTCTTACCAGCGCTTCAATCACTAGCTGGCTACTCTCCAAACCAAGTTTGAGGAGAGATTCAAGCCTATTGAAGATGCGCATGCTTTGGTAGCACAACTAACAAAAATGCGGAAGGAGGCTCATGAACCTATGAGAGAATTTTTGGCAAAATTCAACGAGTTGGTGAGACGGATCCCGCAAGATGCTAAACCTATGGATCACAACTTGAAGTTCTTTTTCATCAATACCTAGTTACCCAAGGTAAGTTTCTTCCTACGTAGGGAAACTCTTACTAATGTTGAAGCAACACAAAAATTAGCTGCAAGCCTTGAAGATGACATGATCTTAGCCGGAGAGATCAGAACCAACAGTAGCTCCAACACCAACAAAATGATACAAGCATGAGGATCTTTAGCATCCAATGCCATCACCTCTAGCACCAATTCCAACTTCACTGATCCTATGGTGCAACGGTTGGAAAATGAGCTCCTCGCTTTGAAGAAGCAAGTGGCCAAGAATAATACAAATTACAAGGACGTCCCCAGAAGGAAATTCCCCAATTATGCTGGGAACAAAACTCAAAATCATCTTCTAGCACCACAAGGTAGGCTCACCCTTGAAGCTCCACCTACCAATGCTACTGCGGGATATTATGAAACTAAACAAGAAGATTATACTCAGCTAGATTATCTTGAAGAAAAAAATTTTGATCTCTTCCAAGAGGAAGAAACAGAATTAGCTGGCGACTCCAAGATCAACTACTTGCAGATAACAGATGAAGAGGAACCAGAGGACTTGGTGGTAGACACTTACGTTGTCTTTATGCAGCATTAACAAAACCAACTTGACAAAGTTCAATTTGTTGCCCCACCTAAAAAGGAAAAGCCACTAGTCATGATTGCCAAAAGAGGATCTCCCCTCCCTTGGCAACCTAAAAAAGCAGTAAATCCACAAGCCAGTGTGCCACGTTCCTCAACTCCAACTCCCGCTGTACCCAAAGCTAATCACCCAGTTCCAAAGACCCATGTGCCTTTCATTAAACTGATTAGTGAAGTCACTACATCTATTTTACAAAATTATTTCCAAGCCTTTGACATTATCAACCATGCAAAAAGAACGAAGGTTCAAATGTCTGAGGTAGAATACCTCAAAGCTAATCTTGACCAATTTGGCAGGCTTGTCCAATTCGTTAAGGATCAAGGAATTACTCCAACTCGGGATTCACCCCCCAAGGTCCTAGTTACTCCTAAAACAAAGGTACCTTAGAATAATTTGGTATCCAATCCCCCAATTGCTTCTAGACGCATTGATCCATTCTTTATCTCTTTGCTAGTAAATGGTTTCAAACTAAGTAATTGTGTCATAGACTCTGGTGCATCCGACAACGTGATGCCCGCCAAAGTAGCCACTACCTTGGGTCTAGAAATGACCAAGACTTTTAGTCGTTGCTTTTCTAGGGTAAATAAACAAGTGCCCTTGATCAGTCAAATCAAAGATACACAATATGCATTTGTCACATATCCCGATAAAAAGATCAAAATGATAGTCCTAGTGGCTGATGTACCAGCATCGTACGAAATTCTTCTCGGGCGGAATTTCTGCAAGGATGTTGGGGGAGAATTAAGTATGGATATGTCTGAAGCCAGAATACCAATAAAGGGCATAATGCAAAAGCTTATTGCTAAGAAAGAAGCCAAATTCTCCATAACCCAATCAGATGACCCAAAAGCCTAGATCCTATTTGAATCTTCAAGGATGGGGACTTATTATCTTCAAACGCAAGAGGTTGGTGAATCTTCAATGGAAATTGAGTTGGAGAGTGTTGAATCTCTTTCTTTGACAAACGACTCATCACCAGACGATTCATCGACATCAGATCCTGAAACTCTGTCGAAAGACAAGTTTTCAAATTTTGATATTGTTAGCCTCTGCGATCCAAATGGCATTTGGTTGTTAGAGTTTGATGGTAGTTGTTCTTCAACCGGTTCCAGAGCTGGAATTGTTTTCATTTATCCTAATGGAAAGATCTTCCCTTTTTCTTTCAAGCTACAGTTTGATAATACCAACAACACCACAGAATATGAAGCCTTGTTGTTGGGAATGCAAGTAGCGTGTAAGAAAGGTATTAAAAACCTTCATGTACAAGGTGATGCAGAGTTAATAGTATGTTAGGTAAGAAACTTGTACCAAACAAAAAATGATAGGCTTAGGCATTATCGCAATCTTGTTTGGGATTGCATTGAAGAATTTGATGTTTTTGATATTTTTGCGGTACCAATGGAATACAATGGCCGGGCAGATTCTTTGGCAGTGTCAGCCATGCTTCTCATCCCACACAAGGATTTTCAAGGTTCTACCTACACTATCGAGTTGGTTTTCCATCCAAGTGTACCCGATAATTCAGAGAACTGACAGATCTTCAACAACGATCATCAGATAGTCACCTTCTTCGAAAAGGCTGAGAATTTCAATGAATTGTACTTTGAAGGATGTGATTCTCCTTCGCAAGAATCTGTGTCTAGCATAGATCTAGTTTTCGGTGAAGAATTCCAACAACTTAAGGGGGAAAAAATCCCTAAGGGGTTGGTATCTCTGGAAAGGCTCTTTGACAAACATGACCGTTATGTCAAACAACAGCTCACCAACTCTAACTCATCCAATGAGGTTGAGCAATACAATTTGGGAACTGAAGCTAATCCCAAGATGGTAAACATTAGCAAATTTTGCACCGTAGAAGAAAGGATCTAGTTCACTAGACTGTTACAAGAATATATGGATGTTCTGGCATATTCATATGAAGATCTCAAATATTTCTGACCAAAGAAAGTACAACATGATATCCCACTGAAGGTTGGAGCTTTGCCTTTCAAACAACAGAAAAGGCAGTACAACCCAAAGATCTCTAGAACCATCCTTGCAGAAGTCCAAAAGATGTTGAATGCATGGATAATCTTCCCAATTCACCATTCGACATGGATAGAAAATATCATCCCTGTGCCCGAGAAAAATGGTGAGATCTGCATATGTGTTGATTTTAGAAATCTCAACCAGTTGTCACTTAAAGACAATTACCCTCTCCTTGCCATGGATCAAGTCTTGCAGAATGTGACTGGATCTGAGATGCTCTCCATGCTGGACGGTTTCTCTGGTTACAATCAAATTGAGGTTACCACAGATGATCAACACAAGACCACTTTCATGACACCATGGGGTACCTTTGCATACCACCGAATGCCCTTTGGCTTGATAAATTTTGGCATTACTTTCCAACATGCTATGGACCTAGCTTTCCATGACATGATGGGAAATTTCATTGTGGTGTATCTTGATGACCTCATAGTGTATTCCAAAAGGCGTCACAAGCACTATAATCATCTGAGACAAATCTTGGAGAGATGTTGTCAGCATGGCATTTCCCTCAACCCAAAAAAAGTTAATTTTGGGGGTTATAGAGGGAAAACTACTCGGCCATATAGTCTCCACCAAAGGAATTAAGATTGACTCAAAAAGAGTTAATGGCATCAGAACCCTCTCCTTGCCATCAAGCAAGAAGGCAGTTCACTCATTCTTCAGTAAGGTAAATTTCCTACGAAGGTTCCTCCCGAACTTTGCGAAAAAAACTCATCATATTGTAGACATGATGAAAGGTAATACCACCTTCCACTAGACTATGGAAGGGAAAGCTACATTTGACAACATCAAGGAGGTGATCGCTCATGCTCCTATATTGGTTTGTCCTAATTTCACCAAAGATTTTATAATGTATAGTTATGCTTTCGAGCATACACTTTCAACCATTTTGGTAAAAGAAAACCATGAAGGTTTTGAATCACCCATTGCATTCATGAGTTGCCCCCTCAAGAACTATGAGTTGAAGTATTCTCAGATGGAAAAACACGCCTTTTTCATGGTCAAGGTTGTTAAGATTTTTTGGTTTTACATCTTGAATAGTCACATCAAGGTCTTGGTTCTGGATACAACTGTTAAGTCAATTCTAACACAGTAGGAATTTGGGACAAAAAGAGACAACTGGGTTGCCAAGATTCAAAAGTACGATCTGGAGATTAAACCCACCAAATTGATATGGGGACATGGTTTGTGTCAACTCATTGCTGAGAACAACCCCGATGAAGAATTTTTAGAGGACAAAGAATTTTCAAATGCTAAAGAAAATTCCAATGAACTACCACTCATGTTGTTTGTCAGCACCACTGATGAGTGGTTTTCTAATATCACTCATTTTCTCACTTACAATGAATGCCCCAACAACTTGACATCCAAAGAGAAATGGATTGTCAACTTAAAATTGGCCAATTTTGTCTTATGGGACAATGGCTTGTATAAATGCGCCATTGATGGTACCTTTCTACGGTGTGTAGACAAGGAACAACAAGAAAAAAGTTTCAATCATACCAAGACTTGGCATGTGGAGGACATTTTTTTGCACCGCTCATTGCTCACAAAATTTTGAGAGAGAAATACTATTGGCCTACGCTCTTCCAAGACGCATAATCCTAGGTATGTAAGTGCGAGTTATGTCAACAATTTGTTGGCAGACCCAAACTGGTGGCTTTACCACTAAAGCCTGTGGTAATTGAAGAACCTTTCCAACAATGGGGAATCGACTTCATAGGTTTAGTTAATCCATCTTCAAGTGTTGGACATGTTTATGTTCTGACTACTACCGACTATTTCACCAAGTGGGTAGAGGCAATTCCCACTAAGCGTGCAACTTCTGAAGTAGTGTTCAAATTCTTGAAAGAGAATATCATTTCTAGGTTTGGCGTGCTAAACAAAATCGTTGCTGACAATGCTTCTTCCTTTTCATCAAATGAGATCACCGAGTTTTGTTTTGAACATGGCATAACCTTGTCACATTCTTCTAATTATTACCCATAGGGTAACGATAAAGCTGAATAGAGCAACAAAAATCTACTGACTATCATCTGAAAGCTAGTAGAGGAAAATCAACATCTTTGGCATAAAGCTTTGTATGATGCCTTGTAGGCAGATAGGATCACTCCCAAGCGGGAAATTGGCATGTCTCCTTTTCAACTCTTGTACGGGTTAAATTCTGAATTACCCATAACTCTAGAATTTCCAGCCCTCGGGTTGGCAAAGGCTATCGAAGATGAGACCTTTGAAAATTTTGCTGACAAACGCATAATGTATCTCTCCAAACTGGAAGAGAAGCGTGTCCAAGTTTTGCTGATCGCATTTTTGAACACCAGCAACAAGTAAAGAAACTATTTGACAAGAAAGCTAAATCCATGGACTTTCAAATTGGTGACCTCGTTCTCCTATGGGACAAATGGAGAGAGTCAAAAGGTATGCATGGGAAGTTTGATTCACTGTGGACTGGACCCTTGCTGGTTCACCAACTGTGCGATGAAAATAGTTTCTTGTTAGCATACAAAGATGGAACGCCGTTCGCTCTTCCTCATAATGGAAAGCACCTCAAAAACTTTGTGTGTTAAAATAGTGAGTGTTCCAAAGGTAAGTATTTTTATTCTTATTTTTAGTCCTTTGCATCTTTTTGTTTTGTTTTGTCATTGTTGCCTGACTCCAAGCCCAATCGATGAATAAAGGCACTTGAATTCTGGAGGTTCTTCTCTTTTCACTCATTTGAAATAACAACTGAAGAAAGATCCCCAGCATGAGCCAGGTGTCATCACAGAATCTAGCAGCGCTCGATTCAAAGATAACCCCCCTACGAAACTAGTTTGTTTCCTAGGACCATGCGTTTCAAGCACGTAAAACAAGAAAAACTTGTTTTACGAGGTCTCTAATCTTAGCTAGTCTGGGTAGGTGATGATAGGCTCAACTTTCGAGTTTAAATTTTTGACTCCTTTCAAACCTAGGAGTTAGTCATTTTCCCTTCTTGGTGCTCAGGCAGTGATTTTCACCGCCATTGCACCTTCGTCATAATCTAACTATTTTTGGTGCTCGGGTGGTGTTTTTCACTACCGTTGCACCTAATGAAAATTTAACTCTCGGTGCTCAAGCGGTGAAAATCACCACCATTGCACCTAAAGTTTTATTGACTCTTTGGTGCTCGAGCGGTGATTTTCACCACTCGAACACCTATTTTCCAATTGAAGTTGAGTTACATCGCCACATTCAATGCCCTCGATTTAAGTTGAGTTTTAGGTTATTAACTCAAACATGAGTTATTTTCCCATATTCGCTAAAAGATTCCTCTCCACACTTTGTTCCCGCGCTATCACAAGTTGCCTCCCTTGAGATCAAACCTTGTTTTCTACCTCCAGTGCACATTTTTCACAATGATCTTTGTCATAGTTATCACACCATTGAGGTATGTTCAAATTTTTCTTTCCTTTTAGTTGTCAGTTTTCTTTATTTAAATTTGAATACTTTCCATTTCTCGTCGGTCTTAGGCATTTTTCATTCATCATTTTTGTCTCTTAGTCTTTTCCTTTATTTTTTCCTCGCATCATTTCGTTTCTCTTTGCTTTTCCCCTCGTGTCTGTCCTTTTCTTCTAAATAAGATCCTGTCGTTTTTTTCCTCACAAACTTTGCAAAAGTCATGGCAAAGGATCTCTCTGCCTTCACACAAACCACCTCTTTATTTTTCACGCATCAGTGTATAGGCGAGGTTTTTCACAATGTCGCACAAAAGTGCTAAGTCATGCACTGGTGTCTTGGCAGTGATTTTCACCGCCATGACACCCACTCACAAAAATACCCAAGTGTCTGGGCAGTGAAAATCACCGCCATGACACCCAACAACCTTGACATGTTGGTGCTCGAGCAGTGATTTTCACCACCTTGACACCAAACCACAAATATCACTTTGGTGCTCGAGTGGTGAATTTCACTACCCAAGCACCAAAATTTGCAATTTTTCTCTAAACACTTTGAAATGTGTTTTCTCTTAATTTCTGCTTCCACGCTCATTTTCGCACCTCGTTTTCTGCAATATACAACCAAAACACAGTGACTCCATATCACCTATTCATTTCGTGTTTCCCTATATGACATGTATTTCCTTACAAAAATTGAATCCACCATTCTTGCAGTTAATTTCCAAAGTTCCATCAAAAGATCCTCAGAGATAAGAAATACATTAGTCTTTGCTCCCCTAAATGTCAGCTGAAACGCCACCACCATCTCCTATAGCAAAGGGTAAGATGAAGTATAAGTACTAGGGAATTTTCCCTCCAACCATGGTGTTTTCCAAGGTGGATGAGATCAAAGATACCGAGATCAGTCATCAAGATCTAGCAGATTTCATGAAGAGGATCCAACAGAGGCCATGGGATGAGAATCTAAAGGCCACTATACATAGCAATCTTCATATGGTATCTACTTTCCCAACTTCAGCTCATCACACGGAGTTCGTACTTCAGGTTGCTGCTCACTATATCCAAGAAGATAGAACTACGAGAGATTCTGCAAGGCGGGTTGTAATGAGGCTTGATGGTGAATTCTTTGATATAGTCTTCAAACTTCCACAAATGGAACAGTACACTCCCATCATGATACAGAAGGCTCAAGAGATATTTGACAATGATTCAGTCAAGGCCAAAACATTGATCAACTCACAATGGTTGAAGACTCCCCAACATGTTTCTAGGTGGCCTAAGGGGCTCCCCAGGAATGACTTCAAAGAATATGTGAGAGACATGATTATCTCCTTAAGCAAAATTAAGGCCTTGCCTAAATCCTCTCATTTTCAAGATTGGATGTATGAATAAATCCGGATCATTAGAAGGAGGAAAGTACACATTGATTGGGGAACACAAATCAGTGAAGAAATCCATGAGCAGCTGATCAAGGTGCCCACCACCTTGAAATTTGATATGACTTCTTTCTTGGTGTATGCAGCAGCAGTAATGAGGCAGTTTCCAAGTTTATCTACCAAAGGTAATAGACATTCTACCCCTATCTATGATTACTATTACCAATTGAACCTGAGGGAAAGCTTCCACCACTTCAGGGGAGTCACAGATGCTTTCGTTGCTCCTTTGTTGTTCACTTTTGACCCGACTCTGGAGAAGAAGAAAATATCAAATGAAGCTTACAAGGTGGTCAGCAAGGTTGGATGTGTTTTTCTACAATTCCCAACCTTTACTTATATAAGGGTGGGTTGTTTCACGGGATGTCCTTATATACTTCCCAGGTACCCATTAGATAAATGGATCCTTGTGGAGTTGTGCAGGTAATCAATTGCAGTGCACAAAGAATGAAAAAGCAATCATAATCCAGGTTTTAAGTTTCCATTAACCATTGGAAGATACACGATCAAAAGTGTGTAGAAGGCCAAGAATGTTTTAGTAGAGATGCACATAATGACTATCAAGACCTATAGGTACAGGCGTGACTTTCACTTCAAAGATGTAAAGAAGAAACTCAAGAAAGGTCACAACCATGTTTACCATTTTGAAGACATATGGGCAGAATGTAGAGATGAGGAGGATGTATGTAAAATGGATTTTTGTAGGTTAATAGTTGAACAAATCAGGGCCCTCCATATAGCTGATTTTCTTGAAGATTTCATAGATCCCGGAGACATCCTCAATTCTACCTATGATGAGGATAATATCGTCGGGAAGCCTTTGCCTCCAGTAGAATTTTCCAAAAAAGAATGTACTTACATGAGGGAAAGGTTAGCCCCTATCCTACACAACATAGTAGAATGGCTTCACAAGCATGGCCATTAGATGAAAGCCTTCAAGATAGATTTTGAAGGTTAGCTTCCCAAAGAAAAACCTAGTCCACGGCCAGAATCCCCCGCCAAATACAAACAGGTCGCGATTCCCTCTTCATCCCGAAAAGGGCCAAGGATCAAGTTCACTATGGGGAAAAATACTCCATAGACCACTAAAATACGAGAAACAAAGGCTACCACATCTCGTGCAGAAGAGAAGGAGCTTGTTTCTGAGGAATTATCTTTAGATGAGGAAGGAGGAGATACATAGTTTGAATCTAAAGAATCAAATGATGAAGACTCTGGAGAAACCAAAACAAATGAAGAAGAAGAGAAATATCAAGAAGAGGTTGAGGAATACTAAGAGGATGAGCAGATTTTGTCCCCTCCTAAGAATGAAACCGAAGAGACCCTAGTATCTTCACCTCCTCACACTCCTTCAATTCCTAAATCTCTTATTCCTCCCATTCCTTCTTCTCCTCTTCCTACCATAGTTACAGGAGTAGAAGATGTTTCTTCCCCACTAGTAGTATCAATTGTGTCGATTTCTTCCATAGTTGACCAAACAGAATATACTAATGTTCTATCTAGTTCACCAGTTTCTCTCCCCAGTTTGTCGTCTCCATCTTTTGACATTTCTTTGGAGGCTCAATTTAATAGATTCATGAATGAATCTTTCTAGAGTCAGCTTGGTGTACAGATAACTAGGCCCATAATGACCACAACAGTTCCCATAGTTACTATCTCAACTCTTCCTCAAGGAGCCCTTATAGCTCAGGAATTAGCCGTAATAGGAGATATATACTTCTTCTCTCCCTCCTTGGTTTATGTCACGGGTTCCTAAGTGCAAGAACCAGATGATCTCTCTCGATGAGTTGGACCTAGAAGAAATTCCTCCCCCCAAGATCAAGGAAAAGAAAAAGGCTAAGGTGTTGTCAAGGCTCCATGTTGATAAAGCTAGCCAAAATTTCGTTGAGGTAGGTTTTCCTTCACAACTAGAGGGTGATTTAAGTATGGAGGATTATACTATGCAGAGGATACAACTTGGGAAGGTAACCAATGAAAGTGCTAAAGCAGATGCCCAAATAGTATTAGATGCCCTTGCAGGAAGGCTTGACAAGATGGAGCAAGCTAAAAATCTATACAAGGAGAAGGTTGAACGCTATGCAAACATCTTGAGAAATATAGCAGGATCTTCAATGGGTGATACCCAATCTATGACCTTGTTGAATGTCGAAGAACCAATTGTACAAAAGGCAGAGAAGCTTGAAACCAAGGGTAAAGTCTTAAATGAGTTCATTGAAGAAATCATAGATCATGGGACACAAGTCATCACCACTACAAGTGAGAAGAAAATACAAATAGCCCAGCTACAAAATCAGATTAATAAAGAGGAAGGATCACTTGTGAAAGAGCTACATGAGATGGAGAGGGCTTTATCATCATGGCTGAAAATGAAAGAATCCAAGATCAGAAAATTGGTAAATAATGGAGTAATACCTGACAAGGAGAAAAATGTGGAGGTGAAAGAATCACTCAAACATAAAATCCAGGTATTAAATTTTTTGACTGATGACATTCACTAGGTACAGGAGGATGTAGAAGGTTACCGGGTTCTTCTGGTAAATGGAATGGAAGAGTTTCCAGGTGATCTCCTTGATGATGAGTACACCTTTCTTCCTCTTAGTGAGATTATTCAAGTGTATAAAGAGGCCTTCATGAAGCTATTGGATGATAAAGGTTATTCCAAGAACACCATGCACATTGTGTGTGATCTACGGCTTTCACTTGATTGTTTCAAGGCTCGTCTTCAAAGGTGTAAAATAATTTCCTCATCTGCTAAGAAGATGATTACCAAACTACACATGCTGGTGGATTATACAGTCAGACCAGATGAAACTTTCCTACAAGAGACGGCAAAGAAATATGAAGACTTTTGTGCCCATTGCAAAGAACAATAGTCTTCTTTTTGTCTCCAGTGTTCTCCAGTTTTGGTGTCCCCTACTTTGCACATTGTAAATAGTTTTTGACTTCTTAAATGTCTTTTTGTAAAATGTAATTGCACCAAAAATATGAGGTGTGATTATGTAGAAATAAATTACACTCAGTTAGATTAGGGTTTCCTATGTTTACTCATCTGATTTCCTAATTTTTCTCTTCCCTCTTTTCTATAAATAAGAGGGATTTCTTTTGTAATAAGGACCTTTTGATATTTTTCAACAAAGTGCCGCTCCTTTGAAACAAGAATTGAGACTTTGTGTTCAATATTGTGAATCTAGATCTAATCAATAAAGAAGAGGATTGCATACCCAACTTTGTGTTGGAATCGATTGTCTTATGTTTTGATTATATCGGTGGTGACTAGTGTATGAGATCTAAAGGGCTTCAAGTGGTTTATGTAAAATTTGTTTTACATTTATTGTTTGAATTTGTTTATGTTTGAATGTTTGTGTTGAAGTATCTACAAGACTTTGTGCTTGTAATCATTCATGCGGTTCGAGGAATTGTTGTATCTAAGAAGACTTTGTGCTTCTAATACAACAAACGATACTTCTACAGGATTTGACATTGAAAAGGCTATAGAATGAATTTGTGCCTTCATGAGCCCTCCCTTTTCCTTTTTATTTTAGTTATTATAAATCATACTTGGTATTTCTACGTTGTGCTTTGACAAGATAGAAATATCGGCATTACTATTGTCGTTTAATTTTAAGTTATCAGATCTAAAGCTTTTCATCGTGAAGCATTGTAAACATCTTCTCTGAAAAAAGAGAAGTATGAATGTAACACACACCCCCCTTTTCATGAGTACAGTGTACATTTTGTAAGTATTCCTTTAAGATTACTATAGCTTCTAATTAGGAGTAAGAAGGGCACCTCCCCTTTCTGAGAGGAGAGATTATATCTCACATAGCTGTGGCTGAAGTCTAGATGGCATAATCTGTTGAAAAGTTGATTACACTATTTTCACCCAACAGGAGGTAGGTGAATATATTCAAGAAAAGTGGAGGAATGGTCTGCCTAGTTTTCAAAAGGCTTTAGAGTTCTTGAAAAATCGTTACTCCTCCTTAGAGGAAGAGGATGATATGCAAGAAGTTTTGTTATGAAATTTCTTTCATTGAATATTTGTGGTCTCACAAATCTTGCCAGGAAGCATTTTTGTGTGGGATACTAGATAGCATTATCCTAGTATTGATGTTTTGTATATTCAAGAAATTAAGATTTTTTCTTTCATGTTTTTACAGCATGTCAAGTTATTTGGCTGGATGACCTAGTTTTTGCTTCCAATCATGAGGTTGGTCATGGAGGGGTTTTCACCCTTCTTGCACTATGGTGACACTTTTGTGTGATTGATCATGGGTTTGATCTTATGCGTTTACTTTTTTGGATCCTCATGTCAATTGATAATTCTTTTGGGATCTCATTAATGTTTATGCTCCTAATGATGTTGTTGAGAGATCCGCTCTTTGGCAGTGGATTGTGGATTCATTTCCCTGACCACTTGGATTTTATTTGGAGACTTTAATATGGTTAAGGAGGCTTTTGATAAAGATGGGGTTGTTCCCTTTTGATGGATAGTGTTAGAATTATGAAAAACCACAAAACCACTATCCACAAGATCAAATAACGAACAAAGACACCTTCCACACAAGAGATCTACAAAAAATATGTGCAATATTGCAAAATAAGAAAAATCTATAGAAGCAAGAGACTATCAAAAATATATGAAATCTCGAGAGATAATTACAATGAGGGTTAAGTGATTTATAGAAGAAAAACCTTAAAAGCTTAAAAGCACTCCTAAGTTTACCTTAAGTGCATGAGAATGAATTAGACTAATAATTAATTAAACAATAAAATTATTAGTCAATGCATGATAACTCTAACATCCCCCCTTAATATTAACTTAGGGAGTATCTAAAAACCCTAAAAAGAATACATGATGGGTCCCGACAAACAAGGCCTATTATGGTACCCGTGTACAAATAAAATATCTCTCAAAGCTAGATAAAAAGGAGAAAAACCCTATGGGAGAAAACTCCTCTACAAAAGAGAGAAAGACGAATGAAGGACTGAAAAGCCTCCAAATCAAGGTGTGAAGGACTGAGAAGCCTCCAACCAAAACAATGTCCTAAAAAATAGGAACATGTAGAACATCACATAAGCACAAAGAAGTTATAGACTGTTGTTGAAGATGACTGATATGATGCTGAAATGAAGAACCTCCTCTGAAACAAATGATGATTAGGATCAAGATAACAAGATTCTACATGAGTGCCCCAATGGCACTACTCAAATCAGATGGAAAGCAAAGGAAAAAAATCTAGAAATCCAAGATACAAATGTTAAGATCCAAGGAGACTATACTACATGAGTGCCCCCAATGACACTACTTGAATCAAATGGAAAAAAGGAAAACATTTGGAAGTCAAGGATACATGTGGTACATGAATCTACATGAGTGACCCTAATGAAACTACTCAAAATTCAAGATGCAAGTCGATAATACAAGTACCGGTAGTCTGAAGAATACTGATCAAGGGAGAGACAATAATTTGCATAAGTGTCCCCAAGAACACTACTCGAATCAGATGGCAAACAAAGGAAAACCTCTAGAACTTGAAGATACAAATGATACAAGTACCAAAAGTCTCTGATCAAATAAAAATGAAGGTTTCCTTTAGAAATAGGAATCAAATAATGTCCATATGCTAAATGACCCATCTCACCTCAAATGCATGTAACCAACCACTGATGTACGTTGCATCTAAAAGTACATAGGAACAAGAACTAGATACGTAGATCGCTCCAAACCGTGAAACCAAGGAAGCATTAGCACCAAAACTAGAAACCCCCCCCCCCCCCATAATGCTAAAAAGGGAGAGCCATGATAGAAACACTAAAACTATGTGAAAACAAGAAGTGCATGTAGCATAAATAACTTGTAAATAAAAGGGTGTGCAAACTAAGGCACACACGCATGAGGCAAGAATCACTGGGATTCACTGTTGTCATGGAAGGGACACTCACTCGACAAAGGTGTGATGGAAAACCAAAGGAAAACATCAACCCCCTATGGCACTTTATATCATAGTATGAATACAAAAGGTGTGACATGATGTGCAAAATCCCCAACAAGTATACACCAAAATGGCACTTTATCTCAATGTGTACAAAAGAGAATGTGCACGACAAAGATGTATACAATTCCCAAATAGGAAATAATACTACAAATACATATAGAACAGCCAAAAATGAGTCATACCATGTAAATGACAAGTTCCCAAGAGCTAAAATGTCCAATTAATTCACCAAAGTGTGTAAACACAAAAATCTAGGATAAAATGTACCTAGAGAGATATTTGGAAAAAATGCATGGATGGAACTGTAGAGCTCTAAAATTCGGTTTGGAATCATGGAAAATGGAGAAACTATTCAAAAGTTACGAGCTCAGGACTTAAAACATCACCTATGACTTCAATAGGTTGTAGAATGCACCTGGAGCAAAAACAAGTGATGAGACCCACACCACTAGAAAGTTGGTGGATTAATGTTCACATTTTCCTCCATGAAAAAAAATTAACCTTAGATCTACAAGGAAAATAGCCGCAATTTTGACAATCATTTATGCAAATTCTTCTCACTATCTACAAAATCTAGTAGATACCTAGATGGTATTTCATGATTTTAAACAAAACCTATAAATTATTTTTCTCAAAAATAAACATGAAGAAAAAGATATTGACCATTTTTTATCCAAAATGCACCAAAGAATTGCTCAAGGTTGACCCCTTAAGGATCCCCAAAAAAAACTCAAGTTGATTGAGTTTCTCTCGGATCTGAGAAGGGACTGGCAAATCAAAGCTTTGATACCATTTTAGAATTGTGAAAAACCACAAAACCACAAGCCACGATATTAAAAAATGAACAAAGACACCTTCCATGCAAGAGATCTGCAAACAATATGTGCAATATTCCTCAACAAAAAAAATATATAGAAGCAAGATACTATCAAAAAGATATGAAAGCTCGAGAGATAATTACAATGAGGGTTGAGAGCATTATAGGAGAAAAACCATAAATGCATAAAAGAATTCCTAAGTTTAGCTTAAGTGCATGAGAATAAATTAGACTAATAATTAATTAAACATTAATTATTAGCTAATGCATGATAACTCTAATAGATAGTTGGCGAGAAAGAGGCTTGGTTTTACATGTGCAACAAATGGGGCTTTTTATCCCAACTCTATTTGTCGCCATCCTCAAGTTGTTTGGTATACATGGATCAATTTATGGGCAAGAAATGATAGAATTATTGAATGGATTGATTGTGCCATGATATCAGCACAATATTTTTTCTCGTTTGCCTCTTGTCAAGATCTTCCAATAATGCCTCTTCCTGAGTTCACCCTGTCAGACTACTTTCCCATCAAGTTTTCTATTAATTGGAAAGTGGGTCTAAAATGGCCTTCCAAAACAATTTTTTTAACACCCCTTTATTGAGTCATTAGCCCATGTTGTCCCACATTCATAAGTTTTAGGAACTGGAATGCCATCCTTCTTAGCAATCTAGGTGGATTGATATGTGGAATCATGTTATTCAATGCACTTCTTGCTTTCTCTATATGTATGGTCATAAGTTGGCCATTTTTCATTGACAATCCTATGAGGCCACCACCTCAAATCTTTGTCATACCATGGAGGTTCTCTCTACCAACCCATTCTCTCCCAATCTACAATCCCACATGGCCCAGCTTTGACACTAGAAACATATTTTTGATAATCATGTGGTGAGAGGAGCTCAGATCAAGACTAGAATACACTAGCTTAAAGTGGGTGACCAAGCTTTTGAGGAGCGTTTTTTAGCTCTACATGCTTTTCACTCTACACTAGGCATCAAAAAATCAAGGAAGGCCAAATGATGCTCTATGAGCTATCGAATATTATTCAAGCCTTTTTCTACCATTATTAAAAGGTTTTCACTACTTAGGAAGTCTCTCCTGAGCAAGATCGTGATCTCCAAGAATTCCTTCGAGTTGTCCCATGCAGGCTTTTTGAAGCTCAACACTCTTTCTATGACAAATTTCTCTCCATGGAGGATTTGAAAGAGGTTGTTACTTCCATGGTTGATGATAAAGGACCAGGATGTCATGGTTTTCCTTGTGAAATTTATAAAGCCTTATGGCCTTGTGTGGGTTCTGACCTCCATATGGTCTATCTAGAAGCTTTTCATAATCATTAATTAAGAAAAATGATCAATAAAGGAAATATCAAATTCATACCTAAGCCAAGAGACCTTGAGGATATCTATAATTGGTAGCCAATAACACTGCTTAATGTCTCCTACAAGATCATTTCCAAAGCGTTAGCTCTAAATATTTGCCACATACTTCCTCAAATTATTCACCTTGAAAAAACTAGCTTCATCAAATCTAGATTCATTATGGATAACATCATCGCTTTTTGGGAAGGTATGTAATGGGTGATGACACAAAAAAATGTCTCATCTATTAGCTAAATAAAATCATGTATTTTGCTTAATTATGAAGTTTATCAAGACTAAGCATGATGAGGAAAGTAAGAGATTTTTTAGTTGGAGCAGTCAAGATTTCATCATATCTTGAAAATCATGATTTGGGTTCTTGATATTTTTGGATATAAATTAGGAGACAAAAAGGTTAAAAAACCCATTAAATTTCACAAAAACCTAGTTTGTGGTTTGAGAGAAAACTTCACCAATCCGATGCTCTAGAAATTTTCTTTCATGCTTCGAAATTTTCGGAGCTAAAGAAGGATCTAAGTCAAGGATAAGTATGATAGCATTTATGAAGAGGTTGAGCAATTTGGACTTCTATGAGAAGTTAAGGGACAATAGTTGAGATCATCTAGGGGGTAACTCAAAGCATCTAAGGTAGGTTGTTGGATTGTGCAAATAAATGGAGCATATCTAGAAAATAGTTTTGGGCAATTTGAACCTTTTTGCAAGCATCTACGAGTTGTTTTATGAGCTTTAATGATACACAAGGGAAATATATGACTTTTTCAGCATTCAAATGTCTATTTAGAGCTTGTTTAGGGGCCATAAAATAGACATATTTTTTTTGGATGACCAAAAAAGATTGACTCAGCAAGATGAAGAAAAGACTTATCTTTTTCCCTCAACACATGTTCCTATCTTCTAGCAAGCTATTGCATAGCTATAAGGCTCATCTTTCAGAATTCTATAAATTCATTGTAATCAAGGAATCAAATGGGGAAGAGTTTAATAAAATAATATAGTTCAATTTTTAGCAACAGTAGTGTATTTTTTCATAGTTTTCATTTCATAGTTTATTTTCCAGCAATATTTTCATTCCTTGTTATTTACATTTCCAGAATTCCCTTTGAATGCTTCTTAAGATAAATTCCACTCTAGTACTTTCATTTACCAACTCTTAGATTAGATTTAATTCTAGAAAATTCTTTCATGTATTGTCTTTCAATTTTTTTGTGTTATCACGGAAACTAGCAGTGCTCGTTCCACAGATAACCCCCCTACAAAACTTGTATGTTTTATAGGTTCGCGATGTTCAAGCACGCAAAATGAAGCAATTTTTGATCCACCTCAAAATGTGTTCTGAAGTCTCAAATAGTCTGTTTGAGCATCCCTCTATGTTTGTCTCGCGAAGACCTTCGAAATGAGTATCTTCACGAACACTCCTTGTTCATACTTCACAAAATTGTGAAAAGTGCAAAGGTTCTCGAAAATAGTGCTCTAACTTTTTGAAGAAAATTTTCTAAGTATTGAAAGTGCAAGGGTGCTAAAAATCAGCACCTCTGTACTTAATTAAAAAGTCATTTTGGTGCAAGGGCACTGATTTTTAGCGCCCTTACACCAAGTCTCCATACTTAGTCATTTTTAGACCCTAGGTGGTGTTTTTCGACCCGACTGCACTTTTTCCAATTTTCCCCACCTTTTATGCATTAATTAGCTGCACAACTTTAGATCACCGTGTCTAACTTATGAATCACTCAAAAGTTATTTTAGGTCGACCCTTTCTCATTCTTGTCATTTGTTTTTCACTTCTACTTGTTGGGTGACTTGCCCAACTTACACTCAAAGTGCAAGGGCGCTGATTTTGAGTACCATTGCACCTGAGAACATTCTCCTAAGTGCAAGGGCGCTGATTTTAAGCGCCTTGATACTTTTTACTAAAACTTTTATTTTGGGTGCAAGGGCGCTAAAAATCAGCGCCATTACACCCAAAGTCATCCCTCTAAGTGCAAGGGTGCTGATTTTTAGTGCCCTTACACTTTTGGCAATTTTTGCTTGAAACTCTCCAAACTTGCTCGTTCTTCACTCTGAACCCCGTCTCTTTGCTCTGAACCCTATTTCTTTGCTCCCGCATCATTTTTTCTGCCTCATCACTCATATCACACTTTCTCTATGTTTTTTTCTCACTTCACACTTTCCAATGCTACTTTTTCTGCTAGTGTCTATTGATTCACCATCCTTGCAGTTTCTCTCCAAATTTAATCAAGTGATGTTGAAGGTGACATTTTCCAATCTAGTGAACTATCCCAAATCTACAAAGAAGCCACCATGCAACAGGTGCAAGAAAATCCATTCATCTGCCAGAAGGCCGATCACAATAATTCACACCATTGTGGATTACACCGTTGGTCCAGATGAAAATTTCATGCAAGAGACCAGGAAGAAATATGAAGACTCTGCGCCCAAGCAAGGAACCATGAAGATTCTTGATCTCCCAGTGTTGAAAATTTTGATGCTTCTCGTTATGCATCTTGTAAATAGTTTTTGACATCTTAAATGTCTTTTTGTAAAGTGTAATTACACCAATAATATGAGATGTAATTCCACGAAAATAATTTACACTTTGACTTAGTCACCTTTAGGGTTTCCTATTTTTACTCAATTGATTCCCTAAATTATCTCTTCCCTCTTTTCTATAAATAAGAGGGATTTTTATTGTAATGGTTACCTTTTGATATTTTGCAACAAAGTGTTGCTCCTTTGAAACAAACATTGAAACTTTGTATTCAATTTTGTGAATCTAGATCTAATCAATAAAGAAGAGGATTGCATACAAGACTTTGTGTTGGGATCGATTATCTTATGATTTGATTATATCGGTGGTGATTAGTGTACGAGATCTGAAGGGCTTCAAGCGGTTTAGTAAACTTTGTGTTACATTTATTATTTGGATTTTTTTATGTGTGAATGTTTTTGTTGAATAATCTACAAGACTTTGTGCTTGTAATTGTTCATGTGGTTCAAGGAATTGTTGCATCTAACAAGACTTTGTGCTTCTAATGCGACAAACGATACTTCCATAGAATTCAATGTTGAAAAAGCTACAAAATGACTTTGTGCCTTCGTGAGCTTTCCCTTTTCCTTTTTCTTTTGTTATTATAAATCATATCTGGTATTTCTATGTTGTGCTTTGACAAGATAGAAATATCGGCATTACTGTTGTTTGTTAAGGTTAAGTTATCAGATCTAGGACTTTCCAACTGTCAAGCATTGTAAACATCTTCGCTGAAAAAAGAGAGAAGGATGAATGTAACACACACCCCCCCCCCCATTTCGTGAGTGTAGTGTATACATCTTGTAAGTATTTCATTATTTTTCCTATAGCTTCTATTAGCAGTAAGAAGGGCGCCTCCCCTTTCTGAGAGGAGAGATTATATCTCACTTAGTTGTGGTTGAAATCTAGATAGAGTAATCTATTGAAAAGTTGATTACATTATTTTCACCCAACAATTTTTTGGTGACTCCGTTGTGGACAACGATACGCATTTGAAAGCCTTACGTTTTCATTTGAAGTATACCAGTGTCCTTCATTGTAATTTATTTTCTTGTAGGTTTTTCAAGCTTTCACCAAGGACATGTAAATGGTTGCTCAAGGTTCTTGGGGAAATTCTTTTGGTCCATTGAGTTTGGCTCTACCCCTACATGCTCTTCCTAAAGGCTCATGGAAGAACTTTCCCAAGTTTTTTGGTGATGGACAACAACATCCTGATGAGCACATTGTTGCTTTCTACATCGCTTGTGGAGTTCATGGTGTTGAACATGAAGATGTATCTATAAGGTTGTTTGTGGAGACTCTCCAAGGTGTCGTTGTAGATTGGTTTTATCATCTAGCGCCATGTACCATCACAAACTAGGAAACTCTCATAGCCAAGTTTGAAGAAAGTTCCAAACCTCCTGAAGACACTCATGCTTTGTTGGCTTAGCTCACTTAGTTGAAGAAGGAATCTCTCATGCCTATGCGCGAGTTCATTGCTCACTTCAACAAGTTGACACGAAGAATTTCAACTATTGCTCAACCTACAGTTGAGAATTTGAAATGTTTATTTTTAAATTCTCAAGTACCTAAGGTTGGTTTCCTATTGAGAAGAGCAATCCCAGCTACTCTTGTAGTTGTGCAGAAATTGGCTACAAAAATTGAAGATGATCTCATTCTTGTTGGGCAAATAAGAATTGAATCAAATGAATCTGAAGAAATCCCTTCTTTGGATTTATTTTCTTCCATCACAAGGACGGATCCTATGGTGCAAAGGTTGGAAAATGAGCTACTTGTCCTCAAAAAATAGCTAGCTCAAGGTATGTTTTCTATGCCTCACAAGGACATACCAGGGAGTTCACTTTCAAATGTTGCTCATAATTTTGTTGTTGGGAATCAACACAAGTTATCTTCACCTCTAAAGAGGCTTGCTCTTGAGGCACCATTTGTAAAGGCAGTATCAAAGCATCCTGACTCTAATCCAAGTGATCTCGCTATTCTCTTTCGAGAAAAGGAAGTAGACATAGCTGGCGACTCCCAATTTTGGTTTATGTAGTCTCAGATAGCCATTGATGAAAAGCAAAAAGATGAAAGTCATTTTTCTGAAATTCAAGTGAATGGAGATAATCTTTTCTTGAGATCTGAAAAGAACTTCCCAAAGGAATGATGAGGACCTTCTTATTAATAATTCAGATTTTTCCAGGTTTGAAGGGGAAAACAACATACTGAAGTATGTAGTGCAGTCATATCTTCATCTAGATTGTATGAAGTAGATCTTTTCGATTAGCATGAGGTTGCCATGGTTGATGAATCAGTTGTTCAAGTAGCAACTAGTAAGGAGCATTCAATCTTTGAATGATCAAGGGGATGTACCATAAGACATCTTTCCTGGTTGGAGGCCAACGGGAAGAAAGAGGTTCCAGTTGTACCTGAGTGTGAAGATAAACTTGAGAATGCAGCTAAAGATCTATTTGTAGATGCACAGGAGTATTCTAAATTCAATTATTCATTCTGAAGTAGTAGTATATCTGATATATTTTCAGAGGTAGTTGAACATGTTCATCTCTTTCAAGAAACAATGTCTCAAATTCATCTACATGTAGCTGCTAATGATCATGTAAGGCATTTCGAGTTGTTGAGGAAAGATAGCTATGTTTTTGAACCTGCGAATGGTTTCATTTGAGAAGATTTCATTGATGGCTAGTTTTAATTAGGTAGGTTTCCACCTTTTCAATAAGTGCATTTGCATAAGTTTGCATCTTGTTTTCATAGATTTTCTTTGTGTCAGTCATGCTCGCCTCTGTTGCCCAATGGATAAAGGCACTTGAATTCTGGATTTCTTCTCCCTTCATTCATTTGAAAGAATGATTGAAGAAAGATCCCCAACAGGAGCCATTTTTTATCATGGAAACTAGCAGCGCTCGTTCCACTGATAACCCCCCTACGAAACTTGTTTGTTTCATAGGTTCATGATGTTCAAACATGCAAACCAAAGCAATTTTTGATCCACCTTGAAATGTGTTCTAAAGTCTCAGATAGTCCGTTTGAGCATCCCTCTGCATTTGTCTCGTGAAGACCTTCAAAACGAGTATCTTCACAAACACTCGTTGTTCATACATCACAAAATTGTGAAAAGTGCAAATGTTCTGGAAAACAACGCTCTAACTTTTTGAAGAAAATTTTCTAAATGTTGAAAGTGCAAGGGTGCTAAAAATCAGCACCTCTGCACTTAAGTAAAAAGTCATTTTGGTGCAAGGGCGTTGATTTTTAGTGCCCTTACATCAAGTCTCCATACTTAGTCATTTTTAGACCCTGGGTGGTGTTTTTCAACCCGACTGCACTTTTTCCAATTTTCCCTACCTTTAATGCCTTAATTAGTTGCACGACTTCAGTTCGCCATGTCTCACTTATGAATCACTCAAAAGTGATTTTAGGTTGACCCTTTCTCATTCTTGTCATTTTTTTTCACTTATACTTGTTGGGTGACTTGCCCAACTTACACTCAAAGTGCAAGGGCATTGATTTTCAGTGCCATTGCACCTGAGAACATTCTCCTAAGTGCAAGGGCGTTGATTTTTAGTGCCTTGACACTTTTTACTGAAACTTGCATTTTGGGTGAAAGGGCGCTAAAAATCAGCACCATTACACCCAAATTCATCCCTCTAATTGCAAGGGCACTGATTTTTAGCGCCCTTACACTTTTGGCAATTTTTGCTTGAAACTCTCCAAACTTGCTCATTCTTCGCTCTGAACCCCGTCTCTTCGCTTTGAACCCTGTTTCTTCGCTCCCACATCACTTTTTGTGCCTCATCACTTGTATCACACTTTCTCTATGTTTTTTTCTCACTTCACGCTTCCCGATGCTACTTTTTTTACTAGCGTCTGTTGATTCACCATCCTTGCACTTTCTCTCTAGATTTAATCAAGTGATGTTGAAGGTGACATTTTCCAATCCAGTGAACTATCCCAAATCTACAAAGAAGCCACCATGCAACAGGTGCAAGAAAATCCATTCATCCACCAGAAGGTCGATCACAAGAATTCACACCATTGTGGATTACACCGTTGGTCGGAATGAAAAGTTCATGCAGGAGACCAGGAAGAAATATGAAGACTTCGCGCCCAAGCAAGGAACCATGAAGATTCCTGATCTCCCAATGTTGAAAATTTTGATGCTTCCCATTATGCATCTTGTAAATATTTTTTGACATCTTAAATGTCTTTTTGTAAAGTGTAATTACACCGATAATATGAGATGTAATTCCACAAAAATAATTTACACTTTGACTTAGTCACCTTTAGGGTTTCCTATTTTTACTCAACTGATTCCCCAAATTATCTCTTCCCTCTTTTCTATAAATAAGAGGGATTTCTATTGTAATGGTTACCTTTTGATATTTTGCAATGAAGTGTTTCTCCTTTGAAACAAACATTGAAACTTTGTATTCAATTTTGTGAATCTAGATCTAATCAATAAAGAAGAGGATTGCATACTAGACTTTGTGTTGGGATCGATTATCTTATGATTTGATTATATCGGTGGTGACTAGTGTACGAGATCTAAAGGGCTTCAAGTGGTTTATGTAAACTTTGTGTTACAATTATTATTTGGATTTGTTTATGTGTGAATTTTTTGGTTGAAGGATCTACAAGAATTTGTGCTTGTAATCGTTCATGCGGTTCGAGGAATTGTTGCATCTAAGAAGACTTTGTGCTTCTAATGCAACAAACGATACTTCCACATAATTCAACGTTGAAAAAGCTATGGAACGACTTTGTGCCTTCATGAGCTTTCCCTTTTTCTTTTGTTATTATAAATTATATCTGGTATTTCTATGTTGTGCTTTGACAAGATAGAAATATCGGCATTACTGTTGTTTTCTAAGTAAGTTATCAAATCTAGGACTTTCCAACTGTGAAGCATTGTAAACATCTTCTTTGAAAAAAGAGAGAAGGATGAATGTAACACACCCCCCCATTTCGTAAGTGTAGTGTACATATGTAAGTATTTCATTAGTTTTACTATAGCTTCTATTAGTAGTAAGAAGGGTGCCTCCCCTTTCTGAGAGGAGAGATTATATCTCACATAGTTGTGGCTGAAATCTAGATAGCGTAATCTATTGAAAAGTTGATTACATTATTTTCACCCAACAGTTTGTAGGAAAAGAATGTCATGCAAATGATTTCTTCTCCCTCTTGCATATTGTCATGGACATCACCCTGGATTGACATTTATAATTAAATGATGAAGATTTCTGCAACCTTCATCAATGGGCCTAGCACTCTAACCAACAAGCTATCTTTTTGAAAATTGATATTGTCAAAGCCTAAAACCACATCGAATGTCCCTTTTATCCTAGCCATGATTGATGATCTTGGTTTTGGCCCTCACTTTCATCAATCTGTTAGAATTCTCTTCATAGATGCCTTTGTGTGCATTATTATCAATAGCCTCTAGTCTTAGGCCTTTGGGCTCCATTGATCCATTCAATAGAGGTGTTCCCTTGCTCTGTCTTTATATATGGGGTTAGTTGGAGAAAATAGATGAGGGTGATGTGGAACCTATAAAATTTTGGGAATAATCAAATGACTTGGGTCATAATGATTTGGAGGAGGCAAATGCAAATGATTTGGAAGATGTAGAGGATTTGGAAGATTTAAAGGATGTGGGTGAAGAGGATTCAAATGGTATGTGTAGACACTCAAATTTATCCTCAAATCACATTACTCGTCTATTGATTAAAATGATCAATTCATTCAATACTTTCTTCTATTCATGAATTTCATCAAATCATTAAATCATTGCATTATCATTTGCATACGTCACATTATCGTTTTGCACTATCATTCATTATCATAATCATTCACTAGCATTTCATAATAAAACTATATTATCATTTAAATCAAATCATTTGTATAAATCATTCACTTCATATTGCATTTATATAAATCATTAAATCATTTCACCACATGATCATTCATAATGTATAATAAATAATAATCATTCATAAAAAAATTCATAACCATTCATAAATTAAATAATTTCATTTCGACAAATTATCATTCTTACATAAATCATTCTCATAAAAACATTAAAATAATTCATGATAAACCATTAATAAACCATTTTCATCCACATTAAAAATATATGCATTTAATTATTTTATTCAATCCTTCACCATTCATTTAATCTATCTTCTTTATCATTTCCACTCATATGCATTTCATTTCACTACACCATGTGGGATTTTAAAAATTTATTATTGCAATATCCTTTTATCCCACATTTCTCATTCTCAACCTCTTTGTCATCAAAGATTCCTATTTAAACATGACTCTCTTCTCATTTTGACCCCTACACGAATCTTGCACATACACATATCTTCACATCTTTGCTTAATCCATTCACTAATAGCCTCTTGATGCATCTATGCTTGCAAAAATCTGAGAGCAAAAGTGCATAACAAGACTTTGGTGATAGGATGCCAATGGAGACTGGTTTTTGTTTGGAAGAATTTTGATTATCTTTGGTAGTTTAGAATAGTTCCATTTCTAGTTTTTGCTTTTAAATCTGAAACTACTCATTGTTGAGGTCCAAAAATGATGGTTCTCCTTCATAGAACCATTTATTTTTGAGAGCTTACAATATGGATTGAGGATATGGGGGATATTGTTCATAGGATGGTGTTTAGAGGAGGCAGATACAAATGATTTGGATGAGGCAGATGTAAATGATTTGGAAGATGTAGAGGATTTGGAAGATTTAAAGGATTTTGGCAAAGAGTTTTCAAATGGTATGGACTGAGGAGATGAGGGATATTGTTCATAGGATGGTGTTTTCCTTGTCAAAGGTGGGGTAAGTAAGAGTCATGGATGTTGTATTTTGGTTCATGAGGTAGCTAATGCTTGGAACGTCTTGGTTTTGAGGGATATGAGAGTTGATGGTGGGTAATGGGATGTCTTGGTCAATACTACTATAATCATTGTAAGGGTCATATTCAAGTTGGTAGATAATATCATCCTCATCATCATAAGGATCATATCAAGTGGTCTATAGATCATTCCATCATATTCATTATACTTGGCTTTATTTGGGAAAAGGATTTGATCTAAAGGGCTCATGGTGTTCGATTTTCCCTTGAGTATGACCTTTTGGCTTGCTTTGATTATAAGTTTGGAGCTTGATTGTGTGGGATATATGGATCCATCGTTATTGTTTTAAACTTTATGTGGGTCCAAAGTATGTATGTAGAAGACTTTGTGATTTTGTTGGGTTTGTGGTGACTAATCAAAAAAGGATTCAAATCCTAATGATGAATGATAACCTTAGGTGATGGGATTGATGAGTTAGAATGAATTTGGATGGACAAATTGACTAGGGAATGGAATGATCCCAAATATATATGGATTGTATTTGATAATCTTGGATTAAAATTTGGGCTATGCACTTGGATCATAGGATGGTTTGATTATGACTTTGAATTTGGAATCTACAAATTGTTGTAGATTTTCCAAGGATTAAACAATAGAACTTAGGATGATTAAATTTCCCAAAGGTTGGACTAAGATGACGATTTTCATTAAGAGGTCCAAAAGTGATGCTTTCCACTATGACCAAGGATTGATTTGGATTGATGATGGGTGTAGACTATAAGAATAGTGTGGATTAAATATGGTAATGGTGGGATGATTAATGATATACTAATATTTTCAAAGATATTGGATGTGACTTCAAGATGAATAAGGTTGCAATCAAGTGGATAATGAGTGACAAAAGCATCTATACCTTACACTCAAGATATTTTGTGAAAGGGTGGACAATAGGATAAATCAAAGTGTGAGAAATGGATTGAGGTCTAGGGATGTGGTTAGTTTTTACTAATATGAAATGGACAAGGTATGTTATTTGATGTGGGAGATGTGGGGTTATGTCTTTAGTGATGATCAAAGATATATAGATTTTACACTAAGTAATGGTTACCCTAGATTTTTCTTCAATGTTTATGTTTTAAGGATACCTATGGGGAATCTATTTTTAAACAAGCAAAAGGACTTCAAACTAGACTGGACTCAATCTTAGTAGTGAAGCTTTGCAAAAAAGCACTTGCCATATATACAACACTCAAACAAGAAGACACAATAACAAGCCTAAATATATTTAGTAAAATGTGTGTTATCTTAGTGTAGGACCACATGATAAAATGCCTCAATATTAGTGAAAAGAACTTATCTTTCAATAACTTTGATTAATAGAGATCTAGTGGCACAAGGTCTCACCTTTTCTCTTTATTTGGAGGTTTTCTACACCTTGACCAAAGTGATTCAATCTCTACTCAAGGAGTTACATGGTGAGTAACTTCAAGCTTGAATCTAAACCTTGCACCACACTAAACAATTACCAAAATGTCTTAAACTAGGTTTTACAAGGCTTGTCTATGAAATCCTCTGAATACCACAAGGGTACATGAGGCCTAGTCTATGAATTTGAAAGTGCGAGAAATTAAAATAGTTGGGAGAAGAGGGTAACCCACACTTCTCCTTCACTTCCCTAGAGGTATAAATTTATTAGGGTCTTAGCCTAAATGAAAAAATTACAACTTCCAAGAGGTGTGTCTTTTGATTCACCCCTTGCTAGATATATATACTCGATCGAGACATTGATGTTGATTTCATCTCTTGGGGTGACACCATCCCCAAGAAGGCCCCCTGAAATAGAACAAGACAACACTTTTTTTATTCTCAAGATCACCCCAAGGTGTGAGAGGAGAGCATACATAAGTGTGCTTAGGGTTTAAAAGACACATGTAAATTGTTAACCCAAATCAAAATGTGAATTTGGATTTTAACCCAATTTTAATGTGAGAACAAACAAAGAAGACAACACATACAAAAAATAAAAGGTCTTTAATCAATGTCTTCAGCAAACATCTTACAAAATTAGTTATGTTAGTTTTTTGCAATATAGAATCTTTGGACACACGAAAAAGACTTGCACACAAAAGTCAGTCAAAAATAAAAAAAACTACTTAATCCTATAGAAAATAAAATTCCTCGTATTCTTTGATAGTTTTTTTAAATCATTGGAAAAGGACAAAAAATTTAAAAGTTATGCTCGATTAAAGTTTCATAATGAGATTCCAAATTTGAACGTTTCTACCTAAAGTTTGGAGCAAAATTTTCAAATTTTACTTTCACCAATATGTTCTTCTCTAAGCCAATTCTCCAATGACTATAAATATTCAAAAATTCATTTAGAAAAAAAAAAATTATTGCAATTTGATTGCAAATATTTTTTTAGAAAATCTTAAAGGTGCTAGGTGGGGCTTAAGCCCCTTTCGGCTAGCTCATGGTCACCCAAGTGGGCTAAGGTTCTGGGGCTAGGTTTTAAACCATTTTGGATAGGGAAAAACTAGGATGGATACCTCCATGTGGCCAATGGCTTTAGTTGAGTTGTGGCCCCTAGTCATCCATATCACTAAAGGGATCACAAGAGCAAAAAGAAATTTAAAACTCTGGCTCACAGAACTAAAAACTTTATGAAATATAATTAAACCTTTCAAGTCTAATAGATTTCAATGAAACCTCAAACCTAATTTAATATTGGATTTGAAATGTATTTCATCAGATACGGCATGAATTCAAATAAAATTTAAAAACCTAAAATCTTTCGGATATCAACAAATCCTTAAAAACCATAAAATTTGAAACTTTACCATATTTAAAAGAAGTTAAAAGAGTTTAATCCATGGCTATTTACTTGTTATAGCCTATGTATATATTCCTACAACAAATATACACCCTATTTTATGCTCACATGTATATACCTCCATGTATATGCAATATCATATTGCCCTAAGATGTATACATAGAGGTATATAGAATCTCACTAAGATATGCATACTCTCCTATTGATCGTAATGTGTATTTGTCTTCCTCTGGTGTTCATATGTCATGTGTATATACCTTGACCTCTTTCATACATATTTGAAATATTGTGTATATCCTCCCTACGATTGTAAGTATATATCCCTCTTTTTTTACACAGCCAAATGGTCGACCATACTATTGGGTATTTGAAGACTGATAGTTTCTTGTCTATTACTCCCCTACCTTTTCGCATTCCTTCTTGAAGGAATGTTATTATTTTCAAGGATGAAGATTCTTATGTTTAGCATATGGTGTATGTAAAAATAGAATTCAATAAAATATTTCCCTTGCTTTGAGAGTGGATATAATCATTCTGATGAACCATTATATGTGTTTTGTGAATGTTTTCAATTTTGATTTAATTTCTACATTTTTCTTTTTCATTTGTCTGCAAATTTCATCAACAATTAGTATCAGATCCAATTAAGAAGCTCGACAAAGAAGCTTGGTGGTGACATTAATTAGAAATCAGTGAAGAATTTCCAGAAGCATGGATGAAGCAAACAAGTGGAAAATTGAGAGGTTTTTAGGGCAGAATTTTGATCTATGGAAGGTACATATGGAATCGTTGTTGATTAAGCAGGATCTCTCACTTGCACTGATAGGAAAATCCAAAGGAAAAGGTTTGATGTCAGATGAAGAGTGGGAGAAAATGGTTAGGAAAGAAAGGGTTGCTATTTTTCTTTCGTTGTCCAGCAATGTTCTATTCAATGTTTCAACTAAAAAGACAATGAAAGAGTTATGGGATAAGCTCTTTGACATGTACAAGATGGCATCAACATCAAACAAGGTATTCATCATGAAAAATGTACATATTTAAAATTGAGAGAAGGTGTGATCATGTTGAATCACCTCAATGAATTCAATACCTTGGTCACCCAATTGATTTCAGTGGGTATTAATTTAGATGATGAAATTAAGGCAATTTTGTTATTATGTTCTTTACCGAACAATTGGGAAGGGGTCATGATGGTAGTTAGAACTTAAGTGGCTACTAAAAGTAAACTAAAATTTGATGATGTTGCGGCCACACTTCTCAGTGAAGACATGAGGAGGAAGAATCAAGAACCCTCTTTCGGTGATGCTTTGACTTCTATAAGTACTGGCAATAGGGGAAGGAGTCAAGATAGAGGTAGAAATAATAATAGGAGATCCAAATATGTAGGAATATTGAAGTCTACATGTGGAAATGGTGATTGTTGGTTTTGTGGTAAACCGGGTCAAACAAAAAATAATTGTTGGAATTACAAAAAGGCACAAGAAAAGGTAAGCAATAACGAAGTAAACACTGCATATGATAAAGGTAATGGTGTTTTGGTTTTATCAGCAAGTAACACTACTGCAGACTCATGGGTGCTCGATTCGGATGCCTCTTTTCATGCTATTCCATGTTGGGGTGTTTTCACAAACTACCAAGAAGGTAAGTTCGGTAGAGTTTTTCTTGTTGATAATAAAGAATGTGAAATAGTAGGAAAAGGTGATGTGATATTTTCTTTAAAAATATGGAAATAAATGGATCTTGAAAGATGTGATACATGTTACTATGTTGAAACAAAATTTAATATCAGTGAGCCAGCTTTATGGTCAAGGGTGTAATGTCAAATTTTATTTAGATACTTGGAAAGTAACCAAGGGTCTATTGGTGCTTTCAAAAGGCAACAAATTGGGTAACCTTTATGTTTTAGAGTGTCATGGTGAAGTGGGAGTTATAATGGTGGTTGTGGATAGTGATTTAGAGCTTTGACATAAGAGGCTCAGGCATATGAGCAAAAGGGGACTTGAAGTCATGCTTCAAACAGATCAACTTCCTAGCCTAAAATTTGTTGATTTGGAGTTATGTGAGCATTGCCTTTATGGAAAATAGAGTCATACCAGCTTCTTGAAGATTGGTCATGATAGGAAATCTACACCATGAGCTTGTGCACTCACATGTTTTTGGTCCATTAGAGGCGCTAATTATTTTGTTACTTTTCTTGATGATTGCACTCACAAAGTATGGATTTATATGATGAATAGAAAATCAGAGGTGTTTTCAAAATTTAAAACTTTTAAGGCTATTGTTGAAAATCAAATAGCACATAAAATCAAATGTCTCTAAATAAATAATGGGGAGATTTTTCTCTTTGGAATTTTACATCTTTTGTGTAGATAATGGCATATGTAGGATTAAGGTAGTTCCTTTCACCCCTCAGGAAAATGGTGCAGCTAAGAGGTTGAATCGAACAATTCTTGAGAGACCTCAATGTATGCTCTCTAATGTCAGTTTGGGGAAAGAATTTTAGGTAGAGGCCCTTGTAATACAATAGATTATTTTATCAATCAAGCTCCTTCCTCTCGATTGGATTTTGATATCCTGGAGGAGAGATAGCTCAGGAAATGAATTTATTATAATCATATTCATTTTTTTGGGTGTGAAGCTTTTACTCATGTTCCAAAAGAGCAAAGAATAAAGTTAGATGCAAAATCTAAAAGATGTTTATTTATTGGATATGGTGAGGATCAATTTGGTTTTAGGATTTGGGATCCCATTGCCAAAAAATTTGCTCACAATCGGGATGTCATATTTAACGAGAAAGTTTTACTAGGTTTGTAAAAAATAGAGCACATCTTCAAATGAATATATAGGTGGATATATTTGAAAATGGCAAGTCATATGAAAATTCTAAGCATTTGCAATTTTTTGTGCAACCTTCAAAGGTATCTTCACAGCCTTCATATGCCTCTATGCAACCATTTGCAACTAATGCACAGTCAAATGTTAGTTCGTAACCTTCTGGTTTTTCTATGCACCCTCCTTATACTCATGTGCAACCTTCAACATTGAATGCTCAACCTCCTAATGTCTATGTGCAACCATCTAGCATTAGCACCCCTCCTCTTACTTGGATGCAACCTCTAGTTCATTCTACGCAGGCTTTAGATTTGTCTTTGCAGCCTTTAAATCCTTCAATGTGAGCTACAAGCACAAGTGATGTTGCAAGAGAATTTTCAACGTAGCCCTTACATGTTAATGTGTCACCTTCACAACTTAATGTGTTGACAATATCTATACATTTGCATGATTTTGGAACTTTATTTCCCACATAATTAGTCACTACTCACACACACTCTTTTGGAGTGTAGGGACAGAGTATTGGAAGTAATATACAGGAAAGGGGAAATCTGTAGTCTAATATAGATGATGTTCAAAATTAATTTCAAAGATTAAATTTGCAAGAACGGGCTCCTCAATTATGGAGGTCACTCAGGAGAAAAGACATCCCTCTAAATTTGATGAATATGAGTTATTGCTCTCTGATCAGTAAGAGCCTACAACCTTTAAAAAGGCTTGCAAAGATGAAAATTCAGTGAAATGGATGGAGGCTATGCAAGATGAAATGGAGACTTTGAAGACAAATGATACATGGGATTTGGTTACCCTTCCACCAAATCAAAAACCACTCAAGAATAAATGGGTGTATCGACTGAAAGAAGAAGATGGAGGTAGTAAACGCTACAAGGCCACATTAGTTGTGAAAGGTTTTGATCAGAAAAAGGGGATTGATTTCAATGAAATTTTCTCACCAGTTGTTAAGATGACAACAATTCGTGTTGTTTTGGGCATGGCAGTTGTATGTGATCTCGATCTTGAGCAGCTTGACATCAAAACAATGTTTCTTCATGGAGATATAAGTGTACTTTAACCATACATACAACACAGACTGCATGACTATATGAATTTCATATGAGTGTACTTTAACCATGCCCACAAACACTTCATTTTTTTGTCAACAAAATAATAAGTATTATTTTGTGTAAAACTTCATTTCTTAATTGCTTTAGATGCAACAATGTAGTCCATTTTACTCTTTGATGCACTTATAAAAAGTTGATCATTTGAACCACTCAAAATATTTCAAAACCAATTAGTGAAAACCAGCCACAAAAGACACAAACATGCAAATGAAGTGAGATAAGGGATAAATTTTCCAACAAAATCATCAAAATGTAATACCTAAGATTTAAAATGTAAAATATAAATTAACAAGCATGCAAGTTCCTATTTCAAATTAGGCAAAATCTTTAGATAGAGTTCAACAAAAGAGAATTCAACAAAGTATAATGTAAAAAAAAAAATGTTACCAAAACTTCCATTGTTTAATGATTTTCTCCTTGATTGGTTGGAATGTGGGTGCTCCTTTTCTTGAAGATACCTATTTTGATAGCATGTACTTAGCATAAGTGATGATCAATTATGAAATGAAAGATAGAGTGTCTGAATTTATTGACTTTTGGAAGGGGGAATGGATGCTCAAGATCTAATGATGGGATCAATGGTGGAGGATGGTTGAGAGGATTTCTTTAGAATCAAGGAGAGGATGGAATGTGGAGATGGAGGTTGTTAGGTTATGAATGGCTAAGATGAACTTACTAAATTTAGTAAGTAGTTGTGAGCATGAGGGAAATAAAGGACCATAAGGACATGTGTTCTTAAGTGCCCTTTATTCTTAGAATATGTTGAGGGAATATATGCTTAGTTAAATAATAATGTTATTTAATTATTTAAATAGTCATGTCTAAGATGGATAATAGGTGGAAGTGAGAATCATTTATTTATTGTGAGGAGATGGAAAACATGATTTAATTAAATAATATGGTTATATAATTAAGTGTGTAAGGCCTAAGGTGAAGTAGACTAGACTATGTGATGGAAGACAAGGGAATATTTTAGGTGTCTATAGTGAGGGTTGGTCATGGAGCCCTCACCCCTTACAACAACAAGGATACCACTTATTTTAAATTTCTACTAGTTGTGGTTTTTCTTTATTACTATTAAATCCATCTAGGGATATTGCTCAGGCCTCTCCCTTCTATATTCCTTTATGTATTCCTCTAACTTAATTTCTCAAGTCCTACTTCTCACCTCCTATCTCCTCCCACATGACATCCATTCTTCTTCTCTCCACCATTTCCCTTTGATAATCCTCTAGTTTGTTCCTCTTGAATGTCTCACCTTCTTCCTCTAGTAATCCTCTAACATGCTTCTCTAGCTTTAACACTTCACCTTCTTATCATGCCTCCTATCTCCTCTTGTAAGGCATCTACTCCTCCTCTCCTTTGCCTTCCTTTTGTGTTCCTATAGCATGCACCACCTATGTCACCTATGGGACTACCATATACATACCAACTAAAATAAGACTATCACTTCAACATGCCCATCAACACTAAGATGTCACTTGGGTAAATTATAATCTTGTTCTCCCATAGGGGAACCAAGGGCCCTACCACTTGACCACAACCTCTTTGACAATTACAGCCAACTATTAGTACCAAAAATAACTTTGTTTCTAAAGTTTCAAATTTGAAAAAGAATATTAGATCTAAACAAATCCACAATCTAGCAATATAAGTAGGAAACAGGTGTGTCTCATAAATTAATTTGAGGAAAACTTAGGATGCAAAGGTACAAACAAGTTATGGATCTAACTCCAAATATGTTGAGCATGGGGTAGGCCCAAAAGAATTGCTTAAAGGTGTTAATTTTGTGACAAGTAATATATCCAAGTTGAATCTTCTCAAGATGAACCAACCTTTGCCCTAAGAGTAACACTAATAATATAAATTCACCATAAAAAATAGGCGACTTTTAACTTAAACCTTGCTTGTCAAATTTCCAAAACCTAAAAGACACATGCAAGAGGATGATTGAAAAATACACTAAACACTCTACATAAAAAAACTAAGAAGATAATCTTGAAAGATTGTTTTATATCTTATAGAATATAATTCAATTGTGACTTAACTAATCAATCATAAAAAAACTAAGAAGATAATCTTGAAAGATTGTTTTTTATCTTATAGAATATAATTCAATTGTGACTTAACTAATCAATCATAAATATGACCCAAGAAATATGAACAGCCATCCAATCCCTTATTAAATAATAATAAATTGAAATCTATTATACAAATTCTTGAATAATTCTAAAAACTAACATATAAAATCCTTTTAACTCTCCTAAATGTCAATTTAAAAGGTTTAATTAATAACAAAACTTGGTAAACAATCAAGGATAATTTAACGGCAAACCTTGACTCTAGTATTTTTTTAAATAATCGTTATATATTCAACATTATCCTTTTCATGTTGGAACGATTCATAGTTAAAATAACAAACATCAATTTTTGACAGAAAATGAACTTTACAGTTAAACAAAATAAATACGCTCATACGGCCATCAAATTTAAATTATGATAGCAACTGCTGACTGAAAAAACAAAAACAAGTTACCCACATGTTAAATGTTAAACGTAAAGTCGTTAGTTATTTTCTTTGAAAATGACTGTTATCGGGGTGTCGCTGTCTGAATGTCTACTTGTGGATGTTGACGTGGACATTACTATTCATGCGCAATTATTAACTCCAACTGCTTTTAATCACTTTCAATGGTTGCTCTTATTTAACTCTTAGTAACTGTCTGATAATACGGTCGAGATTCTCCGTCAAGTAACGGTGACGGAAGCCATTTCTCCCCGTCTCGTAGCGATTTGCCCTCTGCGAATAAAGGCTATGCACAATCTACTAGGTATAAATGCGAAAGTTCGGATTTCCAGATCTCCGTCTCCTACGGTAACATCTTTTCTTTGAATATAGATGGCCCCTTTACAAGTATAGGTTGTGGATGGATTAAAAAAAGTATAGGTTGTGGATAAAGCAACCACACTCTATTATTGGTTAATCCAATTAATAATACCACCAAACAAATTAAAGGCATAACCATTATTATAATAATAAATTCACATAGGGGAGAGGGGTCTAAAGTAGGGCGAAAGCTTATACTGGGGACGGAAGTAGTTTCACTTGGGCCCCACACTAGACCGTCTTAATATGCAAATTGTAAATCAAATTTCATTCACAAAGTCAACAAGGGTACTCGAATCACTATACCATCAAAATTGTATTATAATCAGTTTATATTTGTCTTCAACACAAATAATGAATTGCAGTCTTACATGTCAGAGAATATTTAAAACACATCTGACACCACAAACATACAAGCCATATTGATTGTTATTGACTTGTAGCTTTAAAACTTGCACCCAAAATATAAAATTAGTATAACCCACACTCCCCTATAATATCACCACTTGCATTAGATCACGACCAATATTTTAATACAAGTACGTCGAGGAGAACACCTACGAGCCAAGAATGTCTCATCATCAAATCCATTTGAATCCACCCCCTATCCCACTGTGTCATCAATACAACACTGAAAGGAAAATAAATCATTCATAACTATCCCATCGGTCAAATCCATTCACACAATAACTGATGCATTCTCCTGTTTTGCCACCTACAACCACCAAAACAATGGCAATAAGGCCACCAAAATCACCTGAGCAACAAACAAACATTGCACGCCATAAATACATACAAACTATGCAATTGAAGGCACCCAAACATATTTTCAAATTTGAAAAAGGAGGACTGAAATTAAAGACTCTATACAAAACAAAATTGAACATATAAAGAGATTTTCAAATTAAAAAATGCATTTCCATTTGCCACATCTCACTTTCATATCCAGTGCTACATTTTCCTGGAGGCAAACGAACAAAGAGGAGAAGAAGAAGCAGCACCAGTAGCATGCTATCAACATTCAGGTACTCTACACAAACCTGTTGTTTATGCCTATGAATGTCAATCTCAAACTTCTTGTTTATGCATATGAATGCCAATCTGTTCAATGCTATGCAGATGTTTTTCACAATACTGTAAATACCTTTGCTTTTTCATATAAACTCTTTATGTCCCAATGGAAATATGTTGTATGCGATGTTAATGTTTCTCACAAAAACCTGTAACTCAACATTTGGGGTTTCAACTTACACTGTTTGTGAATTTCTAGTCAGTTTTGTTCATTTTGTGGGTTCTTTTTATGTTCTCTATGCTTCCCAATATAGATATGTTCTATCACTGTAAAAAAATTGCGACCCACATACATGTAACTCAATATCTGGGGTTTCAACTTACACTATTTATGTATGTCAAGTCATTTGAGTTTGTTTGCTGGAGTTTTCTTATGCTCTATATGTCTGTCAATATAGATCAGTTCTATGCACCGCAACTATTTATTGAACACCAGTCTGTAATAATTATATTTGGGATTTCAACTTTCTCTATTTATTCAAATGTGAAGTCATTTCAGTTCAATTCTTGGGTATTTTTTATGTTATATATGTTTGGGTATATAAACCAATTATATGCACTGTAAATGTTTCTCATCCACTACTCTCTGACTCAATATTTGGGGTTTCAACTTAAACTGTTTATGGATGTCAATGCATTTCAGTTCCTTACAATGTGATTGTTAAACCCTATGTGATGTTGCACAAGACCAGGTCATTTTTTTTAATGGTAATGCGATTATTGCAACCTATTCTTTCTAACTCATTATCAAGGTTTCTACTTATACTTTTTTTTTAATGTTTATGAACGTTCAATTTCAACATTTTCATATATCATCTATATGCCTGGGAATGCCAATATGTTCTATGATGTCTAAATGTTTCTCACACAAACTTGTAGCTCAATATCATGGAGTTTCAAACTGTTGATGAATGACAATGAATTTCAGTTATCTACATTGTTAATTGCAATTGGTTGTATGGCATAAGACCAACTCCTTTCATTTCAATCCAAAAGGTTCTAAATGAGTGCAATTCAAACAAAGTAGTATGATCACATAAAACTTCAAAAGTTACCAAATTTACCATTATAAGCTATTGACTAATACAATAAAGAAAAAAAAAGTGCATGCATCACTCTGTCTTTAAGGGTGTTCAATGGTGGTTCTTATCATTGTTTGAAACATGTCTAAATAATGTGTGTAGGTGTAATATAAAGTTGATATGAGGTCCACGCCAATGAAGAAGAGAGCCACAACAAGGTGGCTTTCATGTCAAAGAGGGGTTACATTCCCCCTTGAAGAAGAACAAAATGATGAAGTGTAGACAGTTGTGGTAGTTATTGCTCCATCAGTTTGGTGGACAACAACATCACGACTTTGGGATTTGACAATGAATGAAATAGTTAATCAACAAACAAATGATATAGCAGACAACCAGCGTGAGGAACATAACGATGACCTAAGTCTTCCCTCAGCCCCTACCCCATTGTATTGGTTGGCAGATGGATCTATGGATGTGGGTAATGACAATCTAAGTCCATCATCCCCTGCCCAACCATCTTGGTTGGTAGAGGAAGCTACTAATGTGGGAATGACAATTTAAGTCTTCCCTCAACCCCTACCTAACCATCTTGGTTGGCGGATGGAGCCAATAAATTGGGTATTGTCTTACAGTGGGAAGAAGAGCAAGGAAATTATTCATTACCATCTCCACCTACCACATTTTCCATACCACAATTGCTAGATTATTATGTAGATTTGAGCAAGGAAAGAGAGCAAAAGAAGGAGGAAGAGAGAGCTAAAAATCAACAAGATAAGAAGGAGAGGCAACAGAAGAAGGAGAAAGAGATAGTTCAAAGGATACAAGATAGGAAGGAAAGAGACCAAAAGAGGGACCAAGACAAAGTTCAAAAGAAACAAGATAGGAAGGAAAAGTAGGAGAAGATGGAGCAACAAAGGGCTCAAAAGAAACAAGATAGGAAGGAAAGAGAAATCAACTAGGCCCATAGGTTATTGCAATGAGAAAGACATATAAGCAGTCCTACAAACCCGTTAGTAGACAACCATGCCTTGTTTCGAGATATATTGAACATATACATCCCTTTGTTTGCAGCTGTTGATGTCAATTCGAGTCTCAACCAAAACGTTGGAAATAGTTGTTCAACACTATTGCATGAAATTTGCACTCAATTTACAAATGCAAATGCAAATCATGTAACGACAACTCAAAACGCAGAAGCGGGAGATGAGAACACATTCCAAATGTTTATCTTGGCATGCTTGATTGATTTCGGGAGGGACCATCCCTACAACTATATGAATGATTGGCTACTTTTTTGGTTGTGTATTCTGGACTGCAATATATAGTTCAATTTTTGGCTATTACTTTTGTTGTTCGGGACTATAACACCCTAATATTAACCACATAAATTTTCCCACCACATCACCCTTCCACTTGTACATCTGACAATTTTTTTTTTTAATATCGAGCACCCTGCCACTTGTCACACATCGTTTACTCCGACCTATCCAAAACGGGCCCATTTTTCCCTCCACCTCAAAGTGGGGCCCATCCGTCTCCTTAATCAATGAACAAATCTACGTGCATTGGATCAGAAAGACGCATGGCTTCAATAGTCTCACCACCCTAAATGAATAGTTTAGAGCATTAATTGCTCGTCACCTCCTTCGTTACCTCCACTAACCAACTTTCCTTACACATCCCTTCGTATTTACTCAGACTGATAGGCAAGTAAATTAGAGATCAAGGTTCATTCAATGCTCCGAATTCTTGTATATCCCACTCACTCTCATTCCTTTTGTTTGCAAACATTCTCGAGTGTTTGTTTGGTTATGTAGCCATACTGGTTCGGCTATGCATTGGAGAGGATTTTTTTCACCAAAGCATTTCTAGTATTAAACCATGTTGAATACACTGATAATTTGAAAAGTGTAATGATACATAGTTTAACACTTATATGCTCTTCTGAAAAATAAGTCTCTTCAATACTATGACCTCCAATGACACTACAAATTTCTATCCCATAATATGTAAATGTTGTTGCCAACATTATGCATATTCTTATATTATGTATCTGATATCAAATGGATCTGCTTATTTGTTTATTAAATGGATATGTTTATGGGCCTACTTAGCAATATGAAGTCCATGTTGGCAGTGTAGTGCAATTGCTTGTTAATGTAACTCTACTTAATTTTACTTAAACTTTGTTTATGGTGATTGCTTGATTGGGCCGAAATGTTCAACACACTTCGCATAACTATTGCAGGTGTGATCCTAATAAAATGTTGCTTCCTAAAGTGTGAGAGATTAGATAAAACTAATAATGCAATAAAAAGAAACAACAAGATAATAGGGCACCTCAATGATTAGCCTAAGAAGATGAACAATATGAAAGCAAGATAAACAAATAAATTGTTGTTATACCTTCATGTTGTTGCTTCCTTGGTTGGCCCTTGATGTTGAAGTCTTGTGTGCTCCTTGGATGGCAATGAAAATGAAGTGGATGCAAGATGAATTGATGCAATAGGGATGCTAAAATAGATGAGAGATTGAATGGCAATTTTGCAAGAGTTTATTTGCAAAAGACTTGATCCCCTAAAATGAAGGAATTGAAGGGTATTTATAGGCCAAATTGAATTCTCTAGAGAATTCAACGGTTGGGATTGATCCAACCAAGATCAAGATGAAGGGCTATGGTGAGTTGAGGACTCACAAGCCCTCACATCTTGACATGTGGAAGGTGACATGTAGAGGGTGGAGTGATGTGGAAATGAGGTGGAAGAGAAGGACAAGAGGTGGAAGGGAAGGACATGAGGTGGATGAAGGACAAGTACCTTTGAGGTACCTTGGGGGATGAGAAGATTTCCTCAAAAAGGAACTTCTTGTCCCCAAATGAGGATGAAAGAGACTTTTGAGGAATTTTAGAATTCCTCAAAAATCTCCATGGGAAAAGGGGAAATGTGTGGGAAGAATAAATGTAAATTAAAAATTTACATTTAATGGAAGATTCATTGGATAAAAGGAGATCTCCAAAAAGCTGGAGATTTGTCACATGTGGGAGATGTGACAAGTCCAAGGTTCTAGAAGCCCTTGGCACATGTGAAGTGACAAGGCAAGGCTTCTAGAATCTTGCATGGGGATGGGAAAGACCTTGGAAGGATAAAAATGAATTAAAAATTCACATAGGGAAGAGAGGAACTTTGGTAGAATAAATGTGAATTAAAAATTCACATGGGGAAGGGAGTCCATATCAAAAATGGTAAGTGGAAAGGTTGACCAAAAAGGGTAAGCCAAAAGTGGCTAATGACTCTGATTAAGGTTGTGCAAACACCTAATTAAGCTAATTAATGATGGATTAGAGGCAAGTGGGAGATTATGGAGGATGTGACACTTAATCAAGATTAAGTGGTGCACATCCTAATGACAGATTAATTAATTTAATCTAGAAGAGGGTTATAGAGAATGTGACAAGGAGAGAGAACAAGGAGAATTAAAAATTGATTTTAATTCAAATGGGTTAAATGACTAAATTAAATAATTTGTCATGTTTATTTAATTTAGAGAAGACAAGGGGGTAAGGTAAAGTATTTAATTTATTTAATTAGATACTTTAGGAACCTCAGGCAAAAAATTAAATAATGATTAAATAAATTATTTAATCACTATTAATGAAATAGATGAATAAAGTAGACGATTTTGATCATATGAGAGTGATCAAATTTGGATGTCTACAGCAGGTATACAACATTATGCATTAACAACCACTAATAATATCACTTCAATCTTCTTCTAGTCATGCACACAGCTATGGCGGCATCATTTACATGATATAGAATGTATAAAGTGCAACAACCTCTTTTGTATAATATAATGGATTTGGTGATGGGACAGTCTTGGCTCTTTATTTTTCTCGTGCCATTGGATGTATGAAAATATTGGCAGTGATGTAATGCAAGTCGTGATATTATAGGGGAGTGTTGGTTATACTAATTTTATATTTCGGTTGCATGTTTTAATGCTACGGGCCATTAACAAGCAATGTGGCTTGTATGTTTGTGGTATCAGATGTGCTTTGAATATTCTATGACATGTAAGACTGTGAATAATTATTTGTGTATGGGAAAAATATAAACCAATTATAATATAATTTTGGTGGTACAGTGATTCAAGTACACTTGTTGGATTGTATGTTTGGGGTATCGCCTTGGCTTTCAATTGTGATGTAATCTTGTTTCCTATCCCCTTATTATTCTTTTCTTCATTTCACAATCATTCATTGTGCAGATACATATATATGTATGTACATTTGTATGTGCATAGATTACTGCATGTACATACATAGTGGATGTCCATATGTATGTATATGCACTAATCTATGTACATACATACCTACGTTCATATATATGCATGTGCACAATAAATTTGAGCACTCATCTAAGTTTAATTTCAAAGGTTTTATGCCATGCACTTGTATTATTTTATTCTTCAGTGCACAATCATTCATTGTCCAAATCTGTATTTCACAAATATAAATAGTGCACATATGTATATCTATATGTACATACATATGTATCTACACATGTATCTACATATGTATGTGGACACATATGTACATATTTTATATACATGTATGTGCATACTTTTGTACATATATGCATATACATATGTATACTTATGTACATATATATATATATATATATATATATATATATATATATATATATATATATATATATATACATATATTAAAAGCATAGGTGGCATGGTGACGCAACGGGCAACTGAATGAAGTCAAATTTTGGCTAACCATGAGAGGAAAGAAACATAAGAAATTAAATCCATTAAAGTCAAAGTGATGCTAGAACATAAGCATATTTCCTTGAAAAAGTAAGTGTGTTTAAGAAAAACTTTGGAAGTGTTCATAAATACCTTAGACACCATACAATTCATCAAGCACATTCTAGATGCACCAAGAAAGCCACAAAATTCCTTCAAACTATGGAAAACCACAAAATCTTATCAAAATCATCGAGACAAAAAAAAAATTCAACTTAGGGAAGACACCACATCCAATACAAATTAAATAAATAGTACGACGAAAAATAGTTACTGATAGGAGACAGTGGTAGAGCCTTAGTGAGGTTAGAAACCTCACCAGTCCCCTGTATAGAAGGGATTTTCCTGATGATGTGTCTTGTTTCACTCACCTATATCCTGTTTGCTACAAGAAAAAATGAAAGGAGGGATCAATCAAACACATGTATACAGTGCTTAGCTTAATACACAACAAATATTACAAAAGTGTATACCTTTCAATTGCAACTCACCATCAATGAAGCTTAGAAGAAACAATGGGTTGAGTTGAACCTAGGTATTTCTTTGTACATCGATCAAGTAGAGTGGACAAGACACAAAATAGCAAAGTGTTAGCCAAATATACCATAATCTCTATGATATATAAAAATGCATGTATGTACATGCATATATATATACATATATACATACATATATATACATGCATACATATATATGTATATACATGTATGTATATATGTATATACATATATACATACATACATATACATATACATATATATACATACATACATATATATATGTCTATAAATACATGCATATATATATATATATATATATATATATATATATATATACATACATATGTACATACATGCATATATATATATATATATACATATATATGTATCACCGCTAATATTTTGCTTCATCAATTCTAGCAATTCTATATACATGTAAGCAATAGAGACATATATAATGCAATAGAGACATAAATATATTCTTGGTAAGCAAAATAATGCATGTAAGCAATTGTATAGAGTCGTGGCTATTGCTGCATTCAGTAATGAATTAGGGAGACTTGATTTTATGAACGCCCTCTAATGGCAACCTATGTTGCACTAGTCCATAATTCCATTTGAATTGTGAAGTGTTGCATGGAGAGCCATTGGAAGCCTTCACAAAACCAAGTCCCCTAAGTGATTCAAATACATATATAGATATACAATGTGAAAGGGATGTGCATTAAACTTGAGTGTACATAAGAATAGCAATAATTTTTTGATGAACACACGATTATACAAGAGTTTAAAGAAGAAAATGAAGAGCAATTGCTACCAATTAAGAATTGAACATTTACCTCGCATAAAATAGATTGCAATTATCTACCATAAAGAATATAAATGGAAAACCCATTGTAAACAGTATCATGTAGAAACATGTGGACCTCCAAACATAGGGTGTATAGGACCCCCTTAATATGTAATTGCAAAACTGTTTTCACCCACAAAGTCAACAAAGGTACTAGAATCACTATACCACCAAAATTGTATTATAATCAGTTTATATTTGTCCCAAACACAAATAGTTATTCACAGTCTTACATGTCATAGAATATTCTAAGGACATCTGATACCACAAACATACAAGCCATATTGATTGTTAATGACCCGTAGCATTAAAAAATGTATACATATATATAGATACATATATATACACATATGCATACATATATATATATATAAACATATATTTCATATATATATGCATACATATATGTATACATATATACACATATTGCTTGTTAATGACCCGTAGCATTAAAACATGCAGCCAAAATATAAAATTTGCATAACCCACATTCCCCTTAAATATCACCACTTGCATTATATAACCACCAATATTTTCATAGATATAATGTGATGAGAACAACTAGGTAAGTGCATCAAGATGGTTCCCAAAAAGGGGACTTAAGTGGATAGCTTTTTTCTGAAATCAGGAAATACTGACCTTGGATGTGAAATTGAGGATACTTAGACTCAAAATTTTGAGATGGAACGAAAAGAAGGATTCAAGTGCTCTGAGTCTACTTTCTAAACTACTAATTTATTTTGAAAATGATTGAGATTAAGGGGTTCAAATGAGGGACGTACATAAATTGGTGTTATTTTTGTCAGAAAAACATAGCATAGCAACTCTTGTACGACCCTCATACAATGAACTTTTTTTTAGTATTTTTAAAATCACAATGGTCAGAAGTTAGCTAACAGTATGTAGTTGATGCACGATTTTTCTGATAATTTTTTAATGAATATTTGATTTTTTACTAATTTGCGAAGTGGACATATCCTTAAAATAGAATTTTGGCCGTGCTACCCCTGCAAATTTTGGAAACTAATTGATTTGTTTTTCTTTTAATTTTTTAAATTTGTAGAATGGAGTCTAGTTTCTAAAAATGTAATTTATTTGAAAAATTGATGAACGGTTAATTTATAACAAAAAAAATACCAAACGTTGCTTTTTGGCAAAAAAAAGACATATAGATAAAATAAATTATGGATGAAAGACTTAACATTTTTAGAAAGTGAAAAAAATGATATCGTTGGATAGCTAAGAGATAACCCAACATTACCCATGTGCTCGATTTTTTCGATATTGAACCACATGCAATCCTGACGGTGAGCACGAACTCGATTATGAGAAATATGGTGGATTTTTTAAAAACACGTCTCTGGTCATTGCGAATGCCCTTCAAACCTTTGGGTTGGAATTTCAAGGAAATACCAAACTTAAAGTTCGGTAATTCTCAAAGTAAGATATAACGCGAGCGCACTATAACGAGAGTGTGTTATAATGCGCTCGCGTTATATCTCACTTTTGACATGGTTCTTGCTACTACGGGGAACATGTCTACTAGCACATAACGCGAGCGCGTTATAACGTGCTCACGTTATGTCTTACTTTATGTAAAATGCTAATATATTAATGTATGCTGATATATTTTTATGTACATGTATGTATGTATGCTTGTATGGATGTAAGATTATATGCGCAAATGTATTATGCTTGTATGTATGCATTTATGTATGTCTTTAGATGAAGGGAGAATTTAGAGAGAGTCTAGAGAGATGGAGAGGGGGTCGAAGTGAGAGTTTAAGAGAGAGGGAGTGGGAGAGAAGGGGTTGGATTGAGGGGGACTTAGCTAGGTAGGGTGGGAGGGATAGAGGGAGGGAGAGAGAGAATTGATGGAGAGGAAGAGAGAGAGAGGTGGGTGGGAGAGAGAGAATTGAGGGAGAGGGAGAGAGAGAGAGAAAGAGAAAGAGAGGGTTATGTAGGTAGGGTGGGAAAGGGAGAGACTTGAGAGTGTGAGAGGGAGAGACTTGAGAGTGTGAGGGGGGTGAGAGGGAGAGACTTGAGAGATAGGTAGTGAGAGGGAGTGTGAGAGAGAGGGAGTGAGAGAGGGTGGTAGGGATTGATTGAACAAGAGGTACATAGAAAGAGGGAGACAGTACATAGAGACAATTAGAGAGGGTGGGAGGAGGGAAGGAGGGAGAGGTGAGATGTATAGATAGAGAGAAAGTGATAGGGGTTGAGGGTATAGGGTTGAGGGATTAGGATGGAGGACCTATAGGGTTGATGGTTTCTAGGGTAGTAGGGTTTAAGGTTTGAGGGTTGATGGAATAGGTTTGATGGTAGAGGGTATTTGGTTGAGGGTATAGGGTAGAAGGTTTAAGGTTTAAGCGTTTAGGGTTGAAGGGTTTGGGGTTAAGGGTTTAGGGTTAAGGGTTTACTTGGTTGAGGGTAGAGGGTTTAGGGTATAGTTTTGAGGGTATATGGTTGAAGGATTAGGTTCAGGGTCCAATGTAAGGGGTAGAGGGTTTAGGGTTTAAGGATTGAGGGTTGAGCGATTAAGGGTTGAGGGTTGAGAATTGAGGGTTGAGTGTTTAATGTATAGGGTAAAGGGTAGAGGGTTTAAGGGTAGAGGGTTGAAGATTGAGGGTTTAAGGTATAGGGTCGAGGGATTAGGGTTGAGGGTCCAATATATAGGGTAGAGGTTATAGGGGTTGAGAGATTAAGGGTTGAGGGATTAGGGTTTAGGGTAGAGAGTATTGGGTTGATGGTAGAGGTTAGAGGGTAGAGGGTAAAGGGTTTAACAATTTAGGGTTTAAGGGGTTAGGGTTGAGGGTCGAGGGTTTAGGGTTGAGTGTTTAAGGGTTTAAGAGTTGAGGGTTTAAGGGTCAAGAGGGTTGAGGGATTAGGGTAGAGATTTTACTAAGTGGGTTTTGAGGGTTGGGGGACTAGGGTTGAGGGTAGAGGGTATAGGATTGGCGGTAGAGGGTAGAGGGTTTATGGTTTATGGGTTAGGGTTTAAGGGTTTAGGGTTTAGGGATGAGGGATTAATAGGTTATAGAGTAGAGGTTATAGGAGTTGAGGGATTAGGGTTTAAGGGTTGAGGGTTGAGGGATTCAGAGGGTATAGGGGTTGAGGGATTAAAGTTTAAGGGTTGAGGGATTAATAGGGTATAGGGGTTGAGGGATTAGGCTTTAATGGCTGAGGGTTGAGGGTTATAGGATTAAGAGGGTATAGGGGTTGAGGGATTAGGGTTTAAGGGTTGAGGGTTGAGGGTTGAGGGATTAAGAAGGTATAGGGGTTGAGGTATTAGGGTTTAAGGATTGAAGGATTAGGGTTTAGGGGTTGAGGGTTGAGGGATTAAGAGGGTATAGTGGTTGAGGGATTAGGGTTTAAGGGTTGAGAGTTGAGGGTTCAAGGATTAAGAGGGTATAGGGATTGAGGGATTAGGGTTT
>CM021101.1:828866752-828916565 GCA_007115665.2 Sequoiadendron giganteum | reverse complement strand
TTCCACCTGATCAATCCTTTAAGGGTCCAATGTGCAAAATAGCTGCAAACTTCAGCATGCTATTACTTGGATACCGTGATACTTAGAAACTTCTCATCTGATCCTATAGAAAGGCATTGGACCCCTCTAGGAAAACCTCTCTCGATTTTGGGTATCTTGGAGTGGTTTTCTCGTGGTGGCGGATTGTCACTTGATGGAAAATGTATCAATCTTTGAAGTAGGTAAAAGTTAAAGTGGTAACTTTCACTCTGCAACTCGTGTGACCAAGCGGACTGTTCCAACATGTTCAAATAGGTATTTTTACGCTAGGCACGATCCTCTTTCATTACGAAACACATGGAATCACTCCGAGCTATGTTCCACCGGATTGATCCCTTAAGGGTCCAAAGTGCAAAATGGCTACAAACTTCAGCATGCTAGTACTCGGATACCGTGACACTTAGAAACTTCTCGTCTGATCCTACAGAAAGGAATTGGGCCCCTCTAGAAAAACCTCTCTCGGTTTTGGCTATCTTGGAGTGGTTTTCTCATGGCGGCGGATTTTCACTTGATGGAAAAGGTGTCAAATTCAAGTAGTGCAAAGTTGCAAAGTGGTGCAACTTTCGCTCTGCAACTCATGTGACCAAGCGGACTGTTCCAACACATCCGAATAGGTATTTTTACGCTAGGCACGGTCCTCTTTCCTACCGAAACACGTGGAATTGCTCCGAGCTATGTTCCACCGGATCGATCCCTTAAGGGTCCAAAGTGCAAAATGGTTGCAAACTTCAGCATGCTAGTACTCGGATACCGTGACATTTAAAAACTTTTCGTCTGATCCTACAAAAAGGCGTCGGGCCCCTCTAGAAAAACCTCTCTCAGTTTTGGCTATCTTGGAGTGGTTTTCTTGTGGCGGCGTATTTTCACTTGATGAAAAAGGTGTCAAATTCAAGTAGTGCAAAGTTGCAAAGTGGTGCAACTTTCACTCTGCAACTCGTGTGACCAAGCGGACTGTTCCAACACGTCTGAATAGGTATTTTTATGCTAGGCATGGTCCTCTTTCACACCGAAACACGTGGAATCGCTCTGAGCTATGTTCCACCATATCGATCCCTTAAGGGTCCAAAGTGCAAAATGGCTGCAAACTTCAGCATGCTATTACTCAGATTTCGTGATGCTTAGAAAATTCTCGTCCAATCCTATAGGATCGCGTTGAGCCTGTCTACAAAAACCTCTCTCGGTTTTGGCTATCTCGGAGTGGTTTTCCTATGGTGGCAGATTTTCACTTGATGGAAAAAGCATCAAATGCAAGCAGTGGAAAGTTGCAAAGTGGTGCAACTTTCATTCTGCAACTTGTGTGACCAAATGACTATTCCAACACGTCCAAATAGGTATGTTTACGCTAGGCATGGTCATCTTTTGCATCGAAACACATGGAATCGCTCTGAGCTATGTTCCACCGAATCGATCTCTTAGGTTGGAGGAATCTTAAGTTGCAAATTTGTAAGTTGCTTAACACAACAAATTTGAAATGATATTGAATGGCCCACTTAGCACTCATTGCATCTAAGTGATGCTCATAGAGGTGAGGCACTAGGCCTTCCCGGGAGGTCACCCATTCTAGTATACTCCAGCTCAAGCGCTTAACCATGGAGTTTTTTCCCCAAGAAGGGACAGTGGAAAAGGCAAAATCCACTATACTTTTGATGAGTGGAAAGGAATTCCTAAGAGACATGAAGGAGGAAGGAGTTGTCTATGCAATCATGTTCAAGCCAAAGGAGGAGGAGTCACCTAGTCGGCTACCTATGACAGCAGAGGTGAAGCAACTGTTGGATCAGTTCAAGGATATCATTTGTGAAGGCACACCAACTACACTACCACGTAAGAGGGCAATTAGTCATCAAATTGACTTTGTACCAGGAGCAACATTGCCTAACAAGGTTGCATACAAAATAACACCAGAGCAGAACAAGGAGATAGCAAGGCAAGATCAAGAACTTTTGGACCAAGGGTTGATCAGGAAAACCATAAGCCCATGTGTTGTTCCAGTGGTGTTGGCACCTAAGAAGGGAGATAAGTGGAGAATGTGTACTAATTCTAGGGCCATAAATAGGATAACCATTAGATATAGGTTTCCTATTCCTAGGATAGAAGACTTAATGGACTGTTTAAGGGGGTGCTAAGTACTACTCCAAGATTGATTTGAAAAGTGGCTACTATCAGATTAGGATGAAAGAGGGAGATGAATGGAAGTCAACTTTTAAAACCACAGAGGGGTTATATGAGTGGTTAGTAATGTTGTAGATGAAAAGGATAGGGCCATGCAAAGTGTTGGCTAAGTATGGATCCAATGCATACAAGGTGGAGTTACCCAAGCAGATGTCCATTTCGCCTATCTTCAATGTGAAGGACTTGGTGAAGTATAAAGGAACATAAATGGATGAGGAACAGTATAGTGCTAAGGTGAGTAAGGATGTGGATGAACTCAAGGTACCTGATCAGATCAGACCATAAGTGGACAAGATTAGAGACTCAAGGGTGAAGAAGAAGACTAGGCATAAGACATACATGGAGCACCTAGTGAAGTGGAGACATCAACCAGAGTCAAAGGCTACTTGGATAGCAGAAAGTGACTTTAAGAAGCATGGAATTAATGAGGAGCTCTTGACACCACAGGTTCCTTAACTTCTTTGTTGCAGGGGGGAGAATGGTGCAGGAGCACCTTAAGGTCTTTTGGAGAGATCTTTGCAATTTTGGCTTGTAGGTGGTTCTAGCCAACCACCAAGGGAATAAGGACTATGATGTAAAGTCCCAAGAGTGTTTTTGATGAGTGAATTGGAAATAGGTTTGTTAGGGGCTTGCGGTTTGGGTAAGTCTTGGACACTGTGAGCATTTTGAGCAATGTTGCCTTGGCTATTTGTCCTAAAAGTTGGAAAATGGCATTAATGATGCTCTAAGCCCGGCCCAAGGGTCCTAGCACATGGGAGAAAGGTATATAAGATCATAAAAACCATAATACCTGGGTTGGAGGATTGTTTTCACGAATTGAGACTTGGAGAGTACATTTTTGTGATTGGAAGAGTGCAAATTTCATTGAATTTATGTTTTTGTGCCTTCATCCAATCAAGAATGGATTGAAAGGAATTATTTGATGCTTTGAGTCTTCCATTTGTGTCACTTACTTACCTTGTGTAGCATTATATTATTCATCGAGACCGACTGGTTATCTTTTTGCAAGTTTTTGGTGTTCTTGGTCTTATTGTCGGTTCAGGCCAGTTTTTTGAATAATGAGTCCCACTTGACTTCCCGTGGCTTTCCTCTCATGGCCACTTGGAATCAAGTTGGGGACTGTGTAAATATTGTACATATAGGTTTTGGGGTCTTTTTTTGGAGGGAAGGTGATGAAATCATCAAGCACTAAGCGAGTGCAAGTGCATTCTGGCTAGTAGCTTGGAGAGGACAGCAGCAAGGAGAGTTGCTAAATGGATTGGTTTATGGAAATCAAGAGTATGGGAGTGTAGGCACATGTATCTCAGTCATGTGTGTGCTAGGAGGAGAGTTGATGAGGTCGTTGAAGCCGTCAAAGAAGGAAAAAGAGCCAAAAACCCTAAGAACCCTTGAAAATAGGGGGTTTGAGGACAATCATATGTACGGACACTTGTAGGACCTAAGGCCTAGTAAATCTTGGAGCCTTGACGGTCAAAAGAAAGAATCTACAAAAAAATTTGGGGTTTGTTAAGACTGTTTGTGAGAAAAGTCAAGAAAATGGGTTCTAGGAGGCCAAATTGGGGCAAAAGGCTACAAGGCCTAAAATTGAGTTTTTCAAGAAAGCGATGGGTAAAAAGTGAAAGAATCCAATAAGATGGATTAGTGAGGAGAAAAATCAACAAAGTGACAACTAGGATACCCTTCCCTAGCCTTGGAGTGGTTAGGACACTTTGGGTCAGTGTGGAGCCCAAGGAAGCTTAGTGGTGGATTGGGAGTGATGGAGAAGAATTTGAAATTGGTGGAGAATCTTACGTGGTGAGAGGGGTTTAGGAGTGATCCCTTAGTAGGGTAGAGAGGAATACCCTAGGAAGACTAGATAATAGGTCTTGGGAAGAGCAAGACTGCTCTTGAGGGATAAATGATTTGTTTGGAAACAAGGATGGTTCTCTCTTCATCAACATATACATTATTCCTCGATGTGTTCACACCAGTGTTACAAGACTAGGACTCGCCTCGGACTTGACAAGCCATTTTTTGACTTGGACTCGGGCTCGGAGCCCAGACTTGACAAATAGAAAAACCTAAGAAATTCAAAGATTTGTAAGGATTTAAAACTTGTTTCATGCACCCTTTAATAAATAAACCTTAAAGACACAATAGCATCATCAAATAGAAATTACTATGATTCCATACACAAACATACATCAATCACATGAGTATAAGCACAAATTTTAGCTGAAGGAAATAACACATTTAGATATATAAATATTATGATATTGCTATTAGGATTCAATCGTGTAGTTTTACAAGTCAAACTCATTGACCCATGATTCATCAGTAATGGTTCACAAGAACCCATCTCTCATGATAATGAATGGTTCATAAGGAGGAAGATAAATCTTCATACATTTCTTCTATCACAAATGAGATAAGTGCTTGGTTTCATGAAGGTCATGAGACAACCATTAATGGGGAGTGGATACATGAAGAACTGATGGAGAATGATAATGGCTTCAGACCTGCTATAAAGGAATTTTTTTTTCGTTTCAATGATGCAAGAGGTTTTTGGTTTCACTACCAAAATGAGCCTACGAAGAATGCATGTGAAACTCCTTTTGACCTTGAGGGTGTACTTACTCCATCTCAAGGATCATGCATTGAGGATGACATAGATCAATGCTAGGGCTAATCAATTAATAATTATACACGTGAATAAGTCAAACATGTACATGTCAATAAGGGAACTACAAGTACTCATAAACACGTAAGCCTCAAAAAGTATACACACGAATACATAGTATACACAAATTAAAACAAATTATATGCATGAATACAAGGTATATGCATGAAAACATGTAAGCCACAAAGTATACACTCGAATGCACGTAAGTCACAAAGTATACACGTAAGTTGTAAATTATACACTTGAATATACGTAACTCATATCTATTGAACCATCAATTTAGAATGCAAATATGGACAGGCATCGAAAAAAGATATTTGTATTAACCAAATAGCCATGTAGGCATACATAAATATATGTCGATATAAGTATGAAATATATGTACAAAATAGCCATGTAGGCTTACGAGAATGCCATCTAGGCATACAATGTCAAATATGTCCAATAAAAAATATGTACAAAACTGCCATGCAGGCATACAATAAAGGACTCTGGAATCAAAAGTCATTGCTCTCCATGCCCAGGAAATAAAATATTTCCCTTTCCTTTTCGCTCGGATGGCGATAGGTCTGTCACTCATTTTTGCTGCGCTCGTGGAGTGCTCCTGCTACTCCTCCTAGGGTTTAGTTCATGGTGAAGTTTTAACTGTTACAATAAGAAGTAAAGACATGAATATATAGAAATTACATTATAAAAAATGATATATTTGACAAAATAATCACTTACAGCCATCTCACGATCTCTGTCCACAGGGAAATATCCTCATGCCCATGCTCAGGCATGCTCAAGCCCTGTATAAACCATGCAAATAGACAAAAACTACGTGAATCAATAATGGTTTGATTTCTCACTAACTAACATCTATAACAACAAATGTAAATTAAAATTTACTAATTTGCCTCATACCTCTTCTGTCAGAGCCATCGAGGATTGTATAGCAGATGTCACACCAATATCCATTGCCCTCATCACATTCAGAGGTGTATCGTCTCGCAACAACTGAAAATAAAACAACAAATTATTCAACATAATCAACGATGTGCATGCATAAACTACACAAATATATTAAGTACTTGATTCATTAGTTAAACTCTTTATTCTATTACCTACATGAAGGTTTGAGTAAATCCACCGCCATTGAGAAGTGTTCCATCAAAACCTCCAATATTAGTCTGTTCAACATCCAAAATTGCATATTAAATTACCATTCGTAAAACAATGCCATTAATATGCAATAAACTTATAATTGTTTACTAGTTACATACCCTAGCGATAGGTGTACTGCAAAAATAGGTTGGTGGGGGGGGGGGCGGTGTATCCAGTCTCAACATTGTGACCCTGCAATTTTATTAAAATCATAAAACATTTTTAGATAATCTTGCATTTCAAAATTGAAATTTAATAAATTAAATTCAATGAACACATGCACTAACTTTTACCTGACTATCAATGCCATATGCCTCATGCAAAATGTCAGCTACCCTCTCCATCTCCATAGCTGCAGACAAATCATGTGTACCAGTCTCCTGAGGGTCGGTGGGGTCATGTGAACAAGTAGCCCCACAAGATTGACACACATGTGTTCAAAGACCACCACTAGAAGACTCCCTTGGATGGCACTGTAGAATAAGGCTAGTATGATGGATGAAACTCTGGGTCAAAGTGTTGATTGCCTGTAATGTCTCTATGTCAACACTTTCCTTCACGACGGAAGGCATAACAATGTGCTCATGAGGTGGCCTAGTGAGAGCTCGTCTACCTTGCCGCGTAGGATCTGGCTGTACACTAGGTCTATCTTGAGCTGACCCCCCACCTCTCCCCTAGAAATCCCTCATATCAAAATAATTTGGGATTTTATTCAATATGAACTCACTATATAGTTTCCTAAGGAAATATTGCGGGACCTCGCAATTGTTGCACGGTGGGTAATCGAAGACCATGTACCACATATCATAAAACCACTCCTTCATTTGTTGGTGGTGGCACCAATGGATAGGAAACCTCTTCGCATTGATGGTAAGATTTTGATTTGTGCGTGGGTCGGTGAATAATGAACACAAATCACCTTTTGTTATTTTTAAATCTTTCACATCCTTGTATGATAGTTTGTTTGCATAATACTCCCTAGCTGCCTGCCTCCTATCTTCCCATCCAGTTATTTGTTTGCTAATTGAATCTATGTTTTTTAACATATCTTTCAATGAATTTGCTAGGGTCATTCTTTCTGTGGTTGAACCATTTGGATCACTAAACCTATTGATCAAATCCTCAATTTGTTTTTTGTTGTTCTCAATTTCACTCATTAAATTTTGTTGAGTGCCAAGAGGGGGTTGAGTGATTGGTGGAGGAGGTTGATGTTGTGGTTGATTTTGATCTTGAGGATTTGGTTGGTCCTCCTGTTGAGGATTTTGAGGGTTTGCAGATTGATTTGCATCTCCTAAAAATTCAAACAAATAGATATCAAATTCAACCTAAAACTAACAAATTCAAAACAAAAAGCATAGAATCCTTACCTCTTACAGCTCCTCGTTGTCGTGGCGCCATCGCTTTCAACTTTTTTGTTTTTAGGGTGTGCACAAAATTGCTACCCATTTCCATGCACCCGCCCAACTAAGAGCCAAGATTGTCCCACCACCAAACCCAATCGAACCCACCACCTATCCCACTTTGCATAGCATACAACAAATTGGCATTCAAAGGCATAAAGAATTAATAAAAAAGTCAAGTTGTTATTTTCTGATGGAGAGTATAACGTTGTTGTTGCTTATGCTCTTGTGTCCACCCTGCATTAAAAGTAGGCAGTTCATATCCCTTGGCTATGCATCGTTCCTTCCATTTGTTAGACTCTCCATCTAAAAGAACAACTTCACTTTTTTGTTTGGGGAGTTCAATGTCTGTAGTTCCATGTAGATATGAATATGGAAGTGAGACATGGTAAATGGAAATTGGAAAAGATTGAGAAATGCATTTTTGAATTTGTAAATCTCTTTAATATTCAATGCTAGTTTGGTATGGAGTCTTTAATTTGTGTGCTCCTTTTTTAAATTTGAAATCTTGTTTCAATACCTTAAATTGCAGAGATTGTATGTATTCATGGCGTGCAATCCTTGTTTTCTTCTCGGGAGATTATGGTGGCCTTAACACATTGTTTTTTGGTGGTTTCATGTGGCAAAAGAGGAGAAGGCAACTATAGTTGTGTGTTATAATTTGACTAGTGGGATACATGTGAACAATTGATTTTCCATGAGTGTTGTGTTGCTGGGAAAGTGGGTTGATGGGAAAGTGGGACATATACATATATGTATATATAGATACATATATGTACACATATGTATATATAGATACATATATGTCATACATATATATATATGTAATTTTCCACTGCCTTTAATATTTTTTTATTATACCCAAATATGATAATGGGTTAAGTTGTTTTCATTTCCATGTTTGGTAGTAACAATGAGATAAAAAAAGAATTTCGTAGACAAAACTATTGTGCATGGAAGAGAAGAATAATACAATTGCATGGAAAAATATCTTAGAAATGAAAACCAGTGATGGAAAAATATCTCACATATATATAGAACATAGCATATATATTAATTGTGAATTACAATAATATAAAAAATTACATGACAGAATATCTTTGAAATGAAAACAAGATAACTCATTTCCATATTTGGGAATAACAAAAAAATATCAAAGGCAAATTGTAGAGTGAAAGTTTACATATATAAGAACAGATATATATATATATGTAATTATATATATTTACATATATATACTATATATACATATATATATCTTTGCATGGCATAAAATCTTCGAAATGAAAACAAGCAAACCCATTTGCATATTTGGGAATAACAAAAGAATATTAAAGGAAATTTGCAGAGTTAAAGTTTGTGCATTGTTGAACACACGAATACAAGTGCATGGCAGAAAACCCTGTAATTGTGAACCAATCAAACACTTTCCATGTTTGGTAGTAACAATGAAATTAAAAAAAGCATGGCAGAATATGTTCAAAATGACAATCAGTGCTACCAATTTCATATTTCAGAATGACATGAGATTATTTTAAGAAAATTGTAGAGTTAAAGTCTGTGCAATGAGGAACACACAAATGCAAGTGCATGGCAAAAACCCTCAAAATGATAAACATTATAAACCTATGAATAATAATACTAGTGTAACCATTTTTCGTATTTTGGAATAACAAAGAAATACAAAAAAAGAAATTGCAAAGTTAAAGTTTGTGGAATGAAAAACACATGAATACAAAACCAGTCAAGCCCTTTCCATATTTCGTTGAAGAAATCTAATAGTAATGAAAAACCATTTAAACTAGTCAAACCCATTTCATATTTCGTATAAGGAAGGAAATATGAAAAGCACAATGCAGAGTAAATTTTGTGCAATGAAGAAAAAATAATTAGGAATGCATGGACGAGTATAGAGGAAAAGAAAACCAGAGAAACCCTACCCACATTTCAGTTTATGAATATTGTTGAAAGAAATTTTCGCAAAGAAATTATTTGAAAAAATTGAGTGCATGGCAGAATACCATTGTATTCATAGACATTGGTATAGGTTGAGTGAGGTTAGAAACCTCACTTGAAAGAGAAAGGGATCTCTCGAGAGTGCAAAGCCGAATGAAGAAGCATGAAAAGTCGAACAATATTGCATGGAGAGTTGAACTAGTATTGATGGGAAACCAAATGAACACTTGAGAATGTTTGCAAACAAAAGGAATGAGAGTGAGTGGTATATGCGAGAATGTGGAGCATTGAATGAACCTTGATCTCTGATTTACGCACCTGATAGTCCAAGTAAATGTGAAGGGACGTGTAAGGCAAGTTGGTTAGTGTATGTAATGAAGGAGGCAACAAGAGTTTAATGCTTTAAACTATTTGTTTAGCGTGGTGAGGCTATCAGAGCCACATGTCTATTCGATCCAAAGTACATAGATATGTCCACCAATTAAGGAGAAAGATGGGCTTCACTTTCAGGTGGAGGGAAAAATTGGCCCATTTTGGACATGTAGGAGTAAATGGTGCTTGACAAGTGGCAGGGTGCTCAATTTTATTTTTTTAAAGTAGGCTCGATGCACAAGTGGCAGGGTTATGTGGCGGGAAATTTTTTAATATTTTTTGGTCCACATGGACCTCTAAAGTTGACCCACCCTACTTTGGGCCCCTCTCCCTATCTCTGGATATCTATTGAGTGCAACAAGTGATATGTAAGACTTTTACAAAGCATTTGTAGGCAATTTATAGAGATCTATAAGTATTACTAAGACTATTATGGGCATGCTCTAAATGACTCATACAACTTCTACAAGTTGGTTGCAAGTCACCTATAGAGTCTTTATATGTTGACAACAAGTCTCTTGAAGTATTACCCTGATCGCAAATAGAACACTCTTGCTAAACGAAAGCTTTATATTTTTTATTTTTCTAATCTCCATACCTAATATGAAATAAACATCATCTAAGCCCTTCATATCAAATTGTGTAGAAAGCTAAGATTTCAAGTCTCTAATCACATCCTTATTGTTACCAAAAATTAACATATCATCAAAATGCCAAGTGGTAATAAGGAAATAATAATTGTCTTATTTTCAATACACATGATTCAATCTAATTTAGACCTCACAAATTTGAGTCTCAACACAAAAGAATCAAATTTTTGACATCATTTTCTAGGCGGTCATTTGAGACCATACAAAGATTTTTTAATTTATAAATTAATGAGTCCTTATTTTCTACAACACAATGCTTTGGTTGTAACATTTAATTTTTTCCTCGAAGTCACCATGCAAGAAAATTTTCTTCATATCCTTCTATTTTATTTCAAAATTGTAAGCTATGACAATAAAGAACAAGAACCAAAAAATGTCAACTTAGGAACTAGAGAAAAAGTCTCACCAAAGTTTATCCCTTCAACATGAGAATATCCTTTTGCAACTAATCTTACCTTGTACTTCTTAACATTACCATTTGAACTCAACTTCTTCTTGAAGACCTATTTACATGTTTCCTTCTTTCTAGAAACTAAACCAAGTCCCAATTCTTATTCTTTTTCATTGCAACCATCTCCTCATCCATGGTTGACCTCTAAGACCTATTGCCATCAATCTTTGTTTCCTCTTTCAAAAATTAAGATTCAAATGTTAGTGTTATTAATCAAAAAAAAAAATACATTTAAAATCACCCAAGCTCTACCTCTCTGTATGTATCTTATGTCTAGTGAATCTTCTCAAAAGCTATGGAAAAGGTTCCTCCTCCTCTAAACTCGAAGAGCTCTCTCTACCATCATCCTCATTAGATTCATTATGAACCTTGATTTATTTTTTGGTGCAATTGTCTTAGTCTTTGACATAAATTCACTATAAACTTCACGCTTCCATCTCATTTCTCATGTTCAATTACTTGATTGAATTGATTGGTCTATTCCATCCATTCATAACATAGCTAGTAGAATTAATAACCTATAACACTTCAACTACTAGATCCACCACCATGTATTTTTCAAACTAATTCATTTTAATTATATGAGAAGATTTGATCTCCCTAAAGATCACATGTTAACTATATAGAACTTTGTTGGTCATAAGATCCTAAAGCTTGTACATTTTCACACCAAATCTATAGCCAATGAAGATACATTTCACAACCTCATAATCTAATGTCAAACACTTTTCCTTAGGCACATGAGAATAATCCTTGCAATAAAAAACTTGAAGATGTTGAAGTGGTGAATTTTTCTCATCCAAAAATCCATAAGGGTTTTCTCAACAAGCACTGATGTAGGAGACTAGTTGATTAGGTAACATGCGACACTAACTAATTTTCCCCTAAATTTCTACTCTAATTTGGCCCCGCTAAAAACACTCTTAGCCCTCTCCATCAACATCTTGTTTATTCTCTCTACAAAATCTCTTATGTTGAGGAGTGTACATGGATTTTCTTAATTTCTAAATCATCTTCATTCTCTTTACAAAATTATGAAATTTAATTGAACCAAATTCTCCACCATTTTTAATTCTTAACACCTTGATCTTCTTACTACTTTGGTTCATCATGAAAGCCTTAAACTCCTTGAGTCAACAAAAAAGCTTAGATCTTTTCTTAGGAAAATAAACCCATCCTAAAAATCATCAATAAAAACATAAAATAATCATTTTGATAAATAAGGAACATCAACATGACTAAATATGTCATAATGAATAAGATTATCAATCATAGAAGATTTATAAGGACTTCAGTAAAATTAAACATGGTTTTGCACTTCCATAAATGCAATTTTCACAAATACAAACTCAAGAGAACAATGAATAAGCCCCTCTACAAGATTTTTATTTTTGAAGATCCTTCAACCTTTTTTGTCAATATGGCCCATGAGTTGGTGTCATTACATTATCTTCTCAACTTGCAAATTTCTATATGAGGTACGAGCATGATTGGTTACCCAAAATGTATGACCATTACAATTGGATATGATAGTTCTCCTTTCAACTTGTAACCTTTATATAGATACAAATTCTAAAGGTTTTATAGGTTCTAATGGCATAGGTGTAGATTATCCAAATCTCTCCACTAGATATATAAACAAATATTGCATTATATGTAGTTAGAATCTTGAGTCGAAAGAGAGTACCAACTCAAAACCCATTCTTGAACACTATAGCTTCTCAAATCATCTTACACCCTCTATTTTCAAAGACAACCTAAATTCCCATATTATAGGGTATGTGACAAACCAAGGATGTGTAGAACTATAAATATATACTTGGTCAACCCATTAGAGAATCAAATCTTGACTCTCCCATGGCTGGCAATATTGAGGTAAGAGTTGTCACCAAGACATATCAATTCTCATTGTCAAAATTCTCAATCTAAAAACTAATCACAATGTTGATTCATGTGGAAAGGTACGACAAGATATATATAGCCAAGGCTATAACAAAAGAATCCCATGAATTCTCTCAATAAGATTCATTAGAATCATCATTTGTTTCTCTTCTTTTTTCCCTCCTTGTAGTTTCTTTTGAAATGACACATCTTTCCATAATTCCAACATTTCAAATTGGACTTTTTGCTAGAAGAATTATATCTCCAATAAGATTTATATTTTCTTTTACGTTTCTTTCATTTCTCCTTCAACCATCCATGAAAATAAAAACTTCACTGGTAGATTCAGAATCCTTTCACCTTATCTCCTTTGAGAGTAAAGTATCTACTACCTCATCAAGCACAAAATTTGAAGTAATGATTTCGATAGACATCACCAAGTTGTCCCATGAGTTTGGCAAAGAACACAGTAGGGTCATGCATTTGTCTTTTTTCTATTTCCACACTAATAAAATATGATTTACTCATGATGGTGTAAAATGCATTATGGTTCTCAATTATTGAGTCTATATCACCCCTCCTCAAAGAATACAAATTCTTTTGTAAACAAAAATTATTCGCCAAGGATTTAGGTTGGTATAGGTTCCCCAACTTTTTCTAAAGGCTTAGAGTGGTGGTTTCTTTGGAAACATTTAGGAACACTAAATATTCAAAGTAAAAAAGGTTTTTTTTTCCTTTTTATCTAACACATCCTAGTCTTTGTCATTCATTCCTACAATTTTTCTTTCAAAGACCCCACAAATATTAATGTATGATAAAATATTGTATTTCAAGCTTCCAAAACTCAAAATTAATGTCAATAAATATTTCCATATCTAATCTAGATGTATTTTTTATCTTCACTAAAACAAAGATCTCCTTTATTCACAATTCTCCCACTCAAACCAAGATTAGTTAAAAAAAAATCCTAACTAAAATTCAAGATGATTAAGCTCTAATACTAAATTAATGGAAGCCGATACATGGAAAAAATGCATCCTACACTAATCTATGAGGAGAGATAGTCTAGACTAAGATATTACAATTTTAAATAAAAAAATAACACTTGCATTAATATCAAGACATGCAAATATATGTAATAGACACACAATAAAAATGAAACTCACAAAACATAGTTGACACAATATTACCTTAGGAAAACCTTTTCAAGAAAAAATCTAGCCCCCAAATCTTGAACCATTTGTATTCTCAATAACACCAATGGTTACAGTACAAATCTAGACTTAAGCCTTCATAAAGTATTACACAAATCAATATAATGGAGATATTTCAACATCAAAATGGTACTTGCAAATATTATGATTACACCTCCAACCAATCACTCAATACATAAGCATGAACAAAACCACAAACCATTAATAATTGTAAAGCCATGTGTTGAAAACCACTAGCTAATGTAAGTTTTCATGTCGATACACAAAATACAATGTCTAAAGAAAACTCAATTCACTAACAATAAACTAGAAACTACCACTACCAAACTTGGCTACTTAAGTAGTTCTATCTTGACTTTCCTACAACTACTCTATGATTTTCTCCAAGTCTATAATTAAATCTCTCTCATCATACTCTTTCCTTTCCAAAAAATCTTACACACCTTACAAGTTGTCATATTTTCATTTAGCAACTTCCATGATAATAAGTGAATCTTATGCTTTCTAAAATATAAAACACAAGTGACACATACTAACATTCAAGTAGGATTCTTTAAATATGTGGGTGCAAAAAATAAAGAATAAATTAAATAAATACTTCAAGCATTAGGATTGCAAGGTGTATGACATTATTCTAACAATGACATCTTGTCAATAACTACACATTTTCCCATGGGGGGAAGTAGACCGTCCCAAATTCATAAAAGAAATCTAGAGAGAAATGACCTTGACTATAGAAGTGACTCCATAAGTGATGACTAGGAGGAGTGGTCTAAACAACACTATTAGGAAGAACTTTACTCATGGTTCATAGGGTGCTTCCTTATTGGTTGAGAAAATATTTCAAATGTTGAAATTCAAGTGCTACCTTCTTGGTCTATTCCTAAATCTAATTTAAATAGAGGAGATCATATTCACTCTTTGAATTAGAGAGAATTTACAGCCAATATTATTTTTTATATTATATAGTAAGGTTTGGTAATAGGTCCCTCACCCTGTACAATAGCAAGGTTATCACTTGTTTTATATATCTACTAGTGAGGGTTTTACTTTCTTACTATCCATTCCACAAGGATATTGATTACATCTCCTTCCTACATTTCTTCATGTACTCCTCCAACTTTAATGCTCAAGCCCTACTTCACTCCTCTTATCTCCTCCTATAGGGAATTCACTATTAGATTCTCTCCACCATTTCACTCCTATAATCTTCTATTGTGTTGTTATAGCTTGAATATTTCTCCTTCTAATGATTCTCCAACATGCTCCTCTAGCTTGAATACTTCACATTCTTCTGAAATTCTACATCCTCATGTAAGGAATTTACTCATCCTACTTCTCTCCCCCATCTTCTTTGGACATTCCTAGAGCATGCACCACTGATGTCACCTATGATATTATTGCATACCTACCAACATAAGTAGTACTACCACTTTAGTATGCCCATTAACATTAATATACCACTTGGGTAGATTTGAACCTTGGTCTCTAATAAGGGAACCAAGGGCCCTACCACTTAACCACAACCCTTTAATAATTACAACCAATATTATTAGTACCAAAATAGCTTTATTTCTAAACTTTCAATTAGAAAATAAAATAACAAATCTAAAATATACCATAATCTAGTAATATAAATAGACAAAGGTATGTGTCTCAAAAAATAACTTTAGGAGAAAAACTCAAGATGCAAAGGGGCAAACAAGTTATCGATCTATTTCCAAGTAGGTTGAGCATGAGGTAGGCCTAAAATAATTTCTTAAAGGTCTTATTTTTTTAATAAATAATATATCGAGGGCCAATCTTCACAAGATAAACCAATCTTTGTCCTAAGGATAACCCCTAATAATATAAATTCACCATAAAAAAGTAGGTGATTTCTAACTTAAGCTTCATTCAATTCAAATTTTCCAAAACCTAAAAAGACACATAGAAGGGGATGATTGAAGTCCCTATCATTAATTAAACAATAAGCATTGAAAAAATACTAAGCACTCTATACAACAAATTAGAAAATATAATTCGTGAAAGATATATCATAATTTTCTATCTTATAGAATATAAATCAATTATAACTTAACATTAACAATCACAAGGTCCAAACTTACTACGGGCACAAAAGAAGAGGAATAATCTTCCAAACCCTAATTAAATAATAATAAATTGAAATATATTATACATGTTTTTAAATAAATTTCTTGAAAACATATGTTGGGAAATAAGGTGTCTCAACCTTAGTATTTCCTAGCATTGATTTAATTAATATTTTATTTATTTATGCCTATGTTGTATTTTCTTGTTGATCTTATTTCATCATCTAGTATGACTTGGCATGGTGAGTTATCATCATGCTAGCAGTTGACATTTGAGGTGACGAGGATGTTTATGTCCCCACATGAGAATGTAGGCATCTCATTTTGTGGTAGTGAATATTTACCAAAGTGTCGACATCTTGTAATTATTGTATGACAAATTTTTACATATGACAAGTTATGACATGTTGTAAGAGAACCATACAAATTATTAATCAATTATGACACATTTTCTTATAATTGTAAGTGTTGTAAGTTACGATAGATTCTATAATGGTTGTCAGTTATGATGGATTCTATAATGGTTGTAAGTTATGATAGATTCTACAATGGTTGTATGGTGTGTAAGAGCATCTGTCATACATATTTTGAGTAAAAATGGGGCACCCAAATTTTGGAAGTTTGAATGAGGAGTCAAAGAATCTTGTACATGTGGCATTTGCATGCTTGGAGGTGGTGGAAAAATGTGCCAAGTGGATTTTGACACACATCTCTTGTAGCTTCCCATAGAAGTTACCTCCGTACTTGTATTCTCTATATATTGATGTCTTGAAGTGGGTTATGTAAGGTTGGTTTTTGCAAGTGTTATTCTGCTATCTAAATACCTCTAGAATCAACATTATATACTTCTAGAAGAAGACTTGCTTTGCAAGATTGTAAACATTGCTTCATTCATAATACATTAAGAGACTTTTTGAGTGAGGGATTTTTTTCTCGAAAGGGTTCTTCCCATATATATCTTATGTCAGATAATTTTTTGATATTTACAGGTGTGTTAGATTATCTTCCTTGTACTATGTTTCTCATTATTATAACTGTTGAAAAATAAAATTTGTACAACTCTCCTCTTTAGATTGAAATAAGAAGTATGTTCTGCACCTTACTTCCTTTCAACATATAAAAATCTAATATTCCTAAAAGAAAATAATCAATTTAAAAGATAAAATAATTACTCATTAATAACAAAAACTATCTAAACAACCATGAAGGATAAATTTAACGGCAAACGTTGAGTGGCTTTTTTAATAACAATTATATATTCAACATTATTCATTGTTAAAATACAAAACCGAGATTTTTGACAGAAAATGAATTTTACGGTTAAATAACATAAATACGCTCATACGGCCATCAAATTTAATCGGCCTAATCACTGCCGACGTAAAAACCAAGTTACGCACATGTCAAATGTCAAACGTGGAGTGGGGATTTCTTATCTTTGAAAACGACTCTTGTAACGGTGTCACTGTCCGAATGTCTTCGTGTGGATTTTGATGTGTACGTTACCATTCATGCGCAATTATTAATTCCAACCTTTTTTAACCACTTTTAATGGTTGCTTTTTTCTAACTCTTGGCGACCGTCCGATAATACACGTATTGGACGGTCGATATTCCGTAACCGGCGAAAGAACTGACAAAACTCTGTACATAATTCTACGTGCCGTATTTCCACTAAGCTCAACCGGTGCACATGTTTCTAAAAATATTTCTTCTGTCCTGAGAGGAAATTATTCAGATCTGAGTAATTTTCATGGATCGACATTCAAGGCAAAGAACTGTCCATTCAAATGGAAAGGAAGTCGCTTCGCCTGTTAATAAGTCTGCGAAGAACAATGCAGCGAAGGCTGCAGCAAAGCGCCTTGCGCATGTCATGGCTTCACAGTCTCCGTCAAGTAACGGTGACGGAAGTTATCTTTTCCCGTCTCGTAGCGCTTCACCCTCTGCGAATAAAGGCTATGCAAAATCTACTGCAAATGCCGAAGCCAGGACTGCCAGATCTCTGTCTCCTGCGGTAAGTTCATCTTTTCTCTTTTGGCTTAATTTGCATTGTTCGTGCGGCATATAAACGCATTCTTTTAGAAATTATATAGTATTTGCGTTGTTTGCATTCATAAACAGGACAAATTCTGTACTGCATAAAAAAGAAAATTCAGCTCGCTTATTATTCTCAATTCATTTCCCTTTAGAGAATACTCTACAGCGATTTGTATGTCGCCGTGAGATTTTAACCTTCAACTTCCAGCTATAATTTGTAGTTGAGCTTTGTGATGGGATCTAAATTCACAGTTTTCGAATTGCATTTATGTTAAATGCATTTGTATGTCGCCCAGAGATTTGAACCTATTTAGGCTCTTGGCAATTTACTCATCTGTAAAGGTCTCCTCCAATTCTTATAGCCTGATACAGTACAGATTGCTTTTGTATATTGTCTTCCGCACTGCACCTACAGATCTGGAGAAAGGATTGAGACTTTTTTGTTAATGGCTAAAAATATTTAAATTCTTCCATGTTGTGCCCATTACCTGATTTTTGTGGATATTAGTAGAAATTTGGCATGAGGTGCAATTTAGGCTCTTGGCAATCTACTCAATTGTAAAGGTTTCCTCCAATCTTGCAGCCCAATACAGTATGCATTGTTTTGTACAGTGTCTGCAGTAGATTTGTTTCAATGTTTAATTTAGTGGAGTTGATGAAATCCATTAATTTTAGGAAAAGGAAACTTAATGTAGAAATTCAACCTAGCGAGAAAGACAACTTGTTTTCGTTTATGGGAACGGTTTTTCCTGAATTTTACATTGAGGTTGGAAATCATAGCTTGAAGAGTGGGCTTGGTAAAGTCATTCACCCGTAGAACATTGGAGCAAGAGCACATGCTGCGACGGAAGCTGGCCATTGGGGTAGCGTACTGTTTTGAACTTAGATTTCATTGCAGTAAGCGCCTCGACTCATCAGTTCACCAAGCCACAATGCTTTTTTAAGACAAATTTCTAATGGTCAACATCCAAAAAGCAAATATTGTACAAAGATAAATTTTCCACGATTTGATCATAGTTGTGCAGTCTTCAGTAAATTGGTTTTGCCTCATTTTCTGTCCCCTGTTTCGGGAAGTGAGTTTGGGAGTGGGAAGATTTTCAATCAAGGTGATGATGGTTAGATTAGCTCACGAATTGTATATTTGCACATTTGATGATCTAAGCATTTGGTTGACATCTTGCAAGGACACCTCAGATCTGAAAGGAAATTGGCCACAAGCTGACACTCAGGTTATATTTACTGCAATGAATGGAAATAATGAATTACCAAAAAGGCTAGTAAGAAGCTCTTTATTCAAATCAAAAGTTAATAAGCATGCATCTCTTAGCCTTAGGCATGCATAATCTATGCACTGGTTCAATTCTACTGTAAGAGAGTAGAATACACATTCCTAAAGGCTAATACAATGCTCCAACTAAGTGTTGATGAGAATTCCATATAGTCCAGAAACAGTTGATGAGTTTCCGAGGCTTTTGTTTTGAGGACAAACACACTGTGCATGAATCACCACCGATAGATTCGCTTACTGGTTATTCTTGGTGACCTGCAAACTTTTCCATTGTTGGTGATTCATGCGAGGTGCATTGGCCCTCAAAGCAAGAACCTTGGAAACTCGTTATTTGAACACCATCAAGGATTGCAATATCTTCTAGAATTGGCTTCCTGATATTGCCTCATCGAAGTAGTCATGAACAGAGACAAGAGGTCAAAGATAATAAATCTTGGAAGATGGATGGTACGAGACAAAGCTTCTATACATTTCTTTTTGAAAACGAGCCCGGTGGAATCTCTATCATACCTTATAGCAAAGGAGTCAGTCCATTACAGTTAGTAATATCAGAATCTTGTAACTTGAATACTCACAAGTTATAACTTTCATCTTTGAAAGCAGTTACTAAACCTGAAAAGACACAAAAAAACAAACAGAAATTGAAATAGCCAATTTTGCCAGTCCATTGAATCCCCAATGCTAACTGCTTTTAGAATTTCTTCAAATAAGAAAAATATTATCTAACAGACCGTTGACAAAGAGGATAAATTTGTATAATTCTTACACAACCTTTGTCAATGAAAATGGGATTCTCATTATGCAGGTGAGGCAGAGTAATGCATAGAAGAAAGCGGTATGCCCCTTGTTAGCTCTCCTAACACTCTTCCTATTTCCTTTTAACACTCTTCCTCCTCAACAAGGAAAGAAATGAAAAGAGGACAAACATCTTAAGTTCATCTCCAATTCAAAGATGCATTCCTCCTTATCAATGAGTGGTGTGCCACAAAAATCCAGAGCCACAACCACCTTAGTGATTCACAAGCAAGCGAATTCTCATTTTCACTCTTGTAAATTCATCAGATGCACCTCAGCGTTGTGAGACAAATAAATAAGAGAAAAGAGCATCTAAAAAATACAGTCAGTATAGATACTTTCTTAGATCCTATCAAATTGCATAACGAAAAGGTCATAGGGATAGAATCTGACCACTCCCCTGACTTGCAAGAATCTAAGATCTGAACACTGAAATAAAACAGAGGGTACACTGCCTAAGCTTTTTGCAGTTCTCTTTGAAGCTAACCAAAAACCTACCAACCAAAAAGAATTTAAAAAAAATCTACCAACCGACAAACGGCAATCTTGACCCACTCTTTCAAACAAATGCATGAAAGGCATCTTCCTATGTAAGCAGCAGAGACAGCACAAAACCAACTTAAGGGCAGTATCAGCTCGATATCTACTATTTTCAGCTCTATGTCATTAACTGAATCATACCGAGACCTGACTTATCTAAGCCTCACCAATCCCCCTATTTAAAACAGTCTGTCCTAACCCTCATCCTCAAGTTTTCCACTCGATTTCTTTCTCAGAAAAATACAGGGATAAAATTCGTACAGCAGAATTACAGGGTAAAAGGGAAAAGAAGATTATTCCTCAGATTTCACTATACTCTCTCCCATTTCTTTTCCTCTCATTCAAGTCATCACATGGCAGTCACAGCTAAAGGGGAAGGCAGCCTACCCCAAATCTACTCTTCTTGAAATCAAACCACTCTTCTCAAAATCACCTCATAAAAGCAAACTTTTATGTCTTGCTATTATACTATAATATTTTAAAAATAGCTGAAAGTAGCTTTTTAGAGAAATAAAAAAATAGTTCTATTATTTCTCTTCCATTTTGAGTTGTATATACAAACTACTCAACCTACCTAGTTTGTTTGCTCTACAGTTTCCACTTAATCTTCGGAATCTGAATGCAGCACCCTCTGAGAACTGAATGTCGAAGTAATTGACATGTGTAGGTTGTAACGGTTGTGGCTTAGAATGAAAGCACGAGTAAAAAAGAGAGGAAATTGACCTCTTACAAACTTGAACCCTGACCTGTAAAATTTGGGACCCACAGAAGTCACTATAAATGGTAGTTTAAGTAAATAATGTGTCCTTAGCTCCTAAGACAACGTTTGCGGTCGTGTTAGAGTGCGGCCTGGTAAAAAGGAAAAGTTCATGAACCATAAAAGTGAGAAAACAATTTGTGGTAAGTTGTAAGGTGGAAAAAGTTAGTAGGAATAGTTCGTCCATCATAAAAATAGAAAAAAATTTGTAATTAAAATTTTAACTTTTAAAGCTATTATTACGTTGAAAGCGTTACAAGGAATATTCTGTAAACTTTTTGAAGCTTCATTGAAAATTCCACACATTTTTATTTTATTGAAAGAACTATTTTTAAAATAGGTTTTATTATCGCATCAATAAAATAATAAATTATACATAAATATATAATATTTATTTTATACTTTTATAAAAAAACAAAACAAAATTAAACATAGAATAGTAAAAATAGTAAAAAAAATTTAAACTTGTTATATAATATGAAGTGTTTGTCCTACTCTTTAATACATTGAAAACTAAAAAATAGATTTAATACATTTTATATTTTTATAATACATTGAAAAGAGTGTCTAATATAAAAAAAGTTTTAAAAAATATTTTATATTTAAAATTTAAGAACAATGTTAAGTAATGATAATTTTCAGCGTTTTTTATATATATTATTAATTAATATATGTATACTAGTTTTATTTAAATTAAAAAACATATTGAAAAAATAAAAAATATTTCCATTAAAGTTAAGTATAAATATTTTAAATATTTGATGGAGAGATATGCTACTTTTTTAATTCAGAGTTATTATATTTTAAAATTATTTAAGAATTATTTTATTTTTATTATTTTTATTCAATTTAAAGTTTTTTTTTAAATTTAAGAATTAGTTTATTTATATTGTTTAATGCATTTTTTATTTATTTAATGTTGAAGTTGAGAAATACAACCTCATGGAACTTAGTAAACCCCTACAAGCAAATAACCTTCATGTAGAAGAGATAACAAAACACAACAACATGTTCTGCAAAAAAATGCATAAAACAAGAATTGAATAATTACAATAAGGTCAATCCTTATGAAATGATATTGAAACCCTAAAGTGAACCCTAGGATTTAATAAAGTAATTATTAAAGTGAACCCTAGGATTTAATAAAGTGCTTATTAAAGCGCCTAAGTTTAGTTTAAGTGAAAAATAAAATAAAGGTAACTTAATTAATTAATCAACATGATTAAATTAATTAAATAATTAACCTATTACTCTTAACATTTAAGAGTCAAGTTAGTTTATTTTATTTATTTAAGATTTATTGTATAGTCATTTGCTATGAAAGATTAGTGAAATGCAATGGTACTAATAAAATCTCTATTTATTCGAACATTAAAGACATTTATTTAAGATTTATTGTATAGTTATTTATATTGTTTAATGTATTTTTATTTATTTAAGAGTAAAATTAGTTTATTTTATTTATTTAAGATTTATTATATAATTAATTGTTATGAAAGACATTCTATAATTGTAGTGGAATGTAATGGTACTAATAAAATTTCCTATATTTTGCTTTAAGTAGTCATTTACATGTCAAAACATTAATATTTGATAATAAATATAAGAATATATGAAATACAAAAGAAAATATTTTTTTTTTCTTAAAACACAAATATAGAAATGAAAATAAAACATTTAAGGTTGCCATAATAATATAGTTAAATTAGGTTTTTCTTTGTTTATATTGTTACAATTACAAGTTTACTTTAAATTGAAATGTTCATTTTTTTAAATGATATTACAAATAAAAATAAATTAATTTTTGTATCTTTTTTCATTTATTTAGTTATCTATTTTCAATAGTTTAGATTAATCAATCTCTTATTTAAAAAATAAACATATGAAAAGCATTCGACCCCAAGCTAGGAGATTGAAAATATCCTAGTGAAATGTTGGCCGCTTCTAAATTTCTCAGAGGATCTCAAGGTCTCTCATGTCTTCTAGGAGGATAACATAGAAGCTAATAAATGTGTGAATGCAACTATTAACATGCCACATGGGTACTTCATTGCACACTTGGTAGATGTGTGTGATTCATTGGAATTGGAAGGCATGGTATTTCCACATGCTCAATCTTGAAAGCTACAATTATGAATGTTTAAGGAATTTGAGTTAGCTTGCTTGAGGCCAAAGGTAGGTGGTGCAAAAGGGACTCCACATTGATGATTATAATTATGCTAAGTAAAGAGATTAATGTATTTCTTGTAGTTTCATTGGCCATTTTCTTTGGGTGACAAAGATGGATTCTATGGTATGCCTTCGAGTGAAAAAGAAGCAATGTGTGTTCAAAGGCCAACTTACAAACTTTAGGTTGAGGAGGGTCTTCAAAAGGCAATTAGCAATTTTCCTACACACTACCCACATGGTGTTGGGTGATGTTTTTCTATTGACCTCTCACAAGTACAAAGTAAATTCTAACATTTCCTCAATGTTGGTTATCATTTTGTTGGTTTTGGGATAGGCCAAGGAAGACATTAGGGTTGTGGTGGAGACATTAGTTTTCCCATGTTGGAGGGGAGCCTTAGATGCAATTGTTCTTAGTATGGGTTTCACAACTAATTCCAATACCTATCCAAATATTCATCAACCATATAGTGGTCCATGGGAACCCTTTATGATCCCTGTAGTTGGCCATGATGAGAATGAATACAAGCAAAAGGCTAGGTGGGGTGTAGAGTTCCTAAAGGTCATTTCTGGTGTGTTTGGGGCTCCAAAGGTGGATTGGTCTTTCATCGTTGTCCCTAATAGTCCAGGCTCCTAAGAAGATGAGGAGGATACAATCATGGTTGAGGAAAAGAAGTGATTTGAAAATTGATAATATTAAATCTATTTTTTTGTTTCAGCTAGTATGCTCTACAAAACAATAATGTATAAAATACTATTATATTGTATGTTACTTGAATACATATAACCCTAAGGGGATTTTGTTACAGGCTCTCCTATGGAGCAACCATGTATTTAATTTTCTTTTTAATCTTCTTTAGGGAATGCCCCCTAGGCTATATTTCACTTATCAAACAAAATGAAAAAAACAAACATATGAAGTAAATAATCGATTTTGTTTTCATTTATTTATTTCAAAAATTATAGAAAATATTAATTGAAATTTTTTTCTATTGTAAGAAATACAATAACATATAAAACTATTAAAATACTTTATTTTATAAAATTTTGGCACTATTTATGGTTACATATTTAATAATTTATTAAAATGGTCATAAAAGATATCTTAATACATCTATTTAAAGCTGCCAAACATCAAGAGATATCTCTAGACATTAATAAAATTTAATTAAAAAATTTAGAAATATAAATTTAATAAAAAAAAAATATTGACAATTTCAAAATAATTGTAATTAATTTTTATATAAATAATTAAATAAAATAATAATTATTTAAGTAGTTATAAAAATAAAATAGATTTGAAAACTAATTTCAAACTATTAGAACTAAGCTTTTATTAATTTAAAAAATATATAATGAATGATGGTTAAAAACATGACATATTGACAAATTCACCAATGTTCAAACCATGGGTAGACCTTGTGACATCAAATTAGGCCATTGAGCTTGTGGATTTCAATCACTTTTGTTAATATAAAGGGATGATAATGCCAAGATGGTCCAAGATGTGAAGGGTTCCTCCAAAAACAACTTCTTTATCTCAAATAAGCTAAAAAATTCCCAATTATCATCATAAATAAAATTAAAAATAAAATAATGAAATATAAAACTAAACATAACAAATTAAAATAAAATATTTGTAAATATAGAATTATAAAAAAATCATTAAGATTAAAAGATTATTTTTCTAAAATGTAACAAAATCTTTCTATTAATTAAAATAAAAACTCAATACTATTTTATAAGAATGAGAAAAAAATACCCATAAAATATGAGTCAATGAGTTTAATTAAAAAATTAGCCAGCTGAATACTAATATATATATTATAAGAAAATACCCACAAGCTACATGGTAGAGAATTTTAAACTTTATATTTACAAAAACCCTTAAATTTTTATTACAATAATAATTTGAGGAATGTACTTGGCTCAAAAGACTAGTTGGGCATGAGCATGAGGGTGAGCAAATATCTTTATATGGATAGGGGAGAGGACCTGGTAGTTGAGCACCCTAACTTCACGCTTCTCAAAATCCTATGTGGAAGTTTCAAATCACTCCCAGTTATTTACAACAGCTTACTTGGCAAGTCCCTTGCTTATAACTAAGATTTCAAGGTCACATCATCAAATTTGATGCCACATTAGCATGCTTTTTTGTCAAGGTGTCTAAAAATGCCCCCAAAAAAAGTGAGACTGATAGTTGTGCACTAAGTTATGTATTATTGGTGAAGGATTGTAGAGGTTTTGGGCCAGAATGAGGAAGGTGTTGTTGTTCTCCTCTTGCACAAGCTAGGGGAAACTCTAGCCATGCATTTCTCTATGTTGTGTAGGTTTTTGGGTGGCGATTTGGGGTGTTTGGTGTGGGATCTTCTTGGGGGGTGGTGTTTTTTGTTTTCTTTATGTGTTGGTGTCTTTTGCTTCTTCTTTTTGGTTGTTCTTCTACGTCTCTCCTGCCTCCTTCATGGCTGTGGGGATGCTTTTGGGCTATTCTTTTTGCTTCATTATCCTTGCATGCAATTGCAATGGATCATGGGAATAAATTGTCAATCGGGGAAGGTTCATCTTCTAAAAAAGTTATCCCCAAAATCAAGAAAGTGAATGGTTGTTTGTAGAGATGCCAAGAGCATCCAATTTTGGTGATTCAGGCAAAGTCCATCATGGATGACGTTGAGTATTTGAGCAATCATGCTTTGATCTCCAAATTTATGGGGCTTTGCCTTTCTCTTCCTACTTTGGAATCGTGGGCCTGATGGGTTTGGAACCCCAAAGGTGATATGGAGATAATGATGGCGGAAAATAATTACTTTTTGGTGGTGTTTACATGCATAGCTAATAGAAATAGGGCTTTTGAAGGCAACTTGTACTTTAATCAGATTGGACTCTTCATGAAACCTTGGCATGTGGGGTTCAATTCGGCGGAGGAGCTCCCCACACAAGTTGTTTTCTGGGTTCAACTGCCTCGGCTTTCGATTGAGTGTTGGAGAAGTGATATCTTGCATATGATTGCTCTTTTGCTTGGCAAGCTGGTTGGTCTGGCTCAACAAACTTTGGATAGAAAGGTAATCTCTTATGCCAGAATCTGTGTTGAAGTTGATTTAAATAATCCTCTGTCTAATTCTCTTGAAATTTTCCTTGGATCCACCTCTTGGATTCAACAACTCGACTATGAAACCCTTCCCTTTAGGTGTTGAATCTGCCATGAATATGGGCACCTACAAAGGAAATTCCCTTGGGTCATTCAGTCATCTAATGTAGGTAATAATCCTTCCAATGTTGATCCTAAGAAAGATAAGGGGAAGGCCCTGATGGTTGAGGGGGCTATAGACAAAGAGGGCTTTATTCCTGTTAGACCCCATAATAAGGGGAGAGGTCAGAAGAGAACTCTCAGGGATAGAAAAAATTATGAAACCTTTAACAGGTTTGATGCTTTGGAAGACTTAGTCCAGGAAGAGGGATGATAGGGAGGTTGGATGAAACAATCACTGTTTCATGCTCTAGGGCTTACTTGGAAGACCTCTATGGTGTCTTACTTCACCACCTTAACCTTTACGACCTTTTTCTTGTTTAGGTACCCCTGGTTCTCCTAGCCAACCCCACTACCATCACAAATCAACCTACCAAGTCAATCTTGGTGCAATGTCTCCAACTCTTCCTTAGCCCTTAATCTACCCTAAAGGCTATCATACTCCAAAACTAGAACTTAGCTTTGCAGGGGTGTGGAGATGTTTCTAATAGGTTCTTTCCATCCCATTATGGCTCTGAAGGATCCTCCTTACTCCATCTTTTCATCGCTTCCACTAAACCTTCATTTAGGGTTAAAAAGGCTACTAGCCTAGGAGCCCAATTAGGTCTCCTTCTCCGAGAAAACAGGTTTGTTCTCCTAAGGTTTCCAAAGAACATGCCAATCTTTCTTTGGGATTCTTAGTTCATTGGTCCACCTCTCAATGAATTTCAGGGTCTTAGGTCTCCACTGCCCGTACAGTACCCTAAACTGGAAATGAGCAAAAACCTAGGTTATTGTGGGTCTTTTCCTGACCACACAACAGACTGTCAAGTCTTTTCCTCACTAGATGGATTGGTGGAGTCTCCTCATTGTTCCCATAGCTTGGTAAGCCTCACATCTTCCCTCTCCAACAGGAAGATTGCCTTGAATGAACACCCCTGCACTTTGTAGTGCTCTGCACTGTGATCTTTCCTAGCCAGACTCTCCTCTAGCTCACCTAGGATAAGACTTCACCATTAGCCCCTGTAGTATCACACCTCCTAACTCCTACAGTATTTACATCCATGGAGTCTAGTCACCAATCCAAAGGGGTCGTACCAGTTGTACGGTGGGACAGTGAGCTAAACCTCCATGTTTTCCAAACTGTCTGGTTCAAACCAGCAACAGTGCAAACACCAAAACAAATAAAAAATGTTTGAAATTAAAGATACTAAACTATTCACTACCACACATTATTCAAAGAGTAAACACACTATCCTATGCACACATTACAGCACTGGATTTAATCCATTAAAGATCACTGTAACACCAAGAACAAGAAATTACACAAACTTATCACTGTTTTTTTCCTGAATTCATAAATGTCAAATAGTTCCAATGCTTTCCAGAAACTCGAATGCTTCTAACCCTCCTTTCAGGTCGAGGCACACCCTATAAAGGTCAACAAAAGCAGTTATGCCTTCTTTTGGTCATGCCTTTCAGTTACAATGTGGCAAAGTTGCCAAAATGCACCATTTTGCCACTTTTGCCAATTTCTAGTCAACTGAGTAAATGAGTTGCTAAACTCATCCAACCTTCCTCAACTACTATCCTAGAGATCAGGACATGTTCCTAGGCCTCGAACTCTATCTCATCTATGCAATGGTCAACATGACCTTCATGGAAACATACCAAAAACAAAAATTCAAAACTAAGATGCCTAGTGTGTCCTAGGTGCTCCTGCACCATTCTCCCCCCTCTGCACAACCACTAAGGAATGTGAGGAGAGATCAGTGAGATCAGTGACACATCAATACCCTGCTTCTTGAACTTAGCTTCATCCACCCATGTAGCCTTAGATTCTGATTTATCCTTCCACTTGATGAGATGCTCCATGTACACCCTATGTCTTGTAGAATTCTTCACTCTTGACTCCAAGATCCTCTCTACTTGTAGCTTGTCTTTAGGAGGTAAGGCTATGTTACTCACATCCTTCAAGACATCCATACTGGTCTGATCCACATTAGTGACTGTTCCCTTATACCTAATCAAATCAGCTACATTGAACACTGGTGAAATGCCCAAATATGCAGGTAGCTCCACCTTGTAAGCATTCTTCCCATACTTGGCTAACACCTTACATGGTCCCACCCTCTTCATCTGCAACTTGGTTGACATTCCCTTCTGCAACCTAGACTTGTTGAGGTGGACCATCACATAGTCTCCTACTACAAATTGTAGATCCTTCCTAGATAGATCCACCTTAGTTTTCAGCTTGTGAGTAGCCTCTGTAATTGTCCTTTTCACTTGTTCCTGTATCTCCTTCATGGTCTGAGAGAAATCCTCAGCCTGAACACTCCTATGCTCCATAGCTCCTAAGTCTCTAAGATCACACACACCTCTTGGGTGCATTCCATACACTTTCAAAAGGACTCTTCCCTGTGGTCCTATTCACACTGTCATTGTATGCATACTCAGCCTGTGATATGACCAAGTCCCATGTTTGTCCATACTCCTTGGTTAGGCATCTTAGAAGGTCACCTAACACCCTATTAACCACCTATGTTTGTCCATCGGTCTGAGGATGGTAAGTTGATCCAAAAGACAGGTTGGTACCTAATCTGCTCCATAGAGTCTTCCAAAAATGACTCATGAACTTCACATCCTTGTCCGATACAATGCTCAATGGCAATCCATGGATCCTTACAATTTCTTTGAAGAAAAGGTGAGCAATGTAGCTAGCATCATGGGTGGTCTTGCAAGGAATAAAGTGACTCATCTTACTGAATCTATCTACCACCACATAGACACTATCAAACCCTGACTTAGTCTTAGGGAGTCCTACAACAAAATCCATGCTAACACACTCCCATGGTCTGTTGGGAATGGGTAGAGGTTGATACAAACCTGCATTACTAGCTCCCCCTTTGGCTTTCATACACACTACACACTGCTCCACATACCTCCTGACATCCTTTGGCAACTTAGGCCAATATTAGAACCTTTGCACTAGTTCCATTGTCTTGTTGATGCCAAAATGTCCACTAAGACTACCATTATGCTTCTCCTGGATGAGATTCTCTCTCATTGATCCTCTTGGAACACATAACTGATTCCCCTTGAATAACAATCCACTTTGCAATGTATACTCTGAGTATTGACTATGAAAGTGATTCTCAAAGTCAAAACATACCTTGTATGCCTCCGAGAAGTCTTCATCTTCCCCATAAAGGTCCTTGAAACTCTCTATTCCAATGCTCTTGATTTGTATCTCTTGCACTGTCAGCAATCTTCTACTTAGTGCATCTGCTACCTTGTTCAATTGTTCGTTCTTGTGCTTGATGGTAAAAGTGAAAGCTTGGAGATACTCCATCCACTTCAAATGTCTATTGCTCAACTTCTCTTGTGTGTTGATGTAGCTAAGTGCCTGATTCTCAGTGAACACTACAAACTCTTTAGGTAGGAGATAATGCCTCCACTTCCTAAGTGACTGTACTAAAGCATAGAGTTCTAGGTCATAGGTAGAATACTTTTTCTTAGCTTCATTGAGATTTTCACTAAAGAAAGCTATAGGTCTGCCTTCTTGGCTAAGTACTCCTCCTGCTGCAATTCCACTAGCATCACATTCCACAGTAAACAACTTATCAAAACTAGGTAGCAAAAGGATAGGTTGAGTTGCCACTTCTTGTTTCAGTTTCTCAAAACCCTTCTCAGCTTCTAGAGTCCACGTGAACTTAGTTTTTAGACCACCTTTGATTGTATCAAGGATTGGTGCACATATCCCACTAAAGTTTCTTATAAACTTCCTAGAAAACTGAGCCAATCCATGAAAACTTCTTACCTCTGTCCCTGTGGTTGGTGTAGGCCAATTTAGGATAGCTTCCACCTTGCTTGGATCCATTTTCAATGATCCTTGGGATACTACAAACCCCAAATACACAAGCTCTTGTTTGAAGAATTCATACTTCTCTAGGTTGATGGCCAACTTCTCCTCTTGCAACCTTTTAAGTACCATCTCCACATGCTTTAGATGTTCTTATGCTGTCTTGCTAAAGATGAGTATATCATCAAGATATACCACCACAAATATCCCTGTAAAGTCTTTGAGCACTTCATTCATGAGCCTCATGAATGTGCTAGGGCATTAGAGAGGCCAAATGGCATAACTCTCCACTCATACAACCCATCAGTTGTCTTAAATGTTGTCTTCCACTCATCTCCATCCTTGATTCTGATCTGATGGTATCCACTTTTGAGATCCAACTTGGTGTAGTACTGAGCTCCTCCAAGACAATCCATCAAGTCCTCAATCCTAGGGATAAGAAACCTATACCTGATTGTGATTCTATTTATGGCTCTAGAATCAGTGCATAATCTCCACTTGCCACCTTTCTTGGATGCTAAGACCACTGGTACTGCACATGGGCTGATGCTCTTCCTAATTAGGCCTTGGTCTAACAACTCCTGCACTTGTCTAGCTACCTCTAGGTTCTGATCCAGTGTGAGCTTGTAGGCTGCTTTGTTTGGTAAAGAAGCTCCAGGTATGAAGTCAATTTGATGAATAATGGTTCTCTTTGGAGGTAGGGTTGCTGGTGCACCATCACTCACTATGTCCTTATACTTCCCAAGCAACTTTTGGACTGCTCCTGGTATGACTGTTTTCTTAGTCTTGTCTTCTTCCTTGGGTTGCACCATGATCACATATCCTTCCCCTCCTTTGTGTAGGGTGTTAATGAACTCCTTACCACTGCTCAATAAGACACTAGGGGTCTTTGACTGCCCTTCTTCCTCCTCTGATAGTGACTGCAACTTGAATGTCTTCCCATCCTTCTTAAACAAAATTGTATTCTCCTTTCCATCATAGATGGCACCTCTGTCATACTGCCATGGTCTGCCCAATAGAAGATGGCATGCATCCATGGGTAACACATCACAAATCAACTTATCCTTGTACCCTCCAATGGAGAACTCCACCGTTGTTTGCTCATTGACAAGAACACTCTGCCCTTTGTTCAACCATGTCACCTTGTAAGGGTTAGTGTGGGGTACCTTCTCCAACTTCAATTTCATCACTTCCTCCTCTGAGATTATGTTGTCAGTAGATCCTGAGTCCACTATCACCTTGCATACTTTCCCAAGTATTTTGCATCTCACTCTAAATAAGGCTCTTCTTTGCTTTGGCTCTTCCTTGATCGGTTGTCTGATCAAAACTCTTCTAAACATCAGGTTCTCCCCCATTTCTGATTCAATCTGACTAACCTCTGGTGATTTGGTACTCATGGTGTCCTCTTGAGCATATGCCACTCTCTTCTCGGTACTTGATGAAGATGCTTTCTCCGGGCACCTATAAGCTGGATGTCCTATTTGACCACAATTATAACATTTCGTACTAGTAAAGTATGAGTTGCTTCTGCCTGCTCCTCTCCCTCTATTTGAACCTCCTTGAGGTCCTCTACCTCTATTATACCCTCCTCTAGAAGGTGCTTCATTTCCATGCTCTGTGAGTTTAGACTCACCCTGACTTCTTTGTTCAGTCCCTCTACCTTGGTAGCCACCTCTATGTCCTCTTTGATCTCTGCCTTTGCCTCTACTCTTAGAAACCTGATCTTGTTTCCTCTTGCTTCTTTCCTCAATCTTTATAGCCAATTGGTAACATTGGTGTATTGTCTTGGGACTTAGAAGAGTCATCTCCTCTTGAATGTTCCACTTCAAGCCGTTAAGATACCTAGCCACCTTAAGATTTTCATCTTCTGACACATTAGACCTCATGCAAAGTTTTTGAAACTCCTCAGTGTAAGTATTCACATCTTGGTCTCTTTGTCTCAAGCTTTTTCTCTTCTTATGTAACTGAATCTCATAATCATCTAGTATGTATGCTTCTCTCACTTTGGCAACCATACCCTTCCAAGTTGAAATAGGCTTCTTGCCTTCCTTTTCCCTCTCTGGCTGAATGAATTTCCACCATGTCAAGGAAGATCCTCTCAATCTAGACTTGGCCACCTTCACCTTCTGTGCTTCAGTGACTCCATCACACTCAAAATGGTTTTCCATACCCTCTATCCAATCCATAACTAAATCAGCTTCCAATTTCCCACTAAACAGTGGTATGCCTTCAAGTGCTTTTCCACTCAAGGCTTTCAATGCCTTCAAGAAAGGCTCCTCTTGCAGAATAGGGTCAGGTTCAGGGGTCTTGTCTTCCTTTGCAACCTCTTTGCTCTTAGGTTCCCTGCCCTCTAACTTATCATTGACCTCCTCGGTCTTGGTTTGCACATTACTCAATGCTTCCTCAAGTTGTGCTAATCTTTCTCTCAATCTCTTATTGTCTTCTTCCTGATCTTCGACCTTCTTGGCCAACTCAATTTTTGTCACCATGGTTGTAGAACCACTAGATTCAAAGTCTGACATACAAGATTCTATCCCAAATCTTTAACTTGCTCTGATACCAATCTGATAGGGAGGTTGGATGAAACAATCACTGTTTCATGCTTTGGGTCTTACTTGGAAGACCTCTATGGTGTCTTACTTCACCACCTTAACCTTTAGGACCTTCTTCTTGTTTAGGTACCCCTGGTTCTCCTAGCCAACCCCACTACCATCACAATTCAACCTACCAAGTCAATCTTGGTGCAATGTCTCCAACTCTTCCTTAGCCCTTAATCTACCCTAAAGGCTATCATACTCCAAAACTAGAACTTAGCTTTGCAGGGGTGTGGAGATGTTTCTAATAGGTTCTTTCCATCCCATTATGGCTCTGAAGGATCCTCCTTACTCCATCTTTTCATCGCTTCCACCAAACCCTCATTTAGGGTTAAAAAGGCTACTAGCCTAGGAGCCCAATTAGGTCTCCTTCTCCGAGAAAATAGGTTTGTTCTCCTAAGGTTTCCAAAGAACATGCCAATCTTTCTTTGGGATTCTTAGTTCATTGGTCCACCTCTCAATGAATTTCAGGGTCTTAGGTCTCCACTGCCCATACAATACTCTAAACTGGAAATGAGCAAAAACCTAGGTTATTGTGGGTCTTTTCCTGACCACACAACAGACTGTTAAGTCTTTTCCTCACCAGATGGATTGGTGTTGTCTCCTCATTGTTCCCACAGCTTGGTAAGCCTCACATCTTCCCTCTCCAATAGGAAGATTGCCTTGAACGAACACCCCTACACTTTGTAGTGCTCTGCACTGTGATCTTTCCTAGCCGGACTCTCCTCTAGCTCGCCTAGGATAAGACTTCACCATTAGCCCCTGTAGCATCACACCTCCTAACTCCTACAGTATTTACATCCATGGAGTCTAGTCACCAATCCCAAGGGGTCGTACCAGTTGTACGGTGGGACAGTGAGCTAAACCTCCATGTTTTCCAAACTGTCTGGTTCAAACCAGCAACAGTGCAAACACCAAAACAAATACAAAATGTTTGAAATTAAAGATACTAAACTATTCACTACCACACAGTATTCAAAGAGTAAACACACTATCCTATGCACGCATTACAACACTGGATTTAATCCATTAAAGATCACTATAATACCAAGAACAAGAAATTACACAAACTTATCATTGTTTTTTTCTTGAATTCATAAATGTCAAATAGTTCCAATGCTTTCCAGAAACTCGAATGCTTCTAACCCTCCTTTTAGGTCGAGGCACACCCTATAAAGGTCAACAAAAGCAGTTATGCCTTCCCTTGGTCGTGCCTTTTAGTTACAATGTGGCAAAGTTGCCAAAATGCACCATTTTGCCACTTTTGCCAATTTCTAGTCAATTGAGTAAACGAGTTGCTAAACTCATCCAACCTTCCTCAACTACTATCCTAGAGATCAGGACATGTTCCTAGGCCTTGAACTCTATCTCATCTATGCAATGGTCAACATGACCTTCATGGAAACATACCAAAAACAAAAATTCAAAACTAAGATGCCTAGTGTGTCCTAGGTGCTCCTGCACCAAGGGAATACCAATAGGGTTGTCATTTGGTGCTTGACCTTTGGATATGGTTTTGGTAGAAGGTAGAGAAAAAGCTAATTAGGATTTTCCTTTGGTGAATTTTTAGGAGGGTTAGATGGAAATAGATATTCCCCCCCAGCTACAGGATGTTCCAATTGCAAGGGAGTCTATGGTCCTAAAGGGTGATGGTGCCATGGTGGATCTTGTCCCCTCTCAAGTAAAAGATTCTTTGGATTCTGGGAAAGAAATGGGGCTATGCAAGCCTTGGGCTTGTTGCAAAAGTCACTTAAAAAGGGGCTTCCAAAGAAATCTTCCAAGGTGGGGCGGAAGAAAGATCATGAGAAGATTAAATTGGTTGGTGAGACGTTGGTGGACTCAGGGTTGGTGAAGCCCTTGGACTCCCATTTCTCAGAATTTCACAAATGATTGTTATTTCATGGAATGTGAGGGGTATGAATAACATCCCTAGTCAAAAGGCTATTTGTGAGATGACTAGAATGCACTCTCTTGATATTGTCTTTCTTCAGGAGACTAAATTGACAGTGGATGGTATGATGAGTAGATCTCCTAGAGTCTGGATGCATGGCTTATATCAGTGTGTTGGGGCCCTTGGTAGCTCTGGTTGTGTGGCATGATTGTGGGATCTAAGGAAGGTTGCTCCTTTTTGGTGGATCTCGAGTCACTCTTCTATTTCTATGGTGGCTACTAGTTTGGAATCGGGTGAAACCTGTCTTTGCACTAATGTTTATACGCCTACGAATCACTTGGGAAAATCCCAACTTTGGGCTCATGTTAGGTATGTTCGGTCTTTTGCTCCTCTTCTTCCCTAGATCATGGCAGGTGACTTTAATGTTGTTTCTTGTTTGGAGGAAAGACTAGGTGGTTTAGCTTGGATTGATCCTTCAACCAACTTTCTGAGGGACAATATTGCTTTGTTGAATTTAATTGATGTGAAACCAAATAATGGAACATTTACTTGGAATAATAGAAGATGTGGTGAAGATGCCATCTCAAAGAGGCTTGATAGATTTCTTTTCTCCTGTTTTTGGGTGGGTGATAGGTGGTCTACTAGCTCTGAGATCTTGGATTGGATAGGGTCTGATCACTGGCCGATTACACTCTCTACTGCTCCTTTCAGAGCTTCAAGGTGCTCCTCTTTCAAGTTTCAACTCGTAGTTGAGTGATCCTTCTCTTTAGGAGTTGATGTTCGATTAGTGGCACAAAGGGAGGCCTACCTTTGGTAGGGCCATGTATTCCTTTGCTAAAAGGTTGCAGTATGTGAAATATAGACTCAAGATGTGGAATAGGTAGTACTTTGGTAACCTTCACTATAATAAAATGGCAGCTCAAGCCCGGTTGGATTCTATCACTCAACAAATTTGGGATCATGGTTTTTCCGTTGATTTGAGTTGGTAAGAATTATTAGCGGTTAAGGAGCTTGAGGAATGGGAGCTGAGGGAGGAGATTTCTTGGAAGTAAAAGTCTCACATTGATTAACTTTAGGAAGGGGATCGTAATACAACCTTCTTCCATAGCTTTTTTGCTGCTAGGAGAAATGGGAATCTTATCTCCTCTCTCATGTCCTCGGAGGGGACTCTGATTTCTTCTTTGGGGGAGATCTCTTGGGAGGCTTCTCAATTATTCTCAACTCTGTTCACTGAGGACTCACCCCTTGTGCGGGTGGAGAACTCTATTTTGGCTTCCATCCCTTCATTACTGATCGATTGGATGAATGAGGCTCTATTGCGACCCATTTCGCTTTAGGAATTGGAGATGGTGGTGTTTCAAATGAAAAAAGGGAAGGCCCTAGGTTCTGATGGTTTTCCAATAGAATTTTTTTAGGAGTTTTGGGAGATCATTAAAGTTGACCTATTGGAGGTGGTTCAGGAGTTGTAGAGGAATAAACAAATGCTAAGAGCCTTGAACTCCACTTTTCTTGCTCTTATTCTCAAAAAGGAAGGTGCTAATTCTCTAGATCAGTTTAGGTCCATTGCTCTATGTAATGTGGCTTAAAAAATTATCACTAAATTGATAGCAGAAAGGCTTAAGTCGTGACTTAATTCTCAAATTTTTGAAGAGTAGGGGGGATTTTTTGCTGGCAGACAAATTTTAAAAGCAATGCTATTTTTAGTCATCACCAATTTTTAGGAGATAATCATATTTTGGGAAGCTATTTTTGAATGATCTTCTAAAACGTTTGTTTTTAGTTGTTGGTTATCTTTATTAGAAATCAATTTGAAGATTTCTTGATTTAGGGTTTGTATTTGTAGATGGAATTGTATAACAAGTTTGGTTTGTGTGAAAAAAAACTATTCTTAGCATAGAAGTGTTAGCTTTTCATTTATTCTTAGTTTGTGTGCGTATTTTTGCTGCTCAAATTGTTGTTGAACTTGAAATGTCATGTGTTATTGTGCTTTTATGGGTTGAAAATTACTTAATTGTTATTGGAAGCTTTGAATTGAAGTAGGTGTTAAGTTGGTTGTTGTAGCTTTGAATACAATTACTATGTTTATCTCATAACATCTAATGTATGTGTAGATGAAGTGAATTAAAGTGTTTTTATTGTTAATTGAAGGCTTTGTAATGTAAGTCATAGTGAAATGAATCTCGTATCTTTGTATGCCATTCCCCTCTTTTGATTGATCGATTCTTTTGTATTGTTTAAACCAGCCTAACTTTATGTGTACTTGCATTACTCAATATTTTCCTTTAGTTGAAAAATGTAAGTGTGGTAGTTGTTGTAGGTTTTACTTTTAATCAAAAAGCATAAAACTATCTTTCCTTGAGTAGAAGTGAATGTCAACCTTTTTCCTTAGCCCAAGAACAAAAGGATAGTTTTTTATTTTAATCTTGTTTGTATTGTATACAAACACACACTTTACTGTTGTTTTTTGTTCATGAACTACCTAGAAAACACACCTGTACAAATTGTAAATGGTGAGTATATACTATTTAGATTAGAATTTTAGGTTAGTTTTAAGTCTTAAGGTAGCTTTCTCTTAGAATTTGAAGAGTGGATCTACCACACATCTATTTCATTTTTTGATGCACCAAAAGGTGCGATTAAATTTCTAACACATGGCTATTTTTAGCTCCAAACAAGGAGACATAACCTTCCAAGGGAGGCTCTAGTTAATGTGCAACTTCAATTTTGTTTTATGAAACATTGAGCACCAACATTCAATCCCACTAGGGATCTCCTAATTTATTCCCTACAGAGGTTTTCTCTCCCCCATTTCCCTAATGATTATTATTCATAGGGTTTGCCTACAAAAAAAGGGATCAGCCACTAGACAATAAATCATAGCATTTGAACTAACTAAAATTATAGATGAGCTCAACTATGCCTACATATGCATTAATGTTGATCTTGACAAACCCCTACCAAACAAGTTCATCTTGAACATGGGAGTTATTGAATGGGAATAATCCTTGGATTGTGAAAATATATTTTTTCATTTGCAAGCTATGCCATGAACATGGGAATTTGGCAAGAGTATGTAGGAGCTAGAAACAAAATCAATTAAATTTTAACATAACAACATCTGTTGCTTCACAACATTTTGAGCAAACATGAAGTAGGAGACTATTTTTTTGTGAGAATACTTTAGGAAAAGAAAAAAATCAAGGGCAGTAAAAAGGCCAAATCCTAGTGGAAAATTCCTTTGCAGTACTAGAAAACATGGAAATTGAAGAAACATAATTCCTAGAGGGATCTAGATGAAAGCTATGTCCCACGGCATTTCAGGGACGGGGATGGGGGGGACAACAGGGGACGCGTTTCCAGCACGTTTCCTAGGGGGCCATTTTTAGGGGACGTTAGGGGACAACGACATACAAAATACATATATATATATATATATATATATATGAATTTTTCAAAATTTATTAATATATTATAGAGAGAGAGGGGGAAAGAAAGAGAGATATGTCAATAACTTAATAATTGATAACAATATCAATATGTAAATAAATTGCGAGAGCAGTAGTATAACAGCATAATAGATGTCATTAAACTTATTATTGTAGTCAATGATCTGGGCATGTTTGTATTTCATTGGGAATCTATAAATTAGATTTTGAAGGAAATGTCTGCTGCTGTAATAAAATCAGACTTATATCAGACCTGTAATGCAATGTATTCAGACTTGATATAGTGCAAATAAAATCATATTTGAGGTTGAATGTTTCATATTTGCTAATGTTATGATAGGAGTTATCATTTCTATGTTTTATGCAAATGATTTGGCATTAAAATTCAATCAAACACAAGCATAAACATTCAGAAATCAGAACTCAGTCACTTTGCATGCCAAGTGTTTGACAAAATGTCAAACGGCCCAAACTCAAAAATCACCTTAGAAAGGAGGACAAAATATTTAAAAAATAAATTTTAAATGTTTTTTAACCTAGGAAGCTCCCTTTCCGCGGGGGACAGCTAGTCGTCCCAGTATGATGAGGGACGTTTCCAACATCCCCCATCCATACCGGGGATGGGGAAACGTCCTGCGTTTCCTCCCGTTTCCTGCTAGTTAGGCTGTTTTGGGGACGGCTGGGGGACGTCCCCTTTGCGTCCCCCCCGTCTCGGGGATGGTAGGGGACGGGGACAGTGGGTTTTGGGGCAAGGAACGCGTCCCCGTGTAACACAGGATGAAACAAGTATCAATGGCCTTAAAGAAGCATTCAAGAAAGTAGACACTAAAAATAAAAAAATAAAAACAACCACAAAGAATGTAATTTCAATGCCAACTATCTTCCTTTAATACAAGAAACAAGAAGAAAGTGGAAAAGCTAAAGTTTCACAAGATCCTAATCCCAATGTCAATCTCTTTATCATAACCAGAAATGTTGTCAGCCACAAAGAAGAGGAAAGCAACAAAGGAACATATAGATATTGAGGAAGAGCTTAACATGTTGTAGTCTATGAAAAAGATGGTTCAAATTTGGATGCCAAAGACTTCAAAAAATTATAAATCTTAGAGGATTCAACACCAAAATCTCATCATTATGAAGGTTATTTCATGGAACATTGGAGGGATGAGAGAAGCCAATAAATGTCTCTTCTTGAGATATCTCAAACAAACAGAGAAAGCTGAAATTATTCTTCAAAAAGAGGTTATTAAGGGAAGAACCAACAATATTCATAACTACAAAGGAATTTAGGGCAGCAAGGCATTCAATCGTTGTCCACATTCAAGAACTCTTTTTCATTGAAACCTTACAAGGCATGTTCTGACTTCTTATCAAGGTTTTCTAGGGGTATTTGTGCAACCTTTAACTTTTTAAAATTAGTAGAATAAATAATAGTGATAAACATCTACAATGCCTGTATGGAGTAATCACTTTCCTATTAAAAATAATTTACCTAATTGTATCCAATCCAATCTAGACCTTCAACTAACAATCGTGGGAGGCTTCAACACCATTTGAACAACAAAGAAGAAGAGAGGATTCATTTGGTTTAATCACAAAATAGTTGAAGTTCTCAACAATCTAGAGGCCAATACAAACCTCCTAGAAGCTCATTACACATAAAGAAGCTTCTCTTAGTCTAATCAATGGAAGAGCAACAAGTATATAGCACAAAATCTGGATCACACATTCCTTATAGAGGATTGGATCAATATGAGTATAAAGATAGAAAACATTTCCCTATCCTCCTCATCATTTCTCTTTCCTCTCAACACAATCCAGAGAGACAATTCATGTTTAGAAAAAAATTGGTACTCATTCCGATTTTGGGCAAAAGATAACAAGATGGTGGAAAGACTCACCAACAAACAAAGGATGCACAAAATCATGAGAAAACTTAAATTCATCAAAATTGAAATCATAGAATGGCACATATTGGTATTTGGCAATATTTTAAGTTCCATTAAACAAGTCAAAAGCAACTCTAGACCATCCAGCTCCAAATTGGAGATTAGGGATTCTATCAAGACTTAGATAAAAAGGAATTGGAAATCATTGTTTGACTTGACACTTTCCAAAAATACAATTAGAAGATGGAATTAGCGAAGTCTTTACTCATACTTCAGATGGTAGCCCCATTAAAAATACATTATTTCTCCTATGTATGGATGTTAAATCTTTTAACAATTGGTGTTTATGATGTAGAATGTAGGAAATTGTTGTTCCTAACTTCTACCACAGAGCCTCCCTAAAGGACACCTAATATGACTAGGGAAATCACATCGAGTAGTTGACATAGGTCATTTTGGATAGGATCTAGACATTTTGTATGAACTTTTCTTTGCTTAATTAAGTTATATGAGGACTGTAATTGTGATATTGAGGGAGATTTCTACTTACTAGAGAACTATTTATTTTTTATAAAATGGAAGCATATTAAATCTCTCAAATTATTGAGAATTAAAAGGCCCATTTGTTTGAGATGCCAAACATGGATGCAATACAAATCTAGAAAGACCCTATTTATTTTGGTTTCTCTTAAGCATGCTCTATTTGAAATGAGACATTACTTGATATTTTGTTTTAATTATGAATCCCTCCCCCACCCACAAATGGCTTTATTATATTACAAGTTACTTTCTATGTTGGGTATCCTTCTTACAATATTCCTTTGATATAGAAAAGTATGGTAATAGGGTTAACTCCTATTACCTTAATATTTTGTATGCTTATTCTCTCATTCTTATTCTAAAAATAGTAGTGTACAATATTTTCAATTAGGGGTAAATAACCTTTGGAAATTGAGAAGTGTGTATGGTTTTGATTCAACATTCAATTGTAAAGAGATTTCTCAACCTATCATGTTAAGTAGTATCCTTGGTATTTTATGTCTGACAACCATACTGATTATTTATGTCCTCATTGTAGGAGACTTTATCCTTGATTTGTATAAATGATATGGACCCCTCCTATAATTATAGGAGAGGGAAATGTCAAGGGCACCTACTATTCATCACAAATATAAGTTTTGTTGATTTTTTGACTTGTTATATACATCATTTAAACTTGTCTCATTAGCACTGTCCTTTTTTGTCTCTTTGCTCTAATTAATGTCACAGAGCATGCCCTTTGAGTGTGATTTTGTGGATATATTTTAGGTAACCCTGAGTATTTACTTGTGATAATATTCTATTGGTGTATTTAATAATCATACACATGTTATTTGTATAGCTTAGAAGTTCATAACAATAGTCATTTTTGCAAGAAACAGAAAAACTGTTATGGATGAGTTTTGTTTGTGTGAATTATATTCTTTTACTCATCCATTATATTGGATTCTATTTGTTGATAATTTTTTTGGCATTACCATAATTGCATTCTATTCATATCTAATCTTTTGGATATAAAGTTCCTTTTTTGTTGAATCAAATTGCCTATCAGATTTCCAATTATTTTGCATTAATTTATTGGCTATTTACATCAAAAGGTAAGAAAAAACATGAACGGACACACATCAACTCCATCTACATCAGCAATCCATATGTGTACAAGCCCTAGACGAAGTCCTAAAGCAATAACTAATGGAGCAAGTGGGAAGCAGATACCTCCAAGTCCTAGAGCACGATCCAATGCAACAAGTGTGAAGCAGATACCTCCAAGTCCTAGAGCACAATCCAATGCAGCAAGTGTGAAACAGATACCTCCAAGTCCTAGAGCACAGTCTCCAAATCCTAGAGTACAATCCAACGCAACAAGTGTGAAGCAGATACCTTCAAGTCCTAGAGCACAATCTCCAAATCCTAGAGCAAAATCCAATGCAACAAGTGTGAAGCAGATACCTCCAAGTCCTAGAGCACAGTCTCCAAATCCTAGAGCACAATCTATTGCAGCAATTCTGAAGCAAAGACCTCCAAAATCTCCTCTACAAGCTATTGATGATGTTCAAAACGAAAAAAGGCATGTTAGATTTTTACACTATTGTTATTTATCTTCAAATATAACTGTATTCTCTGATATTTAAAGTTGAGCATATTTCATGTGATTATAGAAAATATGATTTGTTACTATGATTATTTTAGTTTTAGGAGTCATTTAAGGGCACTTTACTACGTAGATTCCAGTTTTCTTAATGTAAAATGAAGTTTTCTACAGTTAAACTTGCAGTCTTAAATTTAGATTCACTGTTAAAGATGGTGAAATTAGGAAATTTGAGTTTTGTTTTACATGCAAATGTTGTGGACCTAATATTTTAATTTGTTTATTTTATGAAAGGAAAATCTAGATTCCATTGTTGCCAACATTGTATGATCTATTTGCACTAACTTATTGTGTTCCAATAAATAGTAAAAGAATGTTGCAAGAACATAAAAAATAAATACCACATATGCCCCATCATTTTCTCAATAATATCTACATTTACCTTACATACTAGGGACAAAAGTGATTTATATTGTTATTTAAACATTTACAATACCAAAAATATTTTTATCGGCTTCCAAAATCTAAAACTTTTAATTCTCATTACAATGAGTTATTATACTAGGTGCCCATTAAATTATTTTAATAAAATTAGCAACCTTAGTAAAAATAATTAAATTATAGCTCATTAATACATCCAATTTGTGGAAACTATCGAAAAGCATCAAAATTGAAAACTAACTACACTAGAGTGATACCAATGATGAATAATGAGAATCGGACCTAATCGGGTGACTTACTATAATTAGATGCTCTCTCCAAGAACCTTGGAGAACATATCAAAAGCCAAAAATAACTTCAAAAAGTGTCATCAGCATCCTCTAGATCATTTGAGCTCACTGCTAACATCAAATAACACCTTTGATAAGGTTGACACACACTAAGAGGGTCAGAGCCAACTGCTATGCAAGAGAACCCAAAAGTGGGGACATTACAATCCTCCCTTCCCAAAGATTGCTTGTCCTTAAGCAATGCCAACACAATTCCAAAATCATCAGAATGATCCCAATTGAAGCCAAATATGATCCCAAGGTCCCAAGTCAACCTAGGAAGTCTTGTAATGTCCCCACCCCAAATCGGAATTGGAATTTTATGATTTCGCTATAGATTATTTTAGTTTGAGATATGGGACATTTTGTCAAACATTTAGCATGCATAACAAATGGAAGTAATACCACCGTGTTGGGTGAAAATAATGTAATCAACTTTTCAACATATTATGCTATCTAGACTTCAGCCATAGCTATGTGAGACATAATCTCTCCTCTTAGAAAGGGGAGGCGCCTTTCTTACTGCTAATAGAAGCTATTGTAAAACTAACAAAATACTTACAGAATGTACACTATACTTATGAAATGGGGGTGTGTTACATTCATACTTCTCTCTTTTTTCAGAGAAGATGTTTACAATGCTTCACGATGGAAAGCTCTAGATCTGATAACTTGAAACTTAACAAACAACAGTAATGCCGATATCTCTATCTTGTCAAAGAAAAGCATAGAGATACCAGATATGATTTATAATAATAACAAAAAGAAAAGGAAAAGGGAAAGCTCACGAAGGCACAAAGTCGTTTCGTAGCTTTTTCGATGTTGAATCTGTAGAATTATCGTTTGTCGTATTAGAAGCACAAAGTCTTCTTAGATATAGAAATTCTCCGAACCGAATGAACGATTACAAGCACAAAGTCTTGTAGATCTTTCAACCAAAACATTCTCACATAAACAAATCCAAATAATAGATGTAACACAAAGTTTACATAAACTACTTGAAGCCCTTTAGATCCCATACACTAGTCACCACCGATATAATCAAACCATAAGATAATCGATCCGAACACAAAGTCTGGTATGCAATCCTCTTCTTTATTGATTAGATCTAGATTCACAAAATTGAATACAAAGCTTCAATGTTTGTTTCAAAGGAGCAACACTTCATTGCAAAATATCAAAAGGTAACTATTACAATAGAGATCTCTCATATAAATAGAAAAGAGAGATGAGTAAATTTAGGGAATTCGGTGAGCAAAAATAGGAAACCCTAATCTAACTAAGTGTAATTTATTTCTATGTAATTACATCTCATATTTTTGGTGTAATTACACTTTACAAAAAGACATTTAGGATGTCACAAATTATTTACAAAATGCATATGGAAATGCATCAAAACATTCAACACCGGGAGATTAGGAATCTTCATGGTTCGTTGCTTGGGCGCGGAAGTCTTCATATTTCTTCCTAGTCTCCTGCATGAATGTATCATCCGGACCAACGGTATAATCCACAATGGTGTGAATTCTCGTGACTGATCTCTTGGCGGATGAAAGAACCTTCTTGCATCTGTCAAGATGCGTTTTAAGGTTATCAAGGGTGAGCCTGATATCACATAGGTCATCTATGGAGGCATCTGAAAAATCTGCACTCTTTATCTGACCCATGACAGCTTCTTTGAAGATCTATGATAGTTCTGCAGCTGGAAGGAAGATACGGTCTTCTTCGAGAAGTTTGCCTGGCAACTCTTTAACCCTTCTTTCAAGAATAGCCCGATGTTCTTCCACATCTTCCTGAACCTAGTGGAGATCTTTTGTAAGGGATTTGATAGTCTGGATATGATGCCTCAGAGATTCCCTTACTTCAACATATTTTTCTTTGTCGGGAATAACCCCGGCTTCCACTAGTTTACTGAGCTTTACCTGTTTCATTTGTGACCAAAATGATAGGCATTTTTCCATCTCTTTGTGCTCTTGAGAAAGAACAACTTTTTCTTTATCCAGCTCTGATTTGAGCTGAGCTACTTGAGTAGCTTTCTCATCAGTGGCAATTATGATTTGAGAACCGTGTTCTACAACTTTGTTGATGAATTCATACAACGCTTTCCCTTTGGAGAGAATCTTTCAGCCTTTTCGATAGCTGGGTCCTCAGGACTTACCATTGCCAATGGTTGTGCATTACTTGTAGATCCTGCAAGCTTTTTAACAATAGAGGCATAATGCTCTGCTCTTTGTTTGTATAGATCATGGGCTTGCTCCATTTTGTCTAGTCTATCTGCCATTATATTCAGAGTTACCTACGCATCTGCCTTGGCGCTTTGACTAGTAACTTTGCCAAGCTGTACTCTGGTTACTGTATAATCCTCCATATTAACATCTCCTTCCTCGTGAGGTGGAATGCCAATCTCTACATATTTCTGACCTGCTTTGTCAACTTGAAGTCGTGAGTACACTTTTGCTTTCTTTTTAACCTTGGCCTTTGGTGGAGGTATTTCTTCAAGATCAAGCTCTTCAGGAGAAATCATCTGCTTCTTTCATTTTGATACTTGAGATACCAACCACGAGGGTAGAGAAGAGACAAATGATTCCTGGTTGATTGTCAATTCTTTTGTTACCGTCACTTCTGATTGAAGAATGGGTATGGAAACAATCGGCGAGGTATTTGTCATCACTACTCCAGAAACCTGCACATTGACTTGATTCTGTAGAGAGTCACTCATGAATCTGTTAAATTCTACCTCTGAATTGAGATCATAAGATGGCGAAGACAAGCTAGGAATGGATGATGGTGAACCAGAAGGAACATCAACCGTTTGGATACTCGTTACTAAAGGAGCATCCAGCGGGATTGATGCTATGGGGGGTAGTGAAATGTCCACTGTGGGTATGGCAGATGTGGAAAGAGGTGGCGGAGGAATGTCAATAACAGGAAATGTGAGAGGAACGCTTGAAATTGCAGGTGATGATGACTGGGGAAAATCTTCAACTATGTGCTCGGGTGGAGACATAGCTTGTTCTTCATCGGGCCTGAGTTCCTGTTGATCATTTTCCTGATCCTCTTTCTCTTTCTCACTTTCTTGAATCACTTTCAGACTCGTGTTCATCTTCTGAATGTTCTTCTTCATTGGAGTCTGTTTCCTCTGAATCTTCTTCTTCAGCGGATTGATCACTTGTACTTTCTTCATTATCAGAATCTATCTCTTCGGAAATAGGCTTCTTTCCTTTTGAGCGAGATGGTTCAGATTCTGTAGTCCCTTCCTCATGGATGGCTTGAACATTCTTCTTGCCAATAATGAATTTGATTTTAGGGCCCTTTCTTGAGGAAGTAGGAATAACCGCAGATTTATCTTTGATGCGGGGTTCTTGATGTAGATTAACTTGTGTTCCAGATTCTTCTCCTTCTGACTCTGTTCTGAAATTTTTCATCTGAAAACCATGCTTATGTAACCATTCAAGAGTGTTAGCCAAAATTGGAGCTAACCTTTCTCTGATGGAAATGCTCTCCTTCTTTGACCATTGAATTGCAAGCAAAGGTTTCTTGAAGATCTGCTGTTTGTCATAGGCAGCGTTTAGGATGTCACCAGGATCTGTAAAATCCTCTGGTAGGTCAGCAACACCAAGATCTTTGATCTGTTGAACAGTCAACCTGCACTAGTCCATCTTACGAATAGCTTCTTCGTCTCTGCAATCATCCCAAATGTCTTCAAAGTGATTTCCATGTTTGTGCCCCTTTTTCAGCTTCTTTCCTGACATCTTGGTAATCGAAATCAAGTCTATATTTGTAGTTCCTGATTGTCATGATTTGCATTTCAGTATAGACTGATTTTGCCTTTTGCACACTTTTGATGGTATATCTACCGATTGTCATTGGAAACTTAAAACCGGGTTTATGAATCCTTCGACGCTCTTTGTGAACTGAGATCAGCTGTCTGCATAACTCCATCAAAATCCACTTGTCTGAAGGATATCTGGGCAACATGTAAGGGCAGCCAGTATAGCATCCTACCCTTATGTAAGTAAAAGTCGGGAATTGAAGATATATGCATCTGACCTTACTTACCACTCTATAAGCCTCATCTGATACTCTCTTTCTTTCGAGAGTTGGATCAAAATTGAAAAGCAGAGGTGCAAAGAAAGCGTCAGTGACTCTCCTGAAATGATGATGGCTCTCCTTCAATTCCAGCTGATAAAAGTAATCATAGACTGGCGTAGAAAGTCGGTTCCCTTTTGTGGATAGGCTTGGGAACTATCTCATCACAGCTGTAGCGTACACCAAATATGAAGTCATGTAGAACTTCAAGGTGGTCGGTACATTAATCAGCTGCTCATGAATTGCATCACTGATCTGTTTTCCCCTGTCAATGTGAACCTTCTGTCTTCTTATAATTCGGATGTATTCATACATCCAATCATAGAAATGAGAAGTTTCTGGCAATCCTTTCACCCTACTCAAAAGTATGATCATGTCTCTGATATCCTCTTTGAAGTCAGTTCGAGGAAGCCCTTTCGGCCATCTGGAAATAGTATGCCGAGGTTCCTTCAACCATTGACTGTTGATTAGATACTTAGCCTTATTTGGATCTGAGTTGTAAACCTCCTATGCTGATTGTACCGAGATGTCGACATACTTCTCCATTTGCGGGATTTTGAAGACTATGTCAAAGAAATCTGGATCTAGTCTCAAAATCTCATGTTCGGAAGAATTGATGACACTTTTGCTCTCCCGAATATAGTGAGAAGCAACTTGAAGAACAAACTCTGTGTGATGTGCAGCAGTTGGAAATGAAGAAACTAGATGAAGATTACTCTGCATGATGGCTCTCAGAGAGTCTTCAAGAGGCTTTTATTCGGTTCTTTTCACGAAGTCAAGGAGATCCTGATGGCCAACTTCTGTGTCTCTGATCTCTTCAACCTTTAAAACCACTACCGTTGGCGGGTAAACACCTTGGTACTTGTATTTCATCTTGCTTTCAACTTTTGAAGACAAAGGAGGTTTCTTAGCTGTCATCTGAGATCAATCATTGCTCTGCAAATAAGAGTCAACAACTCGTTAGTCAAAAAAGCCACATTGGGATGCGCGAAGCGAGGAGGGAGCTGAGCAAGCATGGTGTAAGTGATTAGGCACGCAAAACGATGCTAGGAATGGTCGAGAAGCGATTCAGAGCGAAATTGGAAAGTCTGGGAGTGATTTGGGTCAAGCGTAGGAAATGGTGCAATGGGTCCAAAAAAGTGCACCCTTGCCTTGGTGAAATTTTTGTTTGGTTTCAGGAAAAAGTGTAAGGGCGCTGAAAATCAATGCCCTTCTTTAAATTGTAGTGGTCAAAGTATGCATGGCGCCAAAAATTGGCGCCATTGCACTTTAACTTAGAAATTTTGTATGGAATTATATGAACGCTGCTCGAGTGCTTCAAAGATTTGGGCAAAAGATCTTGATGTAATTTTGCTGATTTTTCTTTATATTTCGATATAATGGAAATTTCTTAGGTAAAAGAACGATGTATGTAAGGAAACGCGGGTGAGGTGGGCAATTTTATTTCCGTAAAAACCTCTTCAACCGTGGCAAGAAAACGTATTGAAGAAACTATTACGCGACAAAGAAAGGAAAAGCACAAATCAAAACCAAAATGAATAGACCAAGAGAGGCAATAACTTCTTAGTAATGCGTAATGCTTGAATGAGATCAGAAAAAACGCTTAATGAGGGAAAACGCTGCTTTGAAAAGAGCATGTTAGAAACAACAAAAAACAAAAAAAAAGAAAAAGAAACCTAGAGTGCTTTGAAAAGAACAAAGTGAGAAGAAAAAACGGATCCAAACTCGAAATCATGGACGCAAGAACATACCGAAAAAGATTTGAACCAAATTTCTTGAAAGAAAGCTTTGACGTAAGAAAACGCTTTTGCTTTTTGATGAAAGCTTGGTCAAAGAAAAATAGGGTGATAAAACTAAAAATAAAATGAATAGAGAATAGCCCAAAAAATCACTCTTGCGATTTGGTAAATGAAAATGGCTAACCGGAATTTGACCACCAATTAAAAAGCACATAAAATGGCAATAAACTAGGAAAAAGTGTGGAATTGAAACCAAAAAGCGCTTTTCATAAAAACGACTAAGATAAACTTCAGTGTAAGGGCGACTTTTTTAGCACTTCTACACCAAAAGTATTTTTCTTATGCAAGGGTTGAAAAAGTGCAAGCCTTTGCACTTTAGACACTTAGAAGCCATTTTTCTAAAAGATTTAGAGCACCTTTGTGAACTAAGATTTGCACTTTTGGCAATTTCACTTAAAAACGCAATGAACGCCGCGAAGATACTCATTTCGAAGGTCTTCGTGAGGAGAACGTAGGGGGATGCTCAAATTGACTATCTGAGACTTTAGAACACATTTTGAGGTGGAT